>CM021101.1:450509861-450848002 GCA_007115665.2 Sequoiadendron giganteum
GATCTTTGCCGCACCTAGCTCCACCGAGCTCGCCCCGTCGACCACGCCCGGTTCTGCCGAGCTCACCCTGCCGACATTGCCAACTCCTCGCCGAGCTCTCTATGCTCCCCGCTGACTCCCCGCCAACACCGCCGACTCCACCGAGCTCCCCGTTGAGCATGCCGACCCCTATCGGCCCCTCCAGCTAGCTTCAGCACCTGCCCGCGGTCCTATTGGCGACCAACGCTAAGCGCTCAACTCGGCCAACTCCCAGCTCCAACAGGAGGTCACATGAGGAACCAGGGGCCGCGCGCCCAGCTCCCAGCCGCCAGCCCCTTGGTCATCCACGTGACCAGGGGCCGAAGACTTTAGCCCTTGAGGGTTGTGAGAGATATTTTTTTTCTCTCCTTTTGAGCAGCTTGCGCTAAATCGGGCGTAGAATGGGTATTTTTTCTCGGATTTTTGAAAACGAGATATCGTCGGAAAGATGGTTCTGGCGCCGTTCCAGTGGTATTGGTAATTTTTCCTGATTTTGCAGTTTTGCAGTCTTTTTTGCCAGTCAAAGTCAGAACTTGGTTTTTTCACTCCAAGGGGTGTATCTTTTGCGTTCGAACTCCATTTTGCGCAAATGAATAGGAGTTGGAAAAGTATTACATTGATCTTTCTAGATTTACAGTCTATTTTACTAGAATATTTACCAAGTATTTTTTATTCAGCTTTGTGTGTTTTACACTTTGCTCAATTACTTGGTCATCTTGGCTCCTACATGGGGTTTGTTTGCGTTGGATAGGTTATGTTGATATGCTTTATCATTGTTGAGATCACGAGTCTCTAAATTTTTCATTTGAAGAGTTATCATGGGTTTCTCTACTCACCCTTCAATTGTTCTTCTAGAACGGGGTAATTATGAGTCATGGGCAAAGGGTATACTTACACATTGTAGGTGGCTTAATATTTTGCCTTATTTGTATGATCTCATACCTGAACCAACAACTTTAGAGGGCAGATTAGCATGGGATATTATTAGAAATCACATTGTAGGAGTTATATTGTCTAGTGTTGATCATGACACTGTGTTGGTTATATCGGACATTGATTGTCCTCACCCACTTTGGACATGTCTTTGGGAGATCTATGGAGACCCTATTCTATCTCCATTCCCAGAGGATCCTGCTTCAGATTGTCTCATACCCATTGCTTGGAGAGAAAATACACCCTTTGATCATGATACTTTAGAGGAGCTTGAGTATTTAGACACCCTTACATGTTCCGATGGATCAGAGGTTTGTCTCACAGTTCCTACTCTTCAGACTGAGAGTTCATCAACATCTCTTGTTGTTTTTGATTCAGTGCAGCAGGGAATCATACATCTTCTAGACATAGCTACTTTGGACTCTTATGTTGCAAACATATCTTTCTTATTTTTTGAGTCCTATATTGCAGATTTGGAGGATTATTTTGAGGACATTCATCTCCTCTACCTTGACAGTCAGGTTATCACTGTTCGCGCACCATTATCCGTGCATTCAGAGGTTGCATTTCAGTATTCTCCACATCAGTTTGGATTTGACATTATTTGTTTTAGTTTAGACAGTGAGACTCTTCAGCCTCCTATCATGGCACACATCTTGAGACAGATTGGTTCATCATTCTTCACAGGGTTTCTTCAATACAGGTCAATGGATCTGTTTCTTCCCAAGGGGAGGAATATCATTTGCCGCTTCAGGATCTCCTTTTGGATTCTACATCAGGCATCTACCATTGTGACAGGAGTTTCTTCATTGTGGGGGGGCCTTCTTCTCTCTTTCTATCTCTCTTATGGAGACCATTGTACATGTACTTATATTATAGAAGTTGTCTATGGGGGGTATCATGTTATCCACCTCCTATCCTTCTTTCATTAGTGCATTGCATTCCTTCCTTGCATTCTATTTTGGGGAGGAGTTTTTTTCCCACTGGGTTTTCTCCTTTACCTCATTTCATTTAGTTTGCATTGATTTTGTACATGGGTACCTGATCTGGCCTTGTTGCCGGGACCCATTGCTTTTGCTTTTAGTAGCTTCTTCTAGGTTTTAGCTTCTCCCTATGTCTACCTTAAGGGGGGGTGTTAGGGTAATTGAGTATTTACTTTATTAATTAAACAATATTTGTTTAATTACGTAAAGTTCCCTTTTACCTCTTTTCACTTAAGCTAACATTAGGTGCATAATAATTAATTACTTAATTAATTATTATTGTGCAAGCCTAGGGTTTTGCTTTTTAGGGTTTTCATCTATATGTAGTTGAAAACTATCTTTTGTATCATTATTCATTTTACATTTTCAGGTGAATACATTGCTCCACATTCTTGAGCATTTCCTTTGTTGCTTCTCTTTGCTTTTCCTTGTAACCGATTATTTGCTTGCAAAGATCTTTTGGGCTTCTGTGGTGTTGTATCTTCTCAACTCCAATAGTTTATTCTAGGTTGTTGATAAGAGAAGCACACATGCAAATAGAACATCTTATCAATCTTATGGTTTCAAGGTTTAGTTTGTTTCTTACGACTCTTATCAAATATATATTTTATATAGCAATGTTGATGATTGGGTAAAAGTTCATAATTATGTCACACCTTCATAAAAGAAACAACTAACACAAATACAAATTTTCAACTTGGACTACATAAAAGTGATGTTTATGTTTCGAACTTTATAATGATGTTAACTAATGAAATGTAGAACTCTTAATGTAGTTTATGTTTGTAATTTAGATTCTTTTTTGTAAATTTAAGAGAAGGATTTTAATTGTTGATTTTTTTTGTAAAAGCCGAGGTTGGTGGAATATCATGAAAAGAGTAAATTTTTTCTCTCACATGGATAGCTTGAAAATCTAGTACATAGATAACATCCTAAGTATTAATTCAAGTCTAGGACAAGGTAAGGGTTAACACATGTAGGTTTTTACATTATTTTTGGCATTCTAGTTCTAGATGAAGAATTAGAGCACATTTAAGGTTGCTTTATTTTATTAATTCTTTAGAATAGTTTTGTTTTAAAGTTCATTACTTCCATATTTTATTTAGTTTTAAAATATTTTATGTTAAAATATATTTTTTGAATAAATGATTATTGTTCTAAAATATCAAAAATCAAAGTAGTCTTAATAATTTACAAATAATTATTTTAAAGTACATAAACTCAAAATACTGATTGACATTATGTTTGAGTTACAAAATTGTTATTTAGTCTGGATCAGTATGTTTGTAATTCCATTAATTGAATTGAAACCATATTTTACTATAAGTTTTGTATTGAAATTATTTGTGTACTTAGGTTGTGGTTTTGTATACAACTTAGTTATTTAATTCTTGAAATTAATGTGATCTATATCCATTGGTTATTATTCTTTTCAATCTTGTTTGCATTTGATTGCCAATGTTCATACTAATTAGCATGAAAATGTTATTTGGATTTATTAGATTAAGTTGCTTTCATTCATATAACTATACAATCTCACTTACAAGACACTGTTGGTGTTTTAAACTACCCATTAAGGCTTTGTAATTCTCTAAGAGGTTGCCAACCTCTATATTCAAGAATTCACAAAGTTAATGACCAACTGACAAGATTCAGTCAAAGATTGAGATCTCATACACTTGGCTCTGTGAAACCAAGGAGGGTTTTCCTATATGTGTTCATAAAAATGCTTCATGCCTCAAGAACACTTCTATACACATATACATTCCTATTTATGCGATTAGACAACATCTATCCGGGTTTTGGCAAACCAAAGAATAAGAACGACTATCTAAAGCTAGGAAAGCAGACCTAGTATAAGGTTTGTATCTCAAGAGAGATAAAATTTGATTTTTTAAAATGTTCAGATCTTGAACCTTTACACTTAGGGCTACTATCTTGTACTTCTAAAAAGGATCTGGAATGAACTACCCAGTGCCTCATCTAATCGGGCGGGAGTCACATAAAACATAACCTTGATATCATGGAATTTATCATTATAATGCTTTAAATTATGACATTTTCCATTATTTAAAACAATACTCCTTAGTAAATCCTTAGCACATTATCATAGACCTATAATTCCTTTTCAAGCATTTGATTAACTCATTAAGTTAAAGCAAGAAAACTAGTTACATATCCAAATATACCATTGAAACTGAATGAAGAAACCATTGATAATCCATGATATGTACACACAAGAGCAATTGTCTTAATTGTTTTGTAGATTTATTGATATCAGTTATTATAAAATCATAGCATGCTTATTTTATACAATACTTGACATGGAATGATTTTCCAACTAGAACCTTCCAAAATACCACAATATAACTTTGTTGTACACAGCCTAAGCCTTACAATACAAAAATCTGACTCCCAACGAGCAACAAGCATCGAGCTCCATTGTTCATTTCAAAATGAATTTCATTTTTATTTCATTTCAAAAACTCCTCATCATAAAAAAATAACTGCAATACGCACAAAGGAATAAAAAATGGTTACACCGCTGTAACCAGCCAAAAAAGACAAATATCACTGTGCCACCCACGTGCACGTCCGCACCAAACCTGAACCGCTGCAACAACACAAAAAGGCAGAAAACACCACCCCAACAACACCACTCATTTCCCAACACCCCAAGTAACCACACGACCTCGATACAAGCGACCGCTCTTGGTTCTCGCTTTAGTAAGAAGTGAGACCGGTTCTTTACCCCTACTTGTACCAACACTAGACCCAACAACATTACATGGTGCCACCGCAGTAATTGGAGAAACCGCGAGGACCTCCTCGTCCACTGTAATGGACACCCCTGAATGCCCAAAAGACTAAACCAACTACTAAAAGGAATTTTGATAAACAGTTTGCATCCAACTTCTTATTTCTCCGTTTAATGTTTAATTCCCTTATGACTTTCGGAAATGAGACATTTGTTTGTTTGTTTTATGTTTTGGCATAAACTTGAAAACACACAACATGAACAAGAAGGAATCTACAATAATATGCAATCTGGAAACTGACTACTGCTGGTAAAATATTATTTCAATAAGAAGCAAATACATGGCAAGTTATCAACTCACAAATTTCTATAGCATTATAATGTTTCATCAAATGTTTACAAAATCTGCTGCTACAGTGGTATGAATAGTACATGTGAATAGTGCCATGAATAGTATCGCGCTACAGTAGCATGAATAGTGCCGTGCTACAATAACATGAATAGTGCTGCACTATAGTACTGTTATAATCTGCCCTCAAACGGTTCAATATCTTCTTGAAATCATTCCCTCAAAGTGACATAAGCATCGGACAAGTAGAGAGGAAGATAAGAACGAAACCCCCAATCTGCTTGTAGCTGAAAATGCACCCAATCTGCCTATTAATGGAGCTGATAGCAATAGATTCCAAAGGTCAAACCCCAAGGGAATGATGTCTAGAATGTCACAAGAGAGGATAGACGTCCTCTAATGCCAAGAACGGATCTGCAACTCACACACCAATTTCTTCTCATATTCAACATATCTAATGAAGCCACAAACGCTTCCTTTTATTCTATTTCTAAGGGTCGACTCAACTCTCATGGGCAATGTGGGATAAAAGATGTGCAATATAAAACACATATTAAAATATCCCCTTATGTCTCCCTTGGGTACACATCCCCATAAAAAAAATATTAAAGTAACACTTTAATATTTTACAATTAAATTAAATGTTACTTTAATAAAACTTCAGGCATTAAAATGTATTAGCAATCAGACTCCGAATAATGCGAGTGATAGCTCATCGGAAAGCTCTCACCGAGGAATATCAAATCCAATCACCAAAATTGGTCTCCACTGTGTCCTGTAGACTTACTAGAAATAGTAAGTATGCCTGAAACTGAGTAAATCAACTTCTTTTTGGCCCAAATTGGAAATGACTAGGCCAAAACACTCTAGGATCCCCTTAAACCCTTCGTTAGCCCTCAGGACCATGTAGAACAAGGCTAACGCACACACACTTGGTCAACTGCTAAAGTGGGGACATTACAGTCCGCCCCCCTTGAAATTGCTTGTCCTCAAGCAATCTCAGTCCAGCCTGCTGAATAACCTGCTCACTTTCCCATGTAGAATCCTCCTCCGGCAGGTCTCTCCATCTGACCAAATACTCCTTCACTATCTTGTTTCTAAGCTTCCTCTCTCTGGTGTCCAGAATAGCTTCGGGTACTAGCACAAGCTTCCCCTCCTCATCCAAAGGGGGTAAATCTGCAGAAGGCACTACACTCTGACCAATGGCTTTCTTAAGCCTAGACACATGAAACACATTGTGCATCCGACTGCCCTCTGGAAGCTCAAGCTCATAGGTGACTTCGCCCACTCTGCGAATCACCCTATAGGGACCATAAAATCTAGGCTTCAACTTTTCAGCTCCGCTCTTCTTGAGCGATGACTGTCTATATGGTTGTAGCCTCAAGTAAACCATATCCCTTACCTCGAAACTGCGCTCTATTCGGTGCTGATCAGCGTACAATTTATGTTGATTCTGGGCCTGTTGTATATTCTCCTTGAGCACTTTCAGGATGTCCTGACTATCCCGCAATAAGTTTTTGGCTTTGGGCACTCTGTTGTCCCCCAAAACTAAATCCATGAAGCTAGGTGCTTCATAACCATAGAGTGCCATGAAAGGAGTCATCCTGATGGACATATGATAAGTGGTGTTATAACAATACTCTCCCATATGCAACCATCTGACCCAAGCCTTTTGTTGTGCAGTTACATAGTTCCTCAAATATCCCTCTACCCATTTATTCACAATCTCTGTTTGCCCATTTGTCTGTGGATGATAACTAGTGCTAGGTGTAAGATCTGTACCACACAACCTAAACAAATCTTGCCAAAAAACACTCATAAACTTACTATCTCGATCATTGACAATGAATTTGGGCAGCCCATGTAACTTGAATATCTCTCTAAAGAAAAGATTTGCCACCTGTGCTGCTATGTAAGTGGACGGAATAGTGAAGAAGTGAGTGAACTTCGTCAAGCGGTCCACCACCACATAGATGCAATCCCTTCCCTACACTCGTGGTAAACCTGTGATGAAGTCCATCAAAATACTTTCCCATTTCCTATCAGGGAT
This sequence comes from Sequoiadendron giganteum, assembly GCA_007115665.2. NCBI lineage: Eukaryota > Viridiplantae > Streptophyta > Pinopsida > Cupressales > Cupressaceae > Sequoiadendron > Sequoiadendron giganteum. Next base: position 450,516,953 of record CM021101.1, read on the forward strand.
GGGCAAGGGCTGAAATAAACCTGCAGGAAAGGTGTGCTCTCCCTTATTTTGTTGACAAACCGCACACTCCCTAACATACCTCTGAACATCATCCTTGAGCCCTCTCCATGAGAACCACTCTCGGATCTGCCTATAGGTCTTGAAGACCCCCGGATGCCCAGCTGTGGGTGCATCATGAAATGCCTTTAGTATCGCCTCTCTCAAATGTGATGACAGAATCAAATAAACCCTATCCTGAACTTTGATCAATCCATCTATCACCTCATAGCGATCATCCTGTATAGTACCTGAAATCAATCCAGAAGCCCAAGCATCTCTAACATACTCTGCTATAATCCGATCTTTCCAATCTCCTGAAATTTCTGCCAGAGCACATAAGTGAGGTCTCTGAGATAAGGCATCAGCCACCACGTTTTTCTTCCCTTTGACAAATTCTATGTCAAAGTCATAAGCCTGCAATTTAGTAACCCATTTCTATTGCCAGTCATTAAGATCACGCTGGGTCATGAAGTATTTAATACTGTTGCGATTAGTCTTGATCACAAAATGCCCACCTACCAAATATGATCAGAATTTGGCCAATGCATGCATTATGGCCAACATCTGCTGGTCATAGATAGAATAATTCCTCTCAACTCCCCAGAGCTTCTTACTGTCGAATGCAATGGGATGCTTCTCCTGCATCAATACTGCTCCAATCCCATCACCCGATGCATCACAATGAAGCTCAAAAGGCTTCGTGAAATCCGGTAGAGCTAGAACTGGACATGAAGACATTACTTGCTTGAAATGCTCAAAACACCTCTGTGCTGCCCCTGTCCACATGAAGGCCCCCTTCTTGGTGAGATATGTCAAATGCGCTGCCGTCTGTGAAAAACCCTTAACAAACCTTCTGTAAAATCCGCAAAGACCAAAGAACACCTTAAGCTGTGTGAGGTTCGTAGGAGTAGGCCAATCAACTATAGCTCTAATCTTTTAAGGGTCTACTCAAACTCCATCTGCACTAATAATATGCCCTAGGTATAGTAATTTTGTCATACCAAACCCACACTTAGACTCCTTAGCATACAACGACTCTCTCTCTAGGATAGATAACACCTCCTCCAAATGCTGTGAATGTTCCTCCCAGGTCTTACTGAAGACCAAGATGTCATCAAAGAAGATCAAGACAAATCTCCTCAACTGCTCCTTGAATACCTGGTTCATACAACTCTGAAATGTAGCGGGTGCATTGGTTAGTCCAAATGGCATAACCATAAACTCAAAGTGGCCATAGTGACATCGGAAGGCTATTTTCTCAATGTCCTTTACTCTCATCTTGATCTGATGGTATCTAGATCGCAAATCAATTTTGGTGAAGAAGCATGCCCCATGCATCTCATCAATCAACTCATCAATCCTAGGAATGGGATACCTGTTTTTAATTGTTTTCTTATTTAGTGCCCTGTAATCGATGCACATGCGCATCATCCCATCCTTCTTCTTCACCAGTACTATTGCTGAAGCAAATGGGCTTTTACTAGGCCTAATGTGCCCAATCTCCAACAACTCCTTAATTGCTTTCTCTATCTCATGCTTGTGTTTCTTAGGATGACGATAAGGGGTAATCATAACTAGTTTGGCTCCCTCCTCGAGCTCAATAACATGCTCCATCCCCCTATCAGGAGGAACCCCATGAGGAATATCGCCAAATACTTTAGCGTGTCTGTCAAGTATCTTCTGGATATTTGGTGGATGACTCTTTACTAGTGGCTCTGGTGGAGCTGGCATAATGTAGCACTCTGCTGCCCACTCTATGTCATCATGACGAAAAAGTCTCTGCATTCTCCTCAAGGACACTACTCTGCAGCCTCCATTTGAAAGTCCCCTAAGTACCACAGTTTTGCCCTCATGCTGGAATCTCATCTCCAATTTCGCTAGGTTGAGTGTGAAATCAACTAGCGAAGCCATCCATGTCATGTCGAGGATGACATCATAATCTCCCATGTCCACAACATAGAACTCATCCTCCAACCCATAGCCATCTCCAAACCTAATGCGAAGATTAGATATCTTTTGAGTGCACAATAATTTGTCACCGTTAGCCACCATGACTCTAAACCCATCATGCTCCTCGGTCTGTAACCCTCTCCTGGCTACCAACTGTGCATCTATGAAGTTATGTGTAGCCCTAGTGTCAATGAGAGATATCACTTTCTGCCCCTGGATAGTACCCCTAACCTTAAATGTGATTTCCTTCTGGGCCCCTGTCAAGCGTGCCAACGATCTATCATCCTTAGGAATGCTGCTCTCCTTTATAGTGTTACTCTCATCTGAATCGGAATGCTGATCCTCCCCCTCTGACTCTAACTCTTCTGCTGAAAAATACTCCATTTGATTTGCCTTAGCCTTGAGAGGGCATTTATGAGATAAGTCCCAAGGCTCTCTACACTGGAAGCACAGTTTCTTCTTTTGAAGTTCATTCAAGGTTTCACTGTCTAGTCCTTTTGATCCTTCTTTGGGTTTGTTATACTCTTTCTGAAATGGTTTTTTGTCTTTGTCCTTGCGGTAGGAAGAATCTGTCGAATGGTATTTTCCTTTGTATACCGAAGGGGCTAAATCTCGTGCCTTTTTAGTTGCTTCAGCTAAGGTGAGTGGATCATGTCCCTTCACCCAACCTCGTAATGGATCAACAAGCCCATCACAAAATAACACCACCAATCTCCTAGGAGAGATATCAGTAATAAGTACCGACAAACGCTGAAACTCGACAATGTAAGCATCCATAGAACCTAACTGTTTTAACTGTGATAGCTCCTTGAAATGTAACTCGGGATCCCTAGTGTCAAATCTCTCAATCAATCTTTTTGTGAATTCCTCATAGGATGTAATCTGATTATGCCCCAGAGTCACCATGCCATGATGCCACCATTCATGCGCAATGCCGTCCAAGTGCATAGCCGCATACTTGATAGCCTCCTCCTCAGGCGTAGGATTCAACTGCAAGTATGTATCTACCTTTTGCACCCAAGCTCATGCGGTCATCCTCCCTGAAGCATCATAATAAGGCAAGGAAAGTTTTCCAACTTTCTTTCTCAGCTCAAAATTTTGATTTCTCCCTCCTGCTCTAGGCATATGTCTCATCCTCAGGTCCATATAATCTCTGAGGGAAATATCTGCCTGAAACTCGGGTCCACTGGCCTCCCAGTCCCTCCTGAACTGACCCTTTAACTTAGTAATCTATGGTTCATTCACTGGTTGAACCGGATCTCTAGGTGGGAAGGTGGGTAGAAGAGGTCTCGAGCTCACTGTTCGAGCCGGGCGTGCAACCTGTCTAAAGTTATCCGCCTCATTCCCATTGTTGCCAAGTCCATTGTTACCATTAATGTTATTCTCAGGACCATTATTGTTGCCTCAGCCTCCATTATTATCATTGCCCCTATTGTTATCATTTCCCCCATTGTTATTGTTTCCATTGTTGGCATCACCTGGATTAATATTGACGCCCATCTGTCTAGCCATAAGCTGCAACATCATGTCCATTCGCCTATTCTGTTCCTGCTGCATACACTGCCCCTGCTCTAATGTATCTAGTAACTGTCTGAACATTACCTCCCCCTGATTTGGACCAGTATTCCTGCCTCCGCCTAATCCTGTGTTCATGTCATCTCGGTCACCCATATTGTTGTCCTGATCAAAGAATATCTCCTCTGTGTCTGTATGACTGGATTCTATGTCCACCTGCACGGATGAACTAGACTGCGAGTCCGAAATCCTATTTTGTCTTACTCTGGTATTGCAGAGATTATAAGGCCCTTGTCGCATGCTCAAACATAAATGCTTAACCTGTTTTTAATTTCTGATTTTAGTGTTTTGACATTTCATCAAACACTTTTCCCTCTATCTGGTTGTTCCAAATTCCTTATAAGACCTCCACAGGATGGCAGGACTTATTGCTCTGATACCACTGTAATGGACACCCCTGAATGCCCAAAAGACTAAACCAACTGCTGAAAGGAATTTTGACAAATAGTTTGCATCCAACTTCTTATTTCTTCGTTTAATGTTTAATTCCCTTATGACTTCCGGAAATGAGACATTTGTTTGTTTGTTTTATGTTTTGGCATAAACTTGAAAACACACAACATGAACAAGAAGGAAACTACAATAATATGCAATCTGGAAACTGACTACTGCTGGTAAAATATTATTTCAATAAGAAGCAAATACATGGCAAGTTATCAACTCACGAATTTCTACAGCATTATAATGTTTCATCAAATGTTTACAAAATATGCTGCTACAGTGGTATGAATAGTACCCATGAATAGTGCCATGAATAGTGTCACGCTACAGTAGCGTGAATAGTGCCATGCTACAGTACATGAATAGTGCTGCGCTACAGTACTGTTATAATTTGCCCTCAAACAGTTCAATATCTTCTTGAAATCATTCCCTCAAAGTGACATAAGCATCAAACAAGTAGAGAGGAAGATAAGAACGAAACCCCCAATCTGCCTGTAGCTAAAAATGCACCCAATCTGCCTATTAATGGAGCTGATAGCAATAGATTCCAAAGGCCAAACCCCAAGGGAATGACGTCTAGAATGTCACAAGAGAGGATAGACGTCCTCTAATGCCAAGAACGGATCTGCAACTCACACACCAATTTCTTTTTATATTCAACATATCTAATGAAGCCACAAACACTTCCTTTTATTCTATTTCCAAGGGTCGACTCAACTCTTATGGGCAATGTGGGATAAAAGATATGCAATATAAAACATATATTAAAATATCCCCTTATGTCTCCCTTGGGTACACATCCCATAAAAAAAATATTAAAGTAACACTTTAATATTTTACAATTAAATTAAATGTTACTTTAATAAAACTTCAGGCATTAAAATGTATTAGCAATCGGACTCCGAATAATGCGAGTGATAGCTCATCGGAAAGCTCTCACCGAGGAGTATCAAATCCAATCACCAAAATTGGTCTCCACTATGTCCTGCTGACTTACTAAAAATAGTAAGTATGCCTGAAACTGAGTAAATCAACTTCTTTTTGGCCCAAACTAGAATTGACTAGGTCAAAACACTCTAGGATCCCCTTAAACCCTTCGTTAGCCCTCAGGACCATTTAGAACATGGCTAACGCACACACACTTGGTCAATTGCTAAAGTGGGGACATTACATCCACTCCCATGAGTTCAGTCAGGGCCGTGAGGTAACTACGCTAATCCGAATCAGTTTCGGACCCCTCACCATCAAAGGCCGAAGAGAGCTCGACAGGTGACGTGGAATGTCCATACCTCATCTCCACCCTTTGAGTGACTGTTCCAAAATTACTAGGAACAATTTGTTTCTCCTTGTGTTGCAAATTCGTTACACTCACTCGAGCACTTCGTCGTACCACTGACTTATCCATTGGGCTCGTGAGCTTCAAACTTAGAAAGAAGTCAATCACCTGTAAACAAATAAAACTCAAAATGCAATGATACAAATGAGCAAATTAGAGAGCATTTATCGAGCAAGTCGGTGCAGGGAACATTAATTGCTCAAATTGTAGTACAAGCAAATGAGCGATTAATGGCTGATGTCGCCACCACAGAATAATTTTGAGCTCATGGAAAATGGCGTACAACCCATGATTGCATTTTCAGGTGAATACCGCTTGCACGCAAGGAAAATTAGAATGAGATCCACTGAAAAACCCACACCATTAATGAGAATAACTTGTAGAGTGCAAATAATCCTCACATGGGTGAATTGTAAAGTTTGAATTCAAACTGTCGATGTGAAAAAACCTGGCATGTCAGACGACTCAAATCGAGTCAAAGGTCGTTGAAAAATCCACATCATCAATTAGGTAGCCCAACAACCAATCACACCCCTCGCAGTCAAAAAATCGCGACCGGGCAATAGGCCCCATCCAGTCACCATGTACTGCAGAGCCAAGCAATGTGTCACCAATTCACACATCTCGCGACATTTTCGAAAACATTAATCCACTCGTGCGAGGCCTACGAGGGACGATCATCATTAATCACTGTCATTAAACATCTATCGTTGAAATGACATCCACTTGTCATTGCTGGCGCATCGGGACAAACTCCACTTCACCATACTCGACAGATGGCGACATCTCACACACCTTGCACCACTTTAGTGATGTCAGCAGGAAACCTTGCGAGGTTTGCGAGGAACGGTCCAGATCTGAACCTCGTGATTCGATGGCCCACCAAACCGCATATGGAAAATAATTATTTATGACAGTGGGGCCGACCAAAGAATAGGAAAAGAAAACCCTTAGAAGCACAAAATTTTAAGTCCACTGAAACCTAGGGAAAAACCACCCGACTTAGGAAAAATAATAATAACACCCAAATAGAAAGAAAAGAACGATAGGTCGGGTGAAGGGGCCGATAACAACATGAAAGACAAGGCTCAGTCAGATGACATAAGGGACCAGTAACCCCCCAAACAAGTCAAAACAAAAACATAACGTAAGGGTTTGCTAAATAAAAAACTATTTTAACATGGGTAACAAAACCCAAAACGTTGAACATTTGACCCCCTACTTATCAAAGATGAACGAACATGCCCAAAACCAGATAAATGTTTTAACAAATTTTAAAAGTCCCATCAGACACAATTGCTATTAGTTTAATGCTTGTTTATAATTTATTTCTCTATATATTAATTGTAGATTAGTAACTAAGCTCATATTAATTCAATATCTAAATTTAATTTAGATTTTAGAAGAGAAGTTTATCCTCCACATTGTTCCATTTTATATTATCATGAAGAAATGAGTTAAAACACTAACATGTTAAAAAATAGTGAACATGAATATTTAATTAATTTTAAAAATCAATAAAAAAAATAAGATTTATATAGTTGTATTCAATGACTAGGTGAAAATAAAATCTCGTTAGAGTCTTCAAATTCAAATTCTATAGATTTTATTGGATGGTTAAAAATAGTGTTACTGCAGAGAAAGTTCAACTCTTCACTGGGTACGCTTTTTGACTGCATCAACCAATCCTACATTTCTGACAATTTTTGCTGCTATACCAAAAGCTTGAAGGCTAAATTTAACATTAAACAAAAAGGATAATGGATTTATTTTAAAATTTTGGAATCAAATAAAATGGTGAATGAAATTTGATGTACATGTTGGATACCTGAGCAAAATAAAATTTCACAAGGACGACATTTTCTCCTTACGTTATCAGGATAATTGTGGAGGGAAGAGCAAGGATTAATGGCGCGGGTAATGGCAATCTCAAATTCATTTACTACCGCCCACTATTGCTGGCCGTTTTGTCCAGTTTTTTGGGATAATAAGAAGCCGCGCAAATGGAGTGGCATTTTTCGTAAACGGCCTTCCGTCTATCCATGCTGCACCATGAGCATGTCGACAGATGGAGTTGTAGGTATTTATAATTGCCTTTTTAATTTAATTAAAATGGAAAAACTAACCCATGAAAACTAGTACAATTTAGGTTTGAGAAAAACTTCAATTGCTGTTATGATTCTTTGGTTTTTGTGATTTAATGAGAATTGAGGGTCAATAATAGGGAGAGCTGCAGCCTTTGGTTGCAGTCTGGATATTGGGTCAATCAAACCATTGAACAAAATATTTCAATCCAATATTTTCAAGAAGCTGGCAAAGAAGCCTCCAAACTGTTGGTCTTAATACCATTAACATACGAAGCTGAAACTTGTTTATCTTTCGTAGTACGGTTCGTTACCTGCGTAGGGATACTTATCACTTGATCTATTCATTGCTTTTTTTTTTTCTTTTGGTTAGGTGAATCACTTTTTCTTGGTCCGGTCAGGTCGAACCCCTGTGATGGTGTCACACTGGGGATTTTCAGCCCCCTTTTTTCCGAGAATAGAATCTGGGCTAGAGGGGAAGCATAGCGCAATGGACATTCACTACCATAGAAATGCTTATTTCTTTTCTGTACATTTGATATTTTTCCTTCCATAGTAATGAAAGGAAATCTGCACTACCAGTACCAAAATCGTAGACAAATTTTGATATTAAATGGATACCCAATGTAAGGAAATATGGACATTTTCTGTTACATCCCAAAATGTGAGGTTACTATTACTAGATGTGGTAAAAGTGAATGTGATGTGAATTCTCGAGATGAATTCATAATGCATGTACCTTGTTATCAATATGAATGTTATATCACTTGATGTTGTTTCATTTGATGTTGTCTCAGTTGATGTAATTCATGGTGAAATACTGCATATATGAATAGATGGTTATTGAAGTATAGTTATTCTAATTTTAAAGATGTTTATATATATATGATGCTGCTAAAGGTATGTGCTAGTGGTTGCAAGAAAAGGTTCATTCTCCAAGGGAAGGGGAAGTATCAGTCGGGAGAGGAGCTTGGTCGATTAACCGGTAATGTGAATTATTTGAGCATACACACCCTAGATTGAGAGAATCAAGTCAGAAAAGTTGGTCTTGATAAGTCATTTGTAGACTTAAGGAGTTTGGTTTACCTCTTTGTGCTTTGTGAGTGATGTTTATTTGTCTATCAGACTTACTGTTATGTGATCAATGTGTAGAAAACATGAATGGATACACGTGAATAGGTTGAGTGGGTATGTATGCACATGTATACATTATGTACACGCATCCATATGTAAAACATATTGATACAGACGTATGATAGGCAATGGATATGCTCATACATATGTGTCGACATGGTATACATATACATGCATATACACAGAGGTATGTACGGTAAAACACATATATATACATACACATGCTACCTATTATCTGTGGATATAATATTATTATAATATTGCCTTGGAATTTACATATACACATATACATAGATATGTATATTGAAAGTATGCTGACTGGCTCGCAATATACGTATTTATCAATTAAATATGTAAATGGGTATATATTTATATATGTAAAAGTATATATATATATATATAGTTTTTACCAAAATATATATATGTATATATAAACATATTTAAATTATAAAATTTAAATATGTATATACATACGTATATATTAAAGTAAAATAAAACTATAGTATAAATATATAATTATATAATTAAATATATATATGTTTATAATTTAAATTGATTTGATTTTTGATATGAGATCGATACATCTCATGGTAATGAAAGACTTTATTTAAAAATCAATGTTAAATATTTCTTTGAGAACTATGGGAAACCGATTTAAACCAAAGAGCAATAATATTAAGTCTTCTTTTTAAATCGAACCTTTTTGTTAATTCACGCCAATGTAAATATTTCATTTTGAACTTTATGAAACTTTTGAAAAGGAAAATAAAATGGAAAATAGAAGTGCCGTGAGAAGTAATGCACGCGACCTGGAGAACTCACGCCATGACCAGGTTAGAGGAACTCTACTCAGCTGGGTATTTGGCAATCGAACCCTGAAAAATGGCAATGTGGATTTCATACAACCATGACTGATTCATAAATATTGAATCATCAAACAATTTCTGAAGAATCGTGCCAAAATTGAGGGACGCCTGTAGGTGTCAAGTTACCAGTTTTTAACATATGCAAGTTGAAACATTCTTTGATCTGCTGGAGGTCGATTCACCTCGGAAATTCGCCACATTTCTTAATGGAATTATTCAATCATCAGTCCTGGCAGTTTACATGCTTGGAGAAGGGGAATTTGTTGTGCAGCGGACTCTATATAAAGCTGTCCTAGCCATTCTTCACTACGGCTTCTTGGATTTCGAAATTGGTTCTGATTTCTGTGAGCATTTCATATTTCCTGAGAATTTCTATTTTCTGAGTATTCATATTTCTTGAGAGTTATTTCAAACTTCCTGTGAGTATTTATATTTCTTGAAAGTATTCATATTTCTTGAGAGCAACTGTATTGCTGTGAGCATTCCTAATTACTGAGAGCCTTGCTTTTACTAAAAGGAATCATTAATTCTGAAAGTTGAGAGTATCAATTTCTGAGTGTTTATATTCCGAGTGAGTATTCATCATTGAGAATCCATTCTGAGTGAGTAATCAGCATTTAAGAAGGCTGTTTTTGAGTAAGAAGTCATTCAATACCGAGGGCTTTATTGAGAGAAGGACTGGAATTGCATATAGGAGGAAAAGCTTATGATCAAGCATGAAACCTTCATCATTTTACAAATTTGAATTCGATCATTGAGTTTCTATTTCTTTGTATTTGCTGTGTGTGCAAAGTTTGAAAATTAATTCCTAAATGCAATTTAGTTTTAAGGGAAAATGAATTTAAGGGAAATGTTTACTTATTATGCATAAAAAGGGAATTTATGTGAAGGAATTTTAAGAGGAGATTTTAAATGCATATTAGGGTGAAATTACATATTTTGTATTGTCTCCATATAAGGAGAATATGGCTTTACTAGCTAATATATACCAGGATTGAAATGAGGACAGGAGTCAAGTATAATCAGTCAGCTTAAAGTTATCAGGTTAACTGAGGTAAGCTTGAGAGACTCCTAGGATAAAGATTTCCAGTATAGGAGGGATTAAGTGATTTACTTGTTATACTGATTCATTTCTAGTAGATTAGATTGTTGTAGGATAGTCTGGGATGATAGATAATCTAGTGAAGGACTAAGCCTATGCGTAGTGTAAGATAGCCTTAAGTCAAATCGGCCATGAGTAGTGTATATGATAGATGACCTTCATTCAAAGTACTGAATGAGAACTCTTTGATCAAAGTAGTACAATGTACGACATCCACTTAGACTGTGTGATGCTTGAGACTACACTGTCAGTTCATCGTGATCTTTGTACTAGTATGAGATTGTGAAATAACAAGGTTCTAGTTGTGAATATGACACAACACTATGCTCAATTGGTTTACAGTATCGGTTACCTAACCAATCTCTTCGTTGAAGGGAGGGCCATCTATCGAATGATAGATGTGCGGGAGACCGCATTATAAGTCTATGGTTGGCAGAGAAGCGCCCGAGTGATGCTTCTCCTCCTCTGCAGGCTACTGGCGCACCAAGATTTGAAGGGACGGATTCCTGGACCTTCTTACTACTATTTGTTCTAAAGCTCATTGGAGCTATGATAGTTAAGGTTTCTTTTCTCGTTACTTGTACTTGTGAGGCTATTGTAATGAAATGGAATCTTTATTGTAATTTTAATATGATATCATGTTCATATAGTATCAATAAAGGAAAGAAAAGTTATATTGCAATGACTTGTTAGCACATTAATTTACTCATTGATGTAGATTTGGAAATTTTTATTTTACCGAAGGGTCAAGTCATTACATTTTCCTCCATCAACCATTGTACGAAACAATTCTATCTTAGCTCTATAAATTCAAGCATAAATATGAGGAAAGATGTCATAGTGATATCATTGATCTATAAATTCAAGCAAAAATCATTCATAACAAGAATAGAAGAAAAAACAACCACATAACAAAGATAGACATTGATATGCGTTGAGAAAACACTTTTAGAAAAGAATAGGCCTCCAAAGCATTGAAATCAATGTATTTCTGGCAACAAAAATAGTCACAATACAATTTAGACTTTGAGTCCTAATATAGAGATCAATACTTTAATTAAGGAAAAACCAATGCAAGATGTGACTCTTTTTTTTTGGCAACAGTGAGCAATTGTTGTTGCTATTCCCATGAGATTGATATGAGAATAAATGAGTGCCACATGATCGACTCTATGCTCCTCAAAATCTTCTCAACAAACAATCTAAGCCAAACTCCAAGCTCCACTCACAATGAGCAATTACAAAATGATCAAGTGAATGATCAACAAGTGATGAATGACTTCGTCTCAAGCCTCCTATTCATATTCAATAGACCAACAAGCAAGGGCAAACCTACTAGAAGCTTCATAGCCATCTTTGTGACTATTATTTAATGTCCCAAATAAAAAAAATTAATGCACAAGCATCTCCATGGTGGCTTACAACATATGCCCCAAAGCATTAAATTCTTTTTACAATATTGAATGTATTTCCAATGAATCCTCGTAATTAGATACATTCCTCCAATGAGTCGTTTTCACTAAACCATGACCCCCCAAAACGCCATCCACAATAAATATTGTTGCAATGTCACATACAATTGCCCCAAAGAAAATATTTCCTAATTCCAATGTGTGGAGTCTCGCATAGACATGGACCACAACATTATAAAATATCAAATATTTCTATATCCAAGCTGTACACCACAATCTCAATATTCTCACTTTTTATACATTGCATAGGGGCCAAACCTTAAAGTGCCAACTATAAACAAGTTCATTGCAAAGGGAAAAACATCTCCAAAACCACCCTACATTATTTGTGCTTCTTTATGCTCACAACTCCACCATATCAACTACAATCTCCAAAACTACACGTCAATGTGCTTTGATCGTGCATGAAAAGCAAGGTACTCTATCACATTGGTAACACTTTGACGTTACACTAAAATTTTCCTTTGACTTGATATTCGAGCATGCTCCTTGAAGCCAAATTTTTATTATCAGGCCTTAATAGCTATCATACATTGTGCATTTGAAAGTTGAAAGAGTAACCGCAATCGATCCATTGCTCATCCAACCAATTGCACCACGAAATAGGATAACCACATACACAGGTAAACCATTTTCTATCCACATCTCTTGCCCACAAAATCCCTACATATCCATTATCCTACTCAAGGTCTGATCTCCAAGGTAGCAAACTGAACACACAGACGTGTCTCAAAGATGCCTAAATTACACCAAAGTCCAATAATCCTTGTCCAATATCGAGACATACACCTCCTTAGGTCTATACTTATCAAGTTGCACTCTTCATCGAGTGGACCTCGAAGTGGGGTAGGAGATTGTTCCTCTTCCTACAATGCTTTGACTCACTTTAACTCTCTTTGAACAATCTTTTTATTAGGTCCATATTGAACTCACATCTAGCCTAAAGTGTAGGATCCTCAGTATTTCGAGAGGGGTAGGAGATTGTTCCTCTTCCTACAATGCTTTGACTCACTTCAACTCTCTTTGAACAATCTTTTTATTAGGTCCATATTGAACTCACATCTAGCCTAAAGTGTAGGTTCCTCAGTATTTCTAGTGAAAATTGTTGAATGACTTATCCCATTCCAATACTTGATCACCAACACCTAGGAGGTCTCTAGCCTCATCTCAATTTGTCTAGCAATACTAAGTACACCTCCAACCATCTCATGCCTAACCAAACTCCAAATTGCAACATTGCAATATCTAAGAGCATCACTTACCAAGATAAAATGATCACTGTACTAAATATTGGCAAATTAACCCCAAATCATAGCCTTGCTCCCCCTATATGATTAGTGCAAATTCTAGGAACTCCATGAGTTACATTTGCTCATCAAATGATCATTTGTCTACAATTAGTAGATTTTCTCAAAACCAACTACATCATGTCCAAACCTCAACAATTGATCTGGGATCGAGTCACAAGAATATTTTTCCTCAACACTAGAAGATCATCTATCAAATTGACAAATCTAGATCATTGCCAAAACTCCCATGAGTGTTCCAAAGCTACTCATGGCATCGTGATATCCATGTGATAGACTCACAAACACAACAATGTCATGCCAAAACTCCATCATGGATAGAAGCTTCCCATAGCATCACGGTCACCATATTCAATGTAGAAGATAACTTGTCATAGTCATGTACTTGTACAAAAGTTCACATTAGATTGTGACTAATCGCAAGTGTCTCATGGCAATATAGTTCATGTTCTCAAAACTAGAAGACATCCCTTCTACTTGTGAGGCCTACAAAAGACCTTAACTATCTATCTTCCTATCTCTTTGATACTCAACATGCCAATGCTCCATGATGGCAAAATATCTACAAATTAAAATCCACAACTCCATGGCATCCAAATAGTCTATAACAAATAATTGAGATGTACAAAAGAATTGGCAACTCACTCCACCACCTTTGTAATTGATCTTCTTGTCGTGCACACATGACCTCATCAACACTCCAAAAGTCTATTTTTGAGTTTGCCATGCAACATTCAAATAGGACCCATGACCACATATCATGTCATGTCCCATTTTTGTATTAACTTATGTTATGAACCAAAATGCCTATTTCCTATCTCCCACATCTCCCCTCATCTATTTTTGTGTGTGTGTTCTTCCTATAAGGTGCTTGAATTCTCTAAGTCTTAAGGCATGCCTAGTCTTTAAGTGTTTGTTAGTCGTCAGAGTTTTAGAGTTCCTCATCTAGGAATGCTTTCTTGTCTAATTCCAACCTTTCCTTGGTCACTACTAGACTTCCAGACTTGCCCATCCCGCCATGCCTTTCCTCCCAACTCCGCTTTTCCTTTATGCTTGTCAGATTGTTGGACTTGTCCTTACTGTCATGCCTCATGCTTGAACTCCGATCTTTGACTAGTGGTAAGAGTCATGAAGTATCTCAGACTTGTGAAGTTCAACCACTCCCACCATTTCTCATTGTCCATCCCACCTAATGCCTAACACATTTGTGCATTGTGATGCTTATTGTCAACACGTGGTTCTAGCTGTGGTATTGTATCACTAGCAACATTATTTACTTGGAGGATGTGGCTTCATGTGTATTTTGTATTGTGGAAGCTGAGTGTACTACCCTATCTGCCATTTATGTGGTAGTTAGGGTTTGTGGTTATGGATCTTCACACCATTAATGTTGGAAGTTGTTCCAGGTTTTAGTTATCTTCTTTAATACATTCCAATACCTTTTTGTGCACGTGGGTGCGGATTTTGGGTGTGATTTAAAGGAAAGCAATGCTAATAGGTATGGGTGTTCTTTGCCATGTACAAATTAGGAGATATTGGCATGTAATACAGGTTTTAACATTCTTTCTATGGGTATTAAGGATTTAGAGTTTGAATAGAGTGATCGCTATGAAAATATTCCAAACCCTAATTGAAAGTTGTTATGAACCTTAGTATTTGAGCACATAGAGATGAGGACAAAAACCCCTGGATTCACAGGAAACCAAAGGATAAAGACCTTGAAGATATCAACATGGCACTTATAGTTGCAAGAAAATTGACTTGGTGGGTGGCAAATTGCCCTGAAGCCAAGGAAGTTCTAATCAGTGTTAGTTTCAAAATCTAACCACATCATAGTTTTAGAATTCAAGAGAAAAGCGAGTAACAATCTTGCAAAACACATATTACATAATAGTTAGCTTTGTTATCATGTACCTACTACGGACATGGTAAATATTGAATATATTTATATATTGAAAATATAAAATAAAATATATAATCAATAGGTTAGAATGAATATATAGGGAGAGGTTATTTATATGCATATCAAGTAGCATGTTCGATAGGATGTGTCTTGTCAAGGTGATAAGTCACATCTCTTGGCAGCAACAATTAGTAACTAATCAGGGTTGATTAGATTTTAATATTTTAGTTTGCACCTTCCAGTGCAACACAAAATGGAATAGTGTGTGAGGATAAACCTCTCTTCAAATTTGAAAGAGAAGCTCCCTGTAATAGAAAAATAAAATAAATACCCTTGAACTCAAGGATATGACCTCTAGCTTTTTACAATATTTACAATTTAACTCTTGGGGTTTTGAATAAACATTGTAAAAAGTAAATAAGTAACTGCCTTTCTTATAGTTCTCAGGAACGGGCACAACATTTATCAACACTTCTACTCAATATGAGAGATTTTTATCTGTGTTACCAGGGATGCGTCTTCGGGCCTAAATCTCCGTCCCTGTCCTGGAGACATTCTGGGGACGCGGGGATGGCCAGGGGACTCCGATGCCAGGCAGCCTTTTAAAGAAAAAACTCACTTCACTTTATATATTTAATTCTGAATGCATATTCATGGGAGTTTAGGACTCATGTTGCTACTACTAGAAAGGTATTGAATTTTTATTGGGCTATCAGTAGCACCTAATTTGAGGGTTTAAATATTTCAATACAGTGTGATAGAAGGAAAACCGACAATGAATATTTAATTTTGAATGCATATTGAGTATTGACAATGAATTTTGAAAACAAATGTTATATGTTAAGGTTCTATATGTATATATGCATGCTTTATCCATGTTTTCATATGAATATTTAATATTTCCCTATATATTTTAAATTTCCCCTATGTTTTATATGGTCGTCCCCTTTGCCGTCCCCTAGCCGTCCCCAAAATTAGCTTGAAAAAACGGGGACTTGGGGATGCGTCCCGCCGTTTCCTGCTGTCCCTGTCTTGGAAAGTTGGGGTAACACTGATTTTTATATCTTTTCACTTAAAGCAAATGACCTATGGTAGCTAAACAATGTTCACTTTTTTCACCTAAAAGCAGAGACTGAAAAAGTATGAGTACAACACAAGAATTGAATTCGTTAAAGGACACACACAAGATTAATAATTCTTTACAAGGTTTTAAGGAGAAATAATAAGAAAGTTAACTAGAACTTCTACACTATAAATAGTTTGCTTGCATATAAAGCAAGCTTATGATACAATATTGTCCACAAATTCCAAACACTAAGTCGGGAAATTTTCAAATAGTTTTTTGATAGGGATAACTATTAGTTAAACTTAAACCTTCTAAAAGGTTGTCTAGAAATCTATTCTAAAAAGATTTCCCAAAATATGATTCTACTAAAAAATAGTAATGGCCAAAAGTAGCCAATCTTATCACTGGCTCCTAGCAGTGATTTTGATCCAGATCTAGTAAGACACACACCTCTCTATTGGTGTACACCTTTGTTTCACTTCGGTTTGCATCTCAATGTCAAGCTGGTGCCCTTGCATGGAGCAACAATATTTTTATTTTTGGACTTCGTGCAATTCTTTGATCAGGCACAGTCCTCCCCATTAGCGAACATTTTTCATTAAATATTTTCTTGCACCTCTTTGATCAGTTTGATTAGGGGCTTGCCTCTACATCAGCAAACATTTTTCAGATCTTGACCTTATGTTTCTCTTTGGAAAGGCACACTCCTTTACCTGGGCCTGCATCTTTTTTATTTGCCTAAAATCCTAAAATTTGCACTCCTTCATTGAGGCACATGTTCTTATACTTGTTTTCAACTTTTCAAATTTAAATTTTATGCACCTCTTTGGAGTGGCACTTGCCTCTCCATTGGGCTGCAATTTTTTGTTTTGAAATTGACTTTTTTCCTCCAGCTCACTATCTTACACTAGTCTGTAACTTTTCCAAATTGAATTCTATGCACCTCTTTGGAGTGGCACATGCCTCGGCTGCAATTTTTCATTCCTTAGAAACTTCTTCGCTTTTTCTCAGTCATTTGAGCTCCAATCCTTGCCTTGTTGGGTGCATTTGAAAGCTTCTTTTGTAAGCTGTGTAAAGACACAGATTAGAAACAGCAAAAATGATATTGAATTGATGGCCATGATAAGGATTCACAAAAAATATGAATTTTAAAAGTTTGATCCAAATGATGATTCAATACAAAAAAGTTCATATGTATACATCATACAACATTAGGTCTATAACATTTCACTTTTAGCTTGGCGTGCTTCTATTGTAACTTAATATACTTATGAGTCCCATTTACTTACTATGGTCAGTTATGAACATTAAAATTTAATACATTTATTTCCTTCTTATGGTGCATTCTCAACTAAGCAGTTTTTGATGTTCATTTTCACAACTTGAAATTCTGTTTCATTGTATTACTGTTTTGTGTATAAAGAATCTATTGGTTAACACATATTTTTATCTACATTTTTTAAGGCAGGGGGTTGACTTATGTAATAACCCACCCTTAATTTTTTCCAAAACTTCACAACTCATTAGCGTTAGCCAATAATCAAAGATGATCAAATGAAGTAAACTCCCTTCCACTTTTTGATCACCTAGTTCCCGATGTGGGCAAGGTTGAGAGCATATGGTGGCAAGGTTACAATGCTAAGCTATTGTAATGAACCACTTGTTTAGTGGGGTGAGTATGAAATCTTCAAACATAAGAAACATCCACTTATTTAGTGAGAATTACAAATTGCAAGAAAGCACTTGGCGGCAAGCCCACCAAGCCAAAGAAAAGTCCTGTGCTTAATCAACGGGTATAACATGGAAGTAAAAACTCAACCACTTATTTAGCAGGAGTAGCATGAGAATTAAGAAAACTCAACCACTTATTCAATGGGAGTAGAATGAGAATTAAGAAAACTAAACCACTTATTTAGTGGGAGCACCACTTGTTCAGTGGGGTAAATAGCAATGTAAGTACAAGAGCAATCACCAATGGTACTACCAATGGCGTTACAATGAGCTCATTATGAAAACGTTTCAGAACTTCACATACTGCTGCTATACTAGGGAAATGATAAGAACATGAAGTATAACTTTCCCCCAAAGATGCTATAATGAAAATATAAGAACATCCCCACAAAATACCACAATAATACCTCAATGAAAGAGCCTTCGGTAGTCGGTAGAGGGTCGGATAAGTGGCTGCTACAGGTCTGATACAGGACAGCGGACTGATATGTCCAAACAACAAGCTCTCAAAGCACACAACCTCACCAAATCACCAATAAAATCAACCACAATGTTTGCAAGGTAGAAGATAGGTCTAGGCGCCTCCAAATCACTATAAACAGCGAAGCAAGGCAGATTGTGAAGCCAAATGACAGTGCAAACCAATAGAATCAGCAAAGAACCCTCAAAACAAGTTGTACGACCTCCCTAGAGGGGCGACTATTTCCCAAAAATCAGGTTCTCCATCATTAAATTTGTAAACTTGCAAATAGGGGCACCCAAGGATGGAAAGGCCAATGCAAAAACACCCACAAAAAGTTATGCCCTTCTCCAAACAACACGAGCATAAACATAGGTTTTGTCTAGGTGAAAATGGTACGGCCAGCAAGCATAAACCCTTTGAGAAGCACTTCCAAAACACTCAAAACCTCTGCACAAATAGTTATCATACCAAAACATAGCTTGAAATTATCATAAGTAACCAAAACTGAAAACAAACCATCACCGATAAGCTCCAATGGTGATTATTGAATGCAATCACACTCCACCAGCTAGGGATTATCTTCCAAATCCGAAACCAACAATCTAAAGAGGGTTTTCGTCCTTTGAAGATTCAAAAAAGAACACTTTGGTTCCAATTTGATAACATAACATTATCTCCAAATTGCATAATCAAAATGAGAGCAAGAGGGAGGTATAAATAAGACTTGAGACCTAGAAGTTCAAACTCCATTTCCCTCCAATAGGGACGCCCTCCTTGGGAAAATAATATTTAATTTAAATTTCACTTTAAGCCTTCATTTTGGGTGTCCACTTTAGCCAAGGCAAAAACATCTTTTAAACACAACTTAAAGTTACCATGTCTAGGCATGGGGGTCCAAGCCTTTTTAAAAACTTTATAAATTATAACTTATGTTGCCAAACTTGCCTTTTTTGAACTCCAAGGATGGTTGAAGAACTGAACTGCCAAAATTGATAGGACTCGACAATTGAAAATGCCATCCCTGCCAAAACTAGAAACCCATTACAAAAATGCTACCAGAGCCATTGCCAGAAATAGCACTTACTAAAAATAACATATTGCTAAAAATAGTAAGTGTATCCAAACTCAAAATTAGCCTAATCTAAGATGCAATTATGACTTACTAAAAATAATAAGTGCTAAAAATAGACACTGCTAAAATTAGCAGTTATTGCCCACCGAGGATCCCAGAAAACCCAAAAAACCCAAAAAAACTCTCTAGCAAACATTTGCAATTACCCCTTGAAAGTGCTGGTAAGAAACCTCCAAGAATCTTGGAATCCCCTAAAACGCCTCCGAATAGCATTGATGGTTTTATTATCTGTAAGGTTTATGGAGTTATTAAATTGAAATGTTTGTCTTTATCACCATTTCCTAAACTAGAAAATCAGATAATATGTAATTAAAATATTTCTAACTAAAGTTTATCATTAGCATGTTCCTACTTCTACTTATTACTGTTTAGTACATGAAACATCCTCACTTACAAAAGGTTCTTGTGTTGTGTAAGTTCTAAAGTTAAACTAGATCCTCCACATGCAAGAAAAAGTTAAATAAACATGCTAGAGTTGTTTTGAATTTCATTTGACAATGTCTACATTTGACAAATTATAGCCCATGCATTTTTCATTATATAAAGATAATAAGAGGATTAATGATTCTAACATCTATGTTTAGATTCAGTTTAGATTGCCTATCCAATTTTTATCATCTCTTTGATCTTGTTTTAAAATGTTGCAGGTAAAGATAAATCATCTATGCGCATAGGCTTTCTAGGTCTTGGAATTATGGGTTCTCCTATGGCACGTAACCTTATCAAGGCTGGGTAGGTACCTCTTCTGTTGAAAAATTGGAAAAAATTATCATGTAGGAAAGAGGGTTCCAATGGAACTTTAATAATTGTCAAAATTGTTAGAATGCTTAAAATGCATTAAATGTAAGTATAAAAAGGTAAATTAATTTAAAATAAAAATTCAAATAACAATATATTGTCATATTTTGATGTAAATATTGCAACTAAATACTCCACTATCATAGAGAATGCCAAACAATTCAATGTACATTATAAATCCATGTTAGCAAGATTTCAAGATTCATGAGCCCAATGTTCATGACAAAATGTGAAAACTAAAGTAATTAATTACGACAACATCAAGTGATCAATGTTTGTTGTGTCTTTCATGGGGCCTAAGAGTCAAGATTGATAACGGAGTCTATAATGGTTTTGGTGAGAGCTTCACTTCAATTCATTAAATTTTGTTCAGTGGTGGTAGTTCTTTTTGGTGGGATAGGTTGCTTGGGGACCTTGACCTTCTTCTATTCATTTAGGATATATCCCCATAACAGGATGTAATGTTCCCTTCTCAAGCATAATCTGAATTTGGACAATTAGCCTATTTTTCGAGTTTTCTTGAAGGCTAATTGGTAAGTAAGGGAGAACTCCAAAGTTCTTGGAGATCATAAGTTTAGCTTATCAGAGTTGTTATTAATGGCAATGAGCTCAGTTGGTGATGTGGATCCTTTTGATGCTTTTGGAATTGATTTTTGACCTTTTGGGAACTCTCCAAACTTCTTGGAGAAGCAAGCTATTTTTAGTCACTTAGTTGCCTTTAATCATCGTCCTAAGTCTTTAGTATCATGTTGGTATGGCTAGATTTCTATTTCTACGACGTTTTGTTGCTTTCCGAAACTTGGGTAACTGGTAAGTTAATTTAATTATTTCACTTAAGCTATCTAATGTTGAAATATTAATATGACAACTTAGTGTAATAATTTGTTAAAAAGGCAATATAAGTGTGTTTCTAAGTTGGACGCCTAGTCTTGGGGGCCTTTTTGCACATTGAAAAATTATCTATCTTTCAAAAATGTCATTTTTGTGAATAATGGAATTATTATTTTAAAATATTGGCTATTTCCCTCCGGAAAAGTTATAAAAAGAGGATGAGAGCTCATTTGCAAGGTTAGCCATGCTATGTCATTTTCTTTTGCTGTTGGAGGGAACTTGAGTTCTTCCAAAATCTTTTGAGGACAAAAACCTTCTTGAGATTACTAGTTTCGGGAATGAAAACCCCACTAGCTAGTTGGTGTGATTTCATCTTGAAATCACCGATGAGCTACAAATTGAAGCTTCAACTTTGGGTTGCAGTTATTGATGTCTTTTGAAGTTGCAGATTTTGAGATTGTTTGTGAAGAGTTTATTGAATTTTTTGAAGGGCGAATTGGAGAATTTTCTTCTTGGCTGTACCATTCATTTTAGGTAGGCCATACCACCCTTTCTAGGCCGCACATTTCATGCATGGCCGTACAACTTGGTTGCAGGTATTATGGTGATTTTGATATAATATTATTGCAAATTGGATGCCATTTTTCATGTTATCGCAGGCCGTACATTGAGGAAGTTCATATTTAAGGGGTTTGTGGCCATACCATGCCAATGAGGGCGTAGGAAATGATAGGCTGAAGCTGTAAAGTTCCTGACCTGTGGTGTGTAATTCTTTGTGATTGCTTTTGATTTGATAGACTTGGTTTTATCAAATAGATGAGATTCAATGCATGCGAGTGTTGGCATTCGATAAGTTGTACATATGAATATGGACAGTGCTAAATACATCATGGTTTCAATTGCATTTCAATAACAATAATACATTTAAAACGTTAACATTAAAGACGAATATCTGCAACAGCACTAGAAAGACAACCTCAACACTAGTGACTCCTTTAACATGCATTGGCATCACACAATATTGACTGAGAAGTTATAACAGCAGACTGATAAACAGTTTTCTGAGTGCAAATAGAACTGTAATATAAGAGCAGCAGTTCAAATACTTGCTTTGACACTACACCCAGCTGTTACACGGTATTTCCTAGACAGTAATAATCAGATTTCACAAGGAAACCGATCCAAGATATAGACGCCGCTTACACAATACTCCAGCTTCACAGAAAATGATTCATGTGACAAGAATGTGAATCGACCAGACCTGGAAATCATTCGCCATAGCCAACTAACAAACCAGTGACCTCTAGGAAACACGTCTTCTTCATTACAGTCACATTTTGCCAATAGAATGTCAGTCAACCCTCATGAGACCCACGTTTCACTTCATTGATGATGTTCCTTGCTTTCTAAACTGTCACGTGACCTTTCTCCAACACCAGCAATCACTAAGACGTCTCAGTGAGCCCTTACATTGTGTCCAACATCACACATTTTGCTCAGATTTGCATAATAGTTCTAGTGCCTGGGGTTGCAGGTTATCATGCCCTCTTGAACAGTGCAATATATAGAATCTGAATGGAGTCTATGCACAGAATAAACCAGACCAGAGATACGCCTTGGAAAACTGAGTGAAGAATATGCTTGACTCAAACCCCTTGCACAATCATGACCCTTAATACAATGCTTCCTCCATATTTGTTACTAAAAACATTTCACCATCTGCAAATAAGCTCAAATAGGAAGCTTGAGTGACTCCCTTAATAAACTCACAGCTAGGGTAGATAGTTGCACTACCGAAACTGGTGCCCTAGGGTTTTCAAACCCACAGACCAAAAAAACCTTCGAAAAGCTCTCCAAAATGAAGTGAGAAAAATAACATCCAAGAATTAGAGAAATGAGCTCTTTTTTGCCTTTTATATTTCCCCACTTAATTTCCCTTTCAAATAATATAAAGTGACTTATTAAAGTACCTTTTAAATATTTCACTTAAAGTCACTTTATAACTTTACTTTATTATCACTTTATAACCTTACTTTATTAATTACTTAATATTACCCTTTTAAATTTAACTTGACGCTTTAGGCAATATTAAATAATTAAGTAAAGGATTCCCTAAATTCACCCATAGTAACGAGACTCGGACTTGGCTCGGATTCAGCTAGGGTGACTCGACTCGGGACTCGGGACTTGGCGCCTGGACTCGGCGCAGACTTGGGACTCAGCGCAGACTCGGCACAGACTCGGCAAAATGAAAAAACCCTAGAAATTTAGAGATTTTTAAGGATTTAAAACTTGTTTGAAGCACCCTTTATTGAATAAACCTTAAAGACACAATAACATCATTAAATAGAAGCAAATTTGATCCCATACACAAGTATACATCGATCACATAAGTATAAAGTACACAAATTATAGCTGAGTTGCTGAAGGAAATAGCACACTTAGATATATAAAATTGTAGTCAAATGTATACAAAACTCATGGAATATGAAATCCATGAGATCAAATGTTCCAAACAAATATGAAATATCAAAACAATAATTACAAGTCTATGGCTCAAAGGAGTTTGCATCCTTCCTACGAAGGCATCTAAGGTGGGTCCTGGATAATGTAGCAATTGCAGCCATAGTCTTTGCTTGTGACTCTATGCTACCCTCACCAACATTAGTTTTGGATTTGTTTGCTCATGCTTTAGCCTCCTCCTCTACCATGGCTATAGCCTCAACCTCTCTATCTACCTGGTCAACCCAATCAAGGTCCTCATCACTAGCACAAGTATACATCGATCATATAAGTATAAACACAAATTGTAGCTGAGCTGCTGAAGCAAATAACACACTTAAATATATAGTCAAAGACTCAAATGTATACAAAACTCATGGAATATGAAATCCATGACATCAAATGTTCCAAACAAATATGACATATCAAAAGATTCAAAACAAATAACTAGAAGTCTATGGCCCAAAAGAGCCTGCATCTTTCCTATAAATGTGTCTAAGATAGGTCTTGGATGATGTAGTAGCCATAATCTCAAGTATCAGGGAAATTGCCCTAATGGAGTTGAGAGGTAGTGCCCTTTGTGGGGGTTTAGGCACAATGCCTCTAGTGGGGTCAAGGGTCACGCCCTCGTGGGGGTTTGGGGGCAGCGCCCCTTGTGGGGGTTTGGAGGCAGTGCCCCCAGTGGGGTCGAGGGGTGACGCCCCTCGCGGGGTCCAGCAGGGCAGTGCCCCCAGTGAGGTCAAGGGGCAATGCCCCTTGCGAGGGTCTGGGGGTAGCGCCCCTAGCACGAGGGGTAGCGCCCCTCGTGGGGTCTCGGAGCGCGCCTGGGCGCACTTCCTGTCGCAATACAGGTGGGGTTGAGGGGCAGCGCCCTGCCACCAAGCCCAAATTAAGACCTCCAAAACCATACAAACCTCCATGGTGTACATCATTTTGCATTCACCATAAGTTAAAAAAAAAAAAACTTTAAATTTCATGTATTTTTTTGCACTTTTCAAACCCTGCCTGTTGTTGAGTCTTGCTGATGGGAATCGCCTTGACTCGGCGAGTTTGGCGAGTCCACCTAACTTTGCGAGTCTAGCCAAGACTCGGTAGGACTTGGCCGAGTTTGAGTTCGAGTCCGAGCCCCCACGACTCGGCCAGGGTGACTCGACTCAGGACTCGCCGAGTCCTGGCGCATCTGGGCGAGTCTCGTTACTCTGAATTCACCTTTAGCCTTCGGGAATTAAAAAAGGCTAAGTGATCAACGTGAGTGGCTACTGAGAAGAGGACATTATAGAAGTGCTCAGTTCTAATGGCTCAGTCCTCTTTGTTTGGGGTTGCCATGGTCTTTAGACAAGTTTATAAGCAGTTTTAGGGATGAGTTTGGTTGATAATTATGCTCATTGTAGCTGCTATACCAGCAATAGTATTGCCTTGTTCCAGACTTGTTTATCTTAGAGTTATCTTTCACTTTGATATATCGTTCATGTTATAATGTTTGGGTGTGTTTAGAGTGACTCTAGAGTGTATTCAAGTTGAAATTATAGTTTTTGGGTGTGAGCTATATTTCTAATTAACGTTCTAGAGTGATAACAGCATGTATGCCAGTCTGATTTGACACTAGGATAGCAATAAAGAAGAGTTATTAGACCTGCACCAGCTTCCTTCATCATTTATTCAAGGTATTCTGCTGATTGTTAATTGTTGAGTTGATCATTTCATGTTATTGGGATCTATTTTGAAGTGTTGCAGCAGTTTACGAGTTATATTGCAACTTGCTATATCATTGTAAACATTGGATGGTAGTACTGCCAGTGTGTTTGGCAGGATGGTAGTACTGCCAGGGTGTTTGGCACAAGCTCATTGCTTTTCTCACCCCATTGAATAAGTGGATGGTTTGGTTATTGCTAACCCTAGTGAACAAATGGTTACATTTGTATTTTGCCTTCCCATTGAATAAATGGAAGCACCCTTTGATTCACGCTGAATGAGTGGATGTTTGTAATCACACCCTTTGCTGAATAAGCGTGAAGTGTTCTTTATTTTAATACTACATAAGCACTTCACTAGATAAGTGAGATTGGCCAGCTTGCAACCTAGTGCATTTCCTTTTCAGTTGCAAGAATTTCAATTAATTGTATAGTCTTGAACATCGTATTCTCTCACGTTGCCTATCTCGGGAACTGGGTGATCAATAAGTGGAAAGGATGTTACATTGCATCTTACTTGCAGATGGAAGTTATTTTTAATTTTTTTTAAGGGTGTATATTACACACAATTTCAATTTACTGCTCATTGTCTAGTTAGAAATGGGGTCAAATTTATCCAAGTATATCACTTCTCCACCAAGGATTTGTAATTGCTCTCCACATAATTGAAGGTTGTAGCAAAAAATATCCATGCCATTAATGTCATATTCCAATATGTCCTATTCATGTAGGACATATTCCCACAACAAGATTTATTGCTCATCATCTAGTCATAAATGGGGTCAAATTTGTAATTGCTCCCCACATGATTGAAGGTTGTAGTAAACAATCTCCATGCCATTCATGTCATATTCCAATTTGTCCTATCCATGTAGGACATATTCCCATAACAGGATTTCCTGCTCATCATCTAGTCATAAATGGGGTCAAATTTATCCAATAATATCACTTCTTCACTGAGAATTGCTCCCCACAGAATTGAAGATTGTTGTAAACAGTCTCCATGCCATTCATGTCACATTCCAATATGTCCTATCCATGTAGGACATTCACATAACAACATTTACTACTCATCATCTGGTCAGAAATGGGGTCAAATTTATGCAAGAAAAAATTGAAGGTTGTAGTAAACAATTGTAATGTCCCTACCAAAATATACAACCAGCTTGCAAATTTAATGATTTTCCACTCAGAGACAATTCATCAAATAGTTGGCAAACATTGAATCATTCAATTTCTTGAGTTTTGTTCCTAGGAACAGCCGCAACTAGTTTTCATAATCATAGGAAAATTTACAAACAATTGGAATATTGAACTATACATAGGCATTTTAACGAATAGTTTGCAAGCATATGCCATTGTTGATATTTCATACCTAAATTGTTGATTTACATTCATATATATAGTCCGTGATCGATTTACAAGCCTAAATACAACAATTACTACTATTTTAACTTTTGGTCAACAATTGATAAAGAAATATTTTGTTAAGTAGTTGTCATGTAAACTGAAAACTAGATAAAATGATACCCGGAATGCTTGCTACAACAAAAGGATGATGTCAATGTTGTGCTATGTTGTCGAATGACTGATGTGTTGATTCAAAATTGATGCACTACTATAGTAGATGAAATTTGAAGTCATTCCCACTTTGCTGCAGAAAAATTTAGATTGGTACAATCTTGTTAATGGCTGCCATTCTCACTAGAAGTCTGCTGTCTATACCAAATAAAATTGTATGGTCTGCCTTTTTTGATGATGTGATCAGCTATATAAATATGATCTTCACTCCCACATTTCACAAATAATTTGCTATGCAAATGTTTCAATTAGTTGCAACGTGAAAATTAAATATATAGATATTTATTTGTCAAGCTTCAATTCCTAATTTTTTTTCCTAACATTTAGCACACTGTGAATCTTGGTTGAATCCACTCACAAATTGGCTAGGAGGATTTTCATCCTCGAAACCAATTTTCGCTATAGGGTTTTTGTCCTAGGGTAGGAAAGATGAACAATTGTTCAATTTCCAAAGTTGGGGTTTTGAAAATAAAATGCCAAGAATGAATCTTCTTTTTGCAAGCTCTCCTTTTTATACCTTTTTTAATATCTGAAATATTATATTTCATTTTCCTTTCAAATTGACTTTTAATATTTCTTTTTGATTTAACTTTACATGTGGGCCCCCAAAAAGATCACTTTTTTTAATAAACTGTCTAATAATAAAATAATTAACTAAATATAAGTTGCTCGTAGAATGAGTGATTTTAGAAAACTTAATTTAATTAATTAATTATTTCCTTACCACACTCTAATTAACCTAGAAGAATTAAAATAGGCTAAGGGTTTCCAACAATTGATCATGCCTGCTAAAGGGACATTATAGTTGTCCCTCCTCAAAATTGCTTGCCCTCAAGCAATTGTAGATTTGGATTATGAAGTATATGATTGCCTTCTCAAGTAGCATCTTTTGGAGACAAATCCTTCCATTGTACCAGATATTCTTTCATGCTTCTACTTCTCAATCTTCTTTCCCTTACATCCCTAATAGCTTAGGGTACCAAAATTAATTTACCTTCCTCATCCAATGGTGGTAGCTTAGGAGAAGGTGAAATGTGTCGCTCAAGTGCCTTCTTGAGACACAAATATGAAACACATTGTGGATCTTGTTGTACTCAGATAACTCTAACTCATAAGCAACCTCTCCTATCCTCCTTACAACCTCGTTTGTCTTAAAAAACGTGGCTTTAGTTTCTCCGCTCCACTTCTTCAAGGAAGATTTCTTGTAGGGTTGCAACCACAAGAAAACCAAGTCATCAACTTTAAAAGATCTCTCCAATTTGTGTCTATCTACATAGATCTTTTTCTGGTTTTGAGCATGCTGGAGATTTTCCTTAAGTGACTTGAAGATATCTTGATTCTTCTAGATCCAATCCTTGTCCTTTGCAACTCCGCTATCAACAATGAGTAAGTCCACAAAAGATGTGGCATCATACCCATACAAAGTGTTGAAAGGAGTCATGTTGATAGACATGAGATATTTGGTATTGTAGCAGTGCTCACTTAAGTATAACCACTTGCTTCAAACCTTTTGCTACCTTGCTAGATAGCTCCTTAGATATTCCTCTACTCACTTATTGAGAATTTTAGTTTGTCCATTTGTTTGTGGGTGATAATTAGTGCTTGGGATTAACTTAGTACCCGACAATTTGAAAAGCACTTGCCAAAACATACTAAGAAATTTGTTGTCCTGATCATTGACAATTTTCCTAGGCAGACCATGGAGTTTGAACAACTCTTTGAAAAACAACTTTGCAATTCGAGGTGCCTTATACTCATAAGATATAGCATAGAAATGAGCATACTTGGTCAATTTGTCCTTCATAACAAAGATACAATCCTTGCCCTATACTCATGGAAGACTAGTAATGAAATCCTTAGATATGCTCTCTCATTTTTGCTTAGGAATAGGTAGGGGTTGCAATAGTCCTATTAGAAAAGTCTGTTATGATTTATTCCGTTGACAAGTCAGACACTTCCTAACATGTCTCAAGATGTCATCTTTGAGTCCCTTCCATGTGAACCTCTCCTTAATTTGCTTGTAGGTCTTAAAGTAGTCAAGTTGTACTGCTAATGGCATGTCATGAACAACTCTCAATATCTTCTCCTTCATCTTGGATTTTGGAACAAAGTAGATCCCGCCCTTGTAAAAAATGAGATCATCTATTATCCTGTACCTATCATCCTGTGTTTTCCCATCCATGACATCACAATCAAATGCATTCTTGGAATATTCAACCAAGAGATGAGCATTCCAATCTGCTGATATCTCTATCATTGAGCACAAATTTGGCTTCTTGGAAAGGGCATCTGCAACTACATTCCTTTTTCCTTTAACATATTCAATATTAAATTCATAGGCCTATAGCTTAAACATTTTTGTTGCCTTTTGTTTAAACCTTTCTGGTTGGGGAAGTATTTCAAATTATTATGATTTGTCCTTATCACAAATTTACTCCCGACCAAATGCTATCTGAATTTAGTCAATGCTAGTATAATGACTAACATCTCCTTACCATAAATGGAAAAAAATCTTTCTATCTCCTTGAATTTCCTACTCTTGGAGGCTATAGTGATGAGCACACGCTTATACTAAGAGGAGGGGCAAGGACTGGGGGGGGGCAAGGAGGGCAGAGAGGAGGGGGGAGGAGGCGCAGGGGTGAATTAGTGTAAGACACCTTTTTTTTCAAAACTTAACAACCATAGCAATATCAATCACACAAGATCTAACAATTATGCAACATAAGAAGAACACATGATTTACGTGGAAACCCTTACGGGAGAAAACCACAACAAAATATTGCTTATATAAAACTTCTCTTAAAATCTTCATAGGCACCAACCCACTAGAGATGCCAATCCCCACTTACAAGATTTGCAAGCACCAACCTATTGGAGACACC
Organism: Sequoiadendron giganteum; assembly: GCA_007115665.2. NCBI lineage: Eukaryota > Viridiplantae > Streptophyta > Pinopsida > Cupressales > Cupressaceae > Sequoiadendron > Sequoiadendron giganteum. Next base: position 450,546,839 of record CM021101.1, read on the forward strand.
AATCCCCACAATTGAGCACCAACTTAGCAAGAGACACCAACCTCTTCCAAATTGGAAGGCACCAACCTCTCCAATGTCTTCTCCAAAACTTCACTTATTTCTGCTCCAATTTTGCTTTAATCTTTGCTCCAAATCTCCCTTATATCTCTGCTCCAAAATGATGCAATTTCTGATCCAAATTTTGCTCCAAATCAGGTACCCTGTTTGCTATAAATCTGCTATTAATTAGCTTGAAAGGTCTGCTATAAATCTGTCTCAAATCACTTGAAAGATTTGTCATAAATCTGCCTTAAATCACCTTCAAGATCTGCTATAAATCTGCCTTAGATCAGCTCTTAAGTCTACTTTTAGATCTGCTCTTAAGTCACCTCATCAAACACCTCTTCAGCCAAGAGATGTGACTCTCCCAAAGAGGTCAGCCAAACTTTAAATATATATATATTTATTTATTTTTAATTTTCCAAATTAGGCGCCAATATAAGAATGTTGGCTAGCATTAATAAATATTTCTTATATCTTTCTCATGGGTCGGCCCAATAAATGTAATAATTTCAATGCTTCCTTGAATGAGGGTTGGCTACCTTGTTCTATACAAATATGTTAAACATTTCTTGTTTCATGATCACTGTTGTAGATATCATAAGCTTCTTATTATTCTTGATCGCTGCCACTTCACATAAATTGATTTTCTCTTCGACATCAATCTCGTTCTTTCGCTTTGACATCAATGACAATCTTGTCTATGCTCCTTTGACATCAATGACAATATTTCCAACATATAGGATGTTTGTTTTTTTGCATTAAAACAACTCCAATCCTTTCACTTGAAGCATCACACTCCAAAATAAAGGGATGCGAAAAATCTAGCAATGCTAAGATTGGACATGAACTCATCACCTCTTTTAGCTTGTCAAAAACCTGTTGTGTTGCACACAACCATTAGAAAACCTCCTTCTTAGTCAAGTCTATTAGGGTCTTGTTAACTGTGAGGAACCCCTAACAAATCTTCTATTATAGTTGCACAATCTAAGGAATTCCCTCAGATGGGTCAATGTCTTAGGTGGTTGCCAATCCAAAATGGCTTTAATGAAGCATTAGCACATTTTGTAACAACCAACCTTGATTTTTTTATTTGTTTTGCTGAGTGTAATGTGAAGTGCAAGTTTGTTTTGCATTCGAGTATTTGCAACATAATATGACATTCATTCATAACATAGCAATGAAGGAAATCAACCATGAAAAATGCATTATCTTCATATTGCATCATTACAACATATGCTGATGATAACTGTAACACTCTACTTGATCTACAGCTAAAGGAAGGATTCAAATACCAGTTTTCTGCTGAAAAGAAACAACTAACTGATTTCGCAAAACCGAACCCCAGAAGATCAATAACTAACTAATTGTCAAACCAAGGTTTCCTTTTAAAATAACGAGCTGAAGGAAAGAATTATTTACTTTATATTCTTTAACTAATTCCCAGAATTTTCCAATTCAGATGAATGAATCAAATAATTGTCTAAATAATCAACTGCAGTTTTTTTTTTACATATGAACAATTATCTAAAAGGAAATAACAATTTATTGCAGCATTGAAAGTAAACTTAAATTGACAAATGCTTGTACCTTGAATTATGAGCGAGAGAAAAATAATACAATTTGACATCATCATCATGCTGAATTGCTTGAACATCTTTATCGTTGAGAGAAAGAGAAATATTATCAAGGGCTTTACCGCCCATCCGAAGGCCTACTGGTCTCCCGTGTTTCTTCTACTGGAGAAACCCGTCCTTTCATGAGGGTAATCAATGAGGATCATTTTATCATCATGCCTCTGAGCTTGGTGTCAAGGACCTATACCTCATGATCGAACCTTACTAAAGGTACCTCCCAACTAGAAATGTCACTCTGATCAGTGGTATATCTAGTACTTGATAGCTGACAGATGCTAAATCTAGCTTCATACCTTGGCCAAGGATTTCATTTTCATTACAGGCACTCCTGTGCCGTCAACACTCTCGCCCTTGCTCGACATGATTACATTTATCTCAAGGTCTATATATTGTAATAACTGTTTTGTTTATCATTATCTTTTACTCAAGGTTAAATCTTAACCATTGCGTTTTATACATGAAAAGAGACTAAATCTGTCTTGAGAATTTTAAGACTTAACATTTATACATCCCTTATGGACTTGATGAGCAAAGAATTGCATAGGTTCAACTTCTAAATAAGAGAGAAAATAAGAGAGGTTTCCGACTTCATTGGATAGAATAAGCTTTTCGGTAATTTCATAATGTTCACTCTATATCTAGTATGTCATTTGATAGAGGATAATCGAATGCAAGAAAAGAAAAGGAAGTTCAGGTTCACATAATGAAAAATCTTTAATAGATTGTTTGTCAATTCCTCTTAGTTCAAAGTTATATCACAGCCATTAAGTTTTATATAGATAAATAGAGAGACTTAATCGACATTGAAGATATTTCAACCATAACATTTATACACCACATAAGGACTCTGGGGTGAGCAAGGAAATCACACTGGACTAACTCATAATTGAGAGAATGGAGGAGGAGAAGATTCGGCTTAACCAGGTAGAAACATTCCACAGAGAGATAAGTAATTAGTTCAGTCTACATTTTGGATCCGGAGAATATTATCAATAGAGGTATTCCGATGGTAAGAATTTAAAACTGAACAGGCTCTCTTTAAAAAAAATAATTGAACCCCAGAAAGATAAAGAAAGACCCGTTTCCTTTTACTTTCACAAAGGCAAGAAAGATCAATGCATTTTCTTTCCTATACAACAGGTTTCAAAACGAAGATGGATTCATCAATACTTTAACTCAATATATACATATGGACTCATTTACTTGCATGAGTAAGAATTTCTAATACTCAATAGTGAACCAATTCTTTTCCTTAGATGATCTGGTCAAGCTATGATGCCATCTTCCGACGATGAGAATTTAGGACGGCGTTTTCAAGATCAAGAGCCACCTCTTGAAATCGAAAACTTAAATTCTTTGACCAAACTCGACCACGTTAAGCTCATTAGAAAGATACCTGCATTTGTCACTTGATAAAGACGTCGACAGGAAAGAAGAGGAATGGAGAGCCAAAACAAACACAGAACTAGCCGAAGCGGTTCGGGAAAATAGAATGATTCCAAGCTTTAGCAAAGGAAGAAGTTGAGCTATGACAAGGAGTAACTCGAGAATGAGGCAAGACTAGCCAAGGATGCCAAAGTAAACAACGAAATCCGGAATTCCCAAATTGTCACCAAAATGCCATTTCCAAAACTAGGTAGGAAGCTGCGAAGGGAAGAATGCCGAGAAAAGAAGAGTTTTGAATGAGAGGGAGGAAGAATGAATACTCGGAAGAAAACCAAAATCTCCATTATACCGATCAAACCATCGGCCAAGAAATCCTGTCGACTACCCCATGATCTTGGGTGTTTCAGACGAGAGAAGATGGCAAGAAGACGAGAGTTACTTCCTCCACCAACACCGACTTCCCCAAAATTGACTTTAAACCATACTTATTATTATCTATTTTTTTTTTTATATTTTAAAATCGGTGGCATTGGTTAATATCTTCTAATGTTAATTTAATATTTTATAACCTTTGCAATTCCCTAAAATATATTTAAGAATTGATTCACTCAACTCCAAATGGAGATTATTAATTAATAATTTGAATTAACTTATTTAGCAATAATTATTATATTAAATTACTTATGGCCAAGGTCATGACGTCGACACAACCATTTTGCGTTGACTCAGGGTTTGATGATAAAATTGATCCATTGTTAACCACGTCCTCTCCTTGATGATATTTCCCTTTCTCTCGTGGCGTCGGCAATCTTGCATCCATTGACAAGAATTAAAGTTAGATCGTTCTCCACATTTATATATATCTATATATTTATTTATATTTGAATATAATCTCTTGAACACATTCATTTTCACATGAATAGGAAAACCACTCGCATATATAAGAAAATCATTCACATTTGAAATTATGACATAAAAACAATTATTCTTTCCACAATTTCACATTCCCATGAAAAACAATTACTTGCAACTAACACGACAACCGTAATTTAATTGTCATAAACATGTTCATGATAAAGGGAATGTAACAATAACATCCAATGAAATTAGATATATTAAAATAATTTGCAGATCTGATAACAGTAGTTTCAAACCTGATAACGGTCCCAAATGAAGCTCTTACAGTCATAGAATGAGCAGCAATACATTCAAATGATGCACCCAAACCAAGCTACGATGTAGGCCAACCAACCAAGGTTCTGTTGACGTGTGTTTTATGACAACACCAACACAGAATAAAATGTCCAACGGTCACTCTATTCTCTCTTGATCAAAGTATCCCGCATGCTAAGATTGCGTGAAAGTTCATGCGTTCAACTCCAAGGTTCCTTTTAGTGCGAATAGACTCAGTTGGTTGATGTGAATATGTTGGGTATTCCAAGGGGACTTACGTAATTGTTCAACTAAGTGAAGCAGATGAAAGATTTGACTATAATGCTCTGATATCTGAATTGACCGGAAAATGCTGAATTTAAAGGGATAAGGGGTAAGAATTCTATGATCTATTTAAGGGGTGGAATGCGAGGACAGACTTTGACAATCTTCAAACCAAACTTAGTTTCGTCTCCCCTTTGGACAACTCTAACAAAGTTGGTGCAATCTTCAAAGGATAGATAAGATGTTCAAATTTTGGCCCAACATGCACACTCTGTCATAATGATGCAAGTGAATACACGAATCACAACTGAAGTTAAGTACTGATACTCCAGTTGACCATGCAGGGCAGACTTACCGTCAGCAAGCCCGCTAGTGGTATGGATAAAGGAAGATTTGTCCAAACCAACGCCACATTCCACAATTAACAGCTATTTGCATAAAACAAAGTCTACTTTACTCTACTCTACTTGAATCGGAAAGACGAAAAAGTCTCGTCAACTGCTCACAATGCAAGATAGAATCACCAATCAATGAAAATCCTTATATTATGAGAGTCTTACACAACAACCTTTTACAAAAACCTTCAAAGGGAAAGTTTTTTTCTTTCCTTTTCAAACTAAGCTAACTCTTAGCTCTACTCTTTAACTTCTATCTAGCTCAACTCTATCTCTGATTTCTGTCTAACTCTCTATCTATCTTACAAACGAGGGGGGATACCCCTTTTATATCAAGCCCAGTCCAGTGGATGGATTAGATTCAAATACAAACGAAGGCCTGGATTGAGCCACCTAAGCCCTGATTAGGGTTCTAGCCCTAAAAACCGCCACTGAGAGGAGTGGGGCAATGAATGCGTTGAAGATTCTCCACTCCTCATCATGAACCACCATTTATCATCAATGCACATCATCCCCTTCCAGAAGATCATCATCCAGAAGGGCGTTTCCTTTCTCCTTTTCGCTGGCTGCAAACCTGATGAACCTGGCTAATACTGCCTCAACTTCCTGATCCGAAATGGGAGGAATGTGATCCAACCGAAATTCTAATACTATAACTGTTTGCCCATGCCGGGCACAAGATTTCTTCCAGGCAACAAGTGCATCCTGGGTGTTCTGAATAATACTGGAGAACATAGAAGTGTTCTCGAAATCATCCTGTGTGAAGGTCTTCACCTCAGAAAAGAATGGTGTTAATCTATTTTTCAACCCATCTGCAGTCACTTCTTTAGAAGTCATCCTTCTGGCAAAGATTGCCTCCAATGTATTGAGGACCCTGTTTTGTGACACACACGAACACACTAGAATAAAGTGTCCGGAGATGCTCTATCCTCTCTTGATAAAAATCACCTTTCGTGCTAAGATTGCTAGATAGATCACAAGGTAATTCCAATGTTTCTAAGTTGGGGTGCGGATAGGCTCTGTGGTAATATGAGGTTTGCTGGTAACCCAAGGGGGCATAGTACTTCAGTAGTTTACTTTGAAAGCAAGGGTTTGAATGCAGTGTTGTATCTTTTTGGATTTTCTGATTTTGGATAAAAATGAAAAAAAAAGGAAAGGGGTGAGAAATCCTATGCTAATCCTAAGGAACTAGGAGACGGTAACTATCAAATGCAACTTAAAGGAAACCATGCTTTGCTTCGTCTCGAAAAACGACAACTACACAAAAGCAGGTGCAATCTTTTGGGACTTATGCTTGAGATTTTTCACTTATAAATAACACCATCAATTCGAACAATATTATTTAAAGTAAACGTTTTAAAAGCATTTATATCAAGAGCTCAGTCTAACTTTGCACATCAAATGAAAAGCATCCATTTGAAAAAAGTATGAGCTAAGTTACTTTCAATCCTCACCATCAATCTTTCGCTCCACTAACAAATAAATTTTAATCTATAACAATCCTACGAGAAAGAGCAAATATGCAACCATGCACCCATTTGACAATAAAGGTTTCAAAGCAACTCATGCAATTATGAATTTTATTATCTCAATGGTTTTCACAACAATTTCATACAACTCTTCTCTTACTTCTAAAAGAAACTAATTCTAACTCAAAAAAATCTAATCTCTAATCCTCTGATAACAATTTTTCTGATTTCTTCCGATCGTTTGAAATGAAAAAGAAAGGGTACTTATAGAATTCCCCGATACAATGAATGGCCGAGATTGAAACAAAATCAAGGGCCCAGATTCAAACAAGAAAACCCTAATTAGGGTTGCCAAAACATCGATCAGTTAACTGACAGATGAGTCACCCACTGGCGGTTGTATCCCTATCCACTCATGCAATGCCTCGTTCGACGAACCTAGACACAATGGCGCCAATCTCCTCGATGGTAATGTCTGGCAAGGTGCTGACATTGTATTCCAGCAGGTCCAAACTGTCCGCACAATCAACAAAGACAACTGCCCATTCTGATTCGTGCTGCAAGAAAGTACTACGGATAGTCAACAGGTCAAATGCCTTAGTCAGATTTTCGCCCAAAATTGGCATGATGGAGAAAATCTTTTGCACTTCCCTTTGCATATTATCCAGCCATAAGTCATTTTCTCGAACAATATCCTTGTTCAATATATTTGCAGCCATATGAAAGATGCCATTTTGGATGCTCTTTACTTGCTCATCGACCTTGATACATTCTGCCTTAACCTTTTCAAGCACTTCCCTACGGGAGACCAATGCGCAATACCAGTTGCCGAAGTCGTAAGCCGCCCCAGCTGCAATAATCTTCTCGTCAATCAGCCTTTGCTTAGGAATTTTCCTTATATCACGGAGGCAAGGAATGATTCTGTCTTGCAAGTCTTGCAATCCATCCCATGCCTCAGTTAAATTTGCAATCCTTATGAGCAGGGAAGAAGTTTGCCCATGAGCGTGTACTAACTTCTCCACAAATGCCATTACTTCTCCCTCTTTTCTTGCCATCCATTCTTGTGTTTCCTTGGCAGTAGTTAGTTCTTTCTCAAGACTTTCTACTGGTTCTTGTGACGCATTTGAGAGTAGAGGGTTTGATTGGTTGCCTTGGTTGAGTGGCCTTGTCAAATGCCGGATATACTCCTTCAGGCGCTCAACCTCCATCTTATATTCCCTTTTCTTCTGAGTCTCCTTTTCTAATCTGGACTTAATGGTGGAAATGGAATTGTCCAGATCTTCTACTTCTTGCCCTTTGGTAGATGGACCAATATCAATTACAGTAATGGCATAATCGGCAGGAGTAATTTTATCCTGCGGTTTCTCAACTGTCGGGACTGCAATTTGCACTGTGCGGTTACCAGTCTCATCTCTTTGAATAGTAGAGAATTTCTTGGCAGGTTTTTTCGTATTTACTTGCTCCAACCTTGCCAAGAAATCGTCAATATCATCTACTTCTGGTGCTGCAACTGGTACCTTAACCTTAATTCTTTCCTTAAGCCAGTCTGGTATTGTAGGCTGCTCGACTCCATCGTCTTCGCAGTCCGGAATATTCTGAATCTCTTGGATTTCTTATGCCGGCGGGTCCTCATGAATCCCCCTTAGGGCTGAAATCATCCCTTCTTGGAAGTCACCTTCCCTGTCATTCAGGTCCTCATCTGATTCACAAATCTTTGTGCCGGTTGGAGAATGGTGAAAGTCATGCTCAATCTGCATAGGCTCCATGTTTCCTTCAAGCACTGGTGAAGGAATTCTTATATTTCCCCATGATTCCTCTTCCATAATCAGTAGCTGCTTGATATTCCCGGATGTGGCTGAGTGAAGGTCTTTAGGCTTCTTCAGGATCGACTTCTCCCTTGTTACCACTTCTTTACCTTTCCTCTTCTTCAGGTTGATAGGCTCAATCCGTTCATCTCCCTGAGAAGCGCCAATATTTGAAGAACAAGATTCAGCTTCGCCCATTAAATCGTAGGTAAATGGCACACCTTGTTGCTTCAATGTTTGCACCCGCTGATCTACCCACCACTGTGAGTACTTGACCACTGGTCTCATAAGAGTTGTCAAATCACTTAACTCAGGCTCTGACCATTTGACAGGAGGGAGCGGCAATCCTTCATCATATCCTGGCTGCATGTACATTTCATCGTCATCTAGCTGGATAGGCACACGGAAAAGTTCTGTTGCCTTGATCATGCTCAAGGATAACCTTGACCAAAGTCTGCTCCTTACTTCATACTCGTCAGCAGCATTTGCCCAAAAGTCTTCAAGGTCAATTCTGTGCCTGTATTTCCTTCCGTTTACCATCCCCATATGATTGAGTGGATCAAAATCCCCTCTAGACTTGTACGAGGTGAACGGATATAACTGTATTTCTATCTTGGCACTGTCTGCTGCCTGTGATGACGGACAAGATTCTACCATGTCTCCTATGAACAAGGGAAACGTGACAGCTGCTTTCTGCTTCGGTCTCTGGATACTCTGGAATGTTTCCAGCTGCCTAATTACTTCTAGTAAAATCATCTTGTCAGTAGGATAGATTGGCAACCTGTAAGGAGATTCCGTGAATCCCTGTATTCGAATGTACGTAAATCTTGGAAACTGGATGAACCAGGATCCGTATTTACTGATTAAGCTTTTTGCTTCAGGTGTAAGTCTCTGATGCGTTCCTCCCTGTAGCACCCGAGTGATGTACATGAGGAAAGCGTTATGTGCCCTGCGCCAATGTGACTTCTCACTCAACTGCAATTGAGGATAGCAGTTATAAACTTTGAGCTCTCCTTCGTTGTTGCCGACTACACCTTTGCAGATCAGACCGGTATATCGGTACGTACGAGCGAGTGAATACACAATATAAGAACCCATATGAAAGGATTCAGTTTTCTCCAGGTTGACCAATTGTTCACGAATACTATCACTGATCATCCTTGACCAGTTGATCATTTTTGTCCCAGCAGATACTTCATGAATGAAGTAATACATCCAACTTTCAAAAGGCGCTCCTTGAGGATTGCCTACTAGTCTGTTTAGCAACAAGACTATGTCTCCGTATTCTTCCTTAAAAAATGGCCTGAGTAATTTCTTGGGCAATCTCTTGGATGAGCATCTAGGTTTTTCGAGCCAGTTCTTGTTCATGTTGGCCATGCAAAGAGTCTGTTTATCTTCGTACAATTTTTGTGCATCCTCCTTCGACCGGTAGTACGTTCGTTGGTAAGCCAGAATGCCAAATGTTTTCTGTATAGCCAACTCGCCTAAGTATGCCAATACTCTGCCATCAGGCGCCTCAATTTGTCTTTCTTCAGCGTTATAGTGCAAGGCGCATTCTACCATCAACTCCGGACACTCGATTGCTGGCGGAAATCCTGCAGCTTGAACTATACCATTTCGCACCATCCTTTGCGCAATTGGAGTCGGCATGCGTGTGTCACTTCCGTACATTCTTTTTCGAAATTCTTCCAAGTCAACATGGCCGAGATCAGTGTCTGCAACATTCTTCCATTTGGAGATATTTTTAGACTCCAGCTGCGCACCTTTGCTTGCAAACTTCATTTTCTTCTTTGATGATTCTCCGCCGTTCAGCATAAATCTGCAAAAGAAAAATTTAATAATCATAAATTATTTACGCATAAATAAATTCCAGCAAACTTGATGAGTTAATTCGTGAAAACAACCGTTGCTGGAAATGAAAGAATTAAATCGCTTGCAAAGAGAAAACTTTGTCGAAAAAAGAGGAAGTAAAGTCTGCTTGTCAATGAAAACTGTGTTGTTGCTGAAGTAAATTCGCACTTTCGGCCTTTTACTTTGCAAAAAATATAAAACTTCACAAACTTCTTTGCCTTAACAAATTTTCTCAACTTCGCTTTCGAAAGAATGAATGAAAATGAAATGCAAAGCCAATTTAAGGTGAGAAAATCGACCCATTTAGCAAAAATTAATTGTTTCCAATTAATTCAGTTTGAACTCGGCTGGCACTTGTCTTTCGAATGGCAATTTCCATCTTCAGCATAAGTCTTTAAATAAAGTTTCTAATTTCGTCGCCAGTCGAGTGAAGTTTATTTTTCTTCTTCCTTTTCTCAGCAATTTGCCTAGAGAAATTCGAATTTTCTCATTTAATATTTTATGTGTTGTTTCCAACCCGTTCGTTAAAATAATTAAATAATAATATTTAATTATTTTTTCATCCTAAGGCAATTTCAAATTTTTCAAATCTCTCTGTGCCTTTGCGAATTTTAATCTTGCCAAGAGATTTTTTTTTTACTTAGGCGAATTTCAACTTTGCCAGACATACCATTTGATTTTTTAATTAAATTTCCAATCGTCTGGACTTAGGCAAATTTTTAAATCTTTTGATTTTTTCTAGGCAAACAATTAAATCGTTGCTCCTCCAAGTATTTTCAATGCCATACATGACTCCAACGTACTTGCCTTGTGCAATTTTTTCACTTTATCCATGCTTGGGCGAATTTTCACTAGTAATTGTCATTTAATTTCACAAAATGGCGAATTTTCCTTGTATTTTCACCATCTCCAATCATCTTGGAGCGCACCCCTTTGCATTTCACCCCTTTCCAGCCTTCTTGGAGCGGACTTCACATGTAATTTGCAATTTTTTCTAGGCTGGGCGGACTTTGACTTGTCTTTGCCATCTCTTTTCCTTGCTGGGCGGACTTGCTAACTTCTTTGCAACTTTCCTTGGGGCGGACTTCACCATTACTTAGCATTTTTCCCTTGCAAGCTGTTGGGCGGACTTCACATAGTTTTTGCAAGTGCATGGGCGGACTTTGTCTTCACTTTGCAATTTTCATCTCCCATATTCTTGGAGTGGACTTGCCAACTCTTCTGCATGTTTGCCTTGGGGCGGACTTTGTTTTCTTTTTGCAATTTTTACTTGCAAGTGTTTGGGCGGACTTCATTTATTCCTTGCAATCTTCTCTTGCACATGCTGGGCAGACTTCACCATTTTCTTGCAAGTGCTTGGCGGACTTCACCATTTTTTTGCAGCTTGCACATGGTGGACTTTGCTTGTTCCTTGCAATTTGTTATTTGCACTTTGCCATTTTTATCTTCTTCATGCATGTCCATGCCTTAGGCGAATTTTCAGATTTTCAAACTTTCACCCATTTTTCCTTGCAACCTTTTGAAGTTGATGTTTATGAAGCCATGACCTGCATACTTTCCCGAAATAGAAACTTTCTAAAAATAATCCCTAAAAAATAGGGATCCCAGAATGTGCTAAAAATGCCAAAAAAAAGTACCTAAAAAATAGGGGCCCGGGATGGAAACCCTAAAATTTAAGAAGTGTCAGAATTGACTGAATGGACAGTCGATCTTTGTCCACAGGGCCTTCTAAGCGCTTTGGCAACGTTCTATCATTGATTTGGGTTCACAATCATTTCTTGACTCAGATAACCTTCAAAATTTCAAATTTTAAATACCCCACCAAAAAGACCAAAACTCAGAAGCAAAACCATCAGAGGGAAAACTACTAGGGTCCCCATTTGCAATGGGGCGATGTGTGAAAAGGTCACAACAGACCCCATCAGAGATATTTGTCATGGCCTTTCTGACCCTGACAGAATCCGTCTGTGATGCATCATAGAATCCTCGGCCTGTAACCATTGAAGAATACCATCCGGCGAAGTCATATCTATCTCCCTCTTGAATCACACCTCCCTCAACCAAAATCTGTAGAGGTATGCTCATCAAAGCCCCTAAATGGAGAACAACTCTCGTCTGGTAGATACGAGCCTCACCCCAAGCATGGTTAACTGCATCCATCCTTGTCATAATATCGGAGGCTTGCCGATAGGCATGTGCAAGGTCCTCCATAAACTTTCATGTCTCGACACGAACGTTGGCAACCCACTTGTCTGCTTGTTGTGCCATTCTTTTCAAATCCTCTAACCCATTGATTGATTCTCTGGAAAATTCAGCTGGAAGTTGAATTGGCGGATTCTCTTGCCCACAAGGACGAGACAAGTGCTGCACGTAGCCAATCAGTGTTTTGTGCTCTACCTTCAATTTCTTATACTTGCCCTTAACATAGGACAATCCATCCTTGAGTGCTCGATATGAATTATCGCACTCCTTTACCACTTGTGCTCTAGTAGGGCGGCCAAGTTCCACAGTTGTAATCACATAGTTTTCTGGAACGGCCTCATCCCGATCACATTCCACCCTAGGCACTGCCACATGTAGTGTTCGAGAGCCATCCCCATCTGTTGAGATCTTGGAGAATTTCCTAGCCTTCTTCTTTGTTGGAGGTGCACTGATCCTCTGCAACAATTCCTCCATCTCAGTTGCAGGATCAGTTTCATCTACAGGATCATGTCTCATCCTGTCTCTTAGCCATTTTGGCACCTCCTGCCGCATATCTGATATGACAAAAGGCTACTCAACCTCGGCCTCTACCTCATGAACTTCTTCCCTGCCTTTGTTCTGACGAGGCTCATCATCATCAATTGGCTCAGTATCTCCTGAGCTCTGGGCATCCTGATCCGAAGTAGCATCATCCTCGAGAGCTGCCTCAATCTCCTGTTGAAACTAAGTATCAGTGGCCGTCCCCTCATCTGTCTCTTGCTGATTTTCTTCCCAGGGCATATTGATGCTTTGGCCCACTGACTCTCTACGAGGTGGCTGGCTTGCCACTTGCACTGCCTGCTCTACATTCAATCCTTCCCTCTGATCAGCAAACAGTGATACTTTCTGCATACTTGGAGAATGTGCCCGAGATGGTGTATGCAAGGATTCCTCAATTCTCAGTGGCTCAGGTCGAACCGGCTCCTTTCCTCTTGGCTTTGGAGTTTGATCAACCTGTCTTCTTTGTCTAGCTGCTGGCGATTTGTGATCTCCCATCAAATTGTATGTGAGGGGAATTGCTCTTCCCTTAAGTCGGCTGACATGCCTCTCTACCCAACGCCGTGTGAATGTTAAGACTGGAATACAAAGTGTATCCAAGTCGGTAATCTCTGGCTCTGACCAATCCGGGAGTGGTAAAGGCGTATCCCTCACTGTTTCATAATCAGCCTATACAACATTTACGTTTTCATCAATTTAGTCTGGCATTGGGACAATCTCGCATTCCCTGATCATCACCAACGGTATCCGAGAAAACATTCTCCTCCTAACCTCGATCTCATCCACTGCACTTGTCCAAAAGTCTTCAATCTGTGCTTTGTGTCTGAACTCTTCTGACAATATCCATCTAATGTTCCTGTGGGGATCGTAGTGCTGCCTGCTGGTATGGTAGGAAAGGTGGAAGAATTGGAGCTCGTTTTTTGCCTCCCTTGCTACTTGTAGTGATGGGTAGATTTCGTCAGAATTCCCCATGGTAATTGGGAATCCAAGTCCACCTTTCTTCTTCTTCTTTTGAATCTTATCATAGGCAATAAGTTGCCTAGATATCTCCAGCATCACTATTCTTTTCGTAGGATACCCGGGCAATCTGTAAGGATAAGAGGAAAATCCTTGCAGCCTTATGTAGGTAAACTTCGGAAATTGGATAAAGCAACACCCGAACTTCTCAATCAACTCCTGTGCCTCTCTAGATATTCTGTGGTGAGTCCTTTGCTGCAAGGTCCTCGTTATGTGCATGGTGAAGGCGTCATTGACCCTCTTGTAGTTGGTGGTGCTTGTCAAATGCAACTGCAGACAAGGCTCATGTATCTTAAATTGATGGGAACCACACCCGATCGGTGCCTTATATGAAATTCCCCTATACTTTGTCATTCGGGCTAGCATGTAGACAATGTAAGAGCTCATGTAAAACTTTTTTGTTCTCCTCATACCACGGAGCTGCTCGTGTATGTTGTCACTGATCATCAGTGCCCAGTCCACATAATCTTTGCCTTTTCGCACCAAGTTGACATAATAAAACATCCAAGGTTCAAAGATGAATGCTTGGAGGTATCCTCCACCTTTGCTCAGCATCATTATCAGATCACAAAACTCTTGCCTCAAATCCTCTGAGATTATCTGTTTGGGCAATTTTGTACGAGTTGGCTTGGGTTTGTTCATCCACTTGGTATTTATCAAACCAACACACCGGTCAAATGTGGATGAGTACATCTTTTCAGCCCTTTCCCTTGTTTTATAAATCATCTTCTCATGGACTGGTATTCCGAATGCTTCTCCGATTGCCTCTGGTGTCAGGTTAGCCAATACCTTGCCATCTGGCGAAATGACAGTCCTCTGCTCTGAGTTGTAGTAGTTGGTGCATTCCATGATTAACTTTGGACACCGGATGGCTGGCGAAAAACTAGCAGCTGCATAGAGTCTGCTCCTTACAATATTATGTGAAGTAACTGATGGGTGATGACCTCCAGTCCCCATTATCCTCCTCCTGAATGCCTCCAAGTTGAACGAGCCCAAGTTTGTGTCAGCCAGCCTGCCCAACTTTGAAGAGAATTTTGATTCTGGCAAGAAGGACTTGCTCAATTTCTTAATCACTGCTTGTCTCGATGTGTTTGCCTTTGTGGATTCAACGTGGTTCCCTCTGCCTGTAGCTCTTCTGCTTGATTCAGCCATTCTGCAAAGAACAAAAGTCGTTAGAAAACAAGATTTTATAACAATAAAATATCACTTTTGAGGGTGCCAGCAGATTTTTTAAATAAGAAGGCTGCAACACTTTGCCACTTTCAGCTGCAAACCTCAACTGTGCCTGTCTACTTCAAGGTTTTAGAAGTTTCTCTACTTGCAGCAACACAATGTCAGATGCTTGGAAATGTTTGCCTGCAGCAACTCGCCGTCAGCAAATTTGAAACTTCTTCTTCAAGTTCGTACTTTCTTCCTAACTACGCACTTTCAGCAACTTACTTTCTCCTCTTGAATTCGTACTTCACACTTTACTTCTCAGCAACTAGAAAGTTTCTCTTTGCAAACTTGTACCTCCCAACAAATCTCCACCTTTGCTTAAATTCGGATTTCTTCAGCAACTTGTGACTGGGACTTGGGAGTTTGCGCTTCAGCAGCTTCAACCTTCAAATTTTGCAAAGCCACGCCTCTGTCAATTCAACCTCTTGCAAACTCGCACTTCTCAGCAACTTCAAGCTTTTTCACAATTTCGAATTCCTCAGGAACTTGAGAATTTTCTTCACAAATGCGCACTTCAGCCCCAGAGAGTGCTTTGCCTTCAGCAACTTGTGAGAGATATGGAAATGACTTAGAATATTATAGCCAGGTCGAAATCCAGGAGAGGCTATACTTAGCACATTTTCGAATTCCATTTTCCCCCCTTTTGGCCAGTTGCAACACTTGTCATCTGGAGCATCGGAATCTTGGACTTCTAGAATTTCAAAATTTCATCACTTTTGCACAGGCCTGCTTCATCATATTTGCCTCTTCAAAATATTAAATCAATTACCTTTTCGAACAATTTTAAATTTATCTAGCTAAGTCATTTTCCTTGTTCCGGCAGAATTACGTCATTCATCCAGTTCGATGCTCAAGCAAAACATATTTCGTGAAGAGATATTCTACGTTTGCCTTAGAGAAATTTCTTGAATCTGCCTTAGGAAATTATCAAAACAAGCACCGGGCAAAATTCTCTGTTAAAATGACATGAGCGAGGTGTGGAGTAAGTTTAAATCATCTCTGAATTGCAAACGTTCAATGCCCAAAAGAAAACTCCCTTCAGAACTCGTCGTTTCCATGTGTATCCGAATGAAGGGGTACATTTAATTTTTATTATTTTGAAAAAAAATAAAATGGCTAAGGTTCACTCATTCTCACTTTGGACGTCTTCCACACCTGCAATCTTCAATTTTCTCTGCCTTGGTACCTTATGTGATTTTACTAGAAGAAATCCTGGCTGGCTCTGGGCATACTTCACACTTGTTCTTGAAAATCTCCAACTTTATCCCTGTCTTAGGCGTATTTCTCACCCTTGGAAAATAATTAAAATTTTAAATCACCCATGTGGGGTGCATTTGAGGGTGTGAGCTTCTACTTCATCCGTTTTATCTCTCCACGCCTTAGCAATTTTTTGCCTTAGGAAAAATTCCTAGGAAAATTTCATATTTAAATTACCCATGAAGGGCGCATTTCACCTCATGCATCAACCTTTGCCTTTATCCCCTAGGCACTTTTACGCCTAGAAGCTAACACTTTACCTTTTTCATCTCACAAGCAAGGGCGCATTTCATGTATACTACTTCCATTCCTAGGCGCATTTGAGGGGTGGTGAAAGAACTTCCACACCCTAGTGACCTTTCATCTCCCTTTTATCTTGTTGTGGGCGCAAATGGCATGTGAAGAGGGAACATGTAGGCGCATTTCACCCATAGTGAGGAAACTTTCCTTGCCTTAGCGCATTTTCTCCTTTACCTTCCAACGTTTTTACCTCACGTGGCCACCTTGGGCGCATTTGCCATGGGTAGGAGGAAATTGTGGGCGCATTTGCCATGGGTAGGAGGAATTCCCCATGTCTTTGATGACCTTTCATCTCCCTTGGGCACATTTTGGCATGTGGACTTCCATTTCCAAGCGCATTTCTTCATGTTGACTTCCATTTTGGGCACATATGGGGTAGCATGAAGGAATTTCCATGCCTTAGTAAATTTCGCTATGCCTTTACCTCTTGTGGGCGCATTTGACCCCTGCTCAAGGAATTTTTGGGCGCATTTAGCCTAGGCTCCTTCTAAGTGAGGGCGCATTTTGCCTAGTGTGAAGGAAATTTCATACTCAGAGAATTTTCTTGCCAATTTCTTCATGCCTTGGGCGCATTTCTCTTATGAAGGAAGAATTTTCAAGTACTTAGAGATTTTCAACCCCTTTACTCCTTTTGGGCGCACTTCATGTGTCTTCATGCTAGTTATTACTTATAAATTTCCAATGCCCTAGCCATGCCTTGGCTTTCTATTTTTAGCAAATTCGGAGAAATTAGGGTTTCCTTGCATTTCATCTGTTTTGAGCTGGAGCAGGTGTGGCTATGCTTCCACTGACTTTGCCATCTCGTTTATACCCTCTGTCCACGTTGGTGTGCTATTTTTAGCCATTGGCTATTTTTAGCAAACCCTAAAATTGATCAATCTTTGTATTTCTGCTTGACCTAAAATTCGCTCCACCTAATCTTGATGCTATAAGTGACCTGTTCACACTTGCCTCTGGCACCGACGTGCTATTTATAGCCATGGGGTGACTTACTAAAAATAGTAAGTACTTAGGTTGTGCTCAAATTTTGCCAATAGGCAGCCTGAAAGATGCTGATCATGGTGGCATGCTTCGTTTTGACATCTCTGCATTTCGTTCCATCTATTTTTAGACACAACAGTGGAAACCTTAATCCGATTTGCATGCACTCTGGACTGTTCCCACTTGGCCCGATTTCTGATGCCTGTCGTTTTGCCTGCTGGACTGAAGTGTTGGGTAGCTGCTGGACTGAAGTGCTATTTATAGTAAGTGTCCGGAAGGCGGTCTAAATGATGTCGGATGAGTTTGCATGTCACAGTGCTCGTGGGACCTCAAAAAACCCAGAAAAACCCAGAAAACTGGTCAACATGCGGGCACTGGCTAAAAATAGTAAGTCCTTGAGAACTGACCCATTTCGTTTGCATGTGATATCACTGCGCAGCTCTCGCAAAACCCATATGGAATATCCAGACATGCACTGAAAATTACTGCATGCAAACCCAAAAAATAGCCTCTGAAGGTTGTACTGCTGAAAGTTATTATCTTAGTTTGCATGTTATACCATCGCGAAGGTCTTGAAAAACCCAGATCCATTCTCCAATCATGCATTGGAAAATCATATGTTTAAATCTTGAAAATGGCCTCCGAAGGCTGAACTGCTAAAAATAGCCAATTGTCTGAATTTGTTCAAATTTTATGTGTAGGCACCTTGAAGTTGCCTAGATGTGCTGAAGTAGTTAGAATCCCGAAATCCTGAGGAAAAGACCTCAAATTAGGTACTTACTAAAAATAGTAAGTTGTTAGATTTCAGTAAGATTTCAGTGGGATCCTGTCTTGAGCTTTCTGACTGTACTACCACACTCAGATTTTACCTTGATAACTCTATTTGACCTCAAACAAGCTTGAAGGATAGAAACTTTAATTTCATAGACTCAGCTAACATTTCAATCTAGGTCAAATGACGGGACACCCCCGGAAGGACAAAAGATCAGAGACAGAGAAGACCAAAGCCAAAAAACCAGAATGGAGCAAAAATTAGGGGGTCCCCATCTTGGATGGGGTGATGTGTGAAAAGGTCACAACAGGTTCTTAATCTTCAATGGACAACTACATGAACGTTGTAGAAGGCAGATTGCAGGTCTACACAACAGTAGACCTAATTATGCACAACTACGAAAGTGGCATGGCTCCCTAGAAGGGGCGATTTGCTCCCTAAAATCAGAACTCCATCAAAACTTGCAAATGAATACTTGAAATGGGGTGCCCAACTGTAAGGATTCCTTTGTAACAATACCCAGAATGATTCCTCGATCACCCATAGAGCTATAAACAATTTTGCAATTCTAGCTATTGTGAAAAATGAGTTTTTAGAATTCTGGAAATGTATATCAGACCTCTGAAAAAAGCATTTTATCACCTCCAAACACCACCAAAATGAAGCTAAACCCCAAGCACACATAAACCATCGATCCCACATCAAAAAAGTAAGAAAAAATTCATTAATCAACCTCCAAAATGAAGAAATCAAAACTCTGTGAATATCAAATGTGATCCCTGAAGTAGAGTCACCTTTCTTGGCTAGGGTGGATCTCTTACCACCTAAACCAGCTACTAACGACGAGGGTTTTCGTCGTCAACTTGCATAAATGTAACCTTGGAAGCATTCCAACAACATCCTGTTATTTTGCCAAAAGAGAGATGAACAAATGAGAGCCAAAGAGATGCTTTTATAGAGGTGGGAAGGAAATTAGGGCAACAAAATTTGAAAACTTTTCCCTCGAAAACTCCCATGCCCCCCTTCATGAGCTTTTAATTTTAATTTGAAATCCTTATCTCCCCCCAAGATTGGCGCGCACTTTTGGAGGCTTATAATTTGGCTTTTTAAAATAACTTTATTTTCACTTTTCCCTAGGTGTGAGACAAGGTCCTTTTTGATGAACACATGACCCTGACTAAGTTATAAAGTGACTTTGTACATAACTCAAGTGACGGAAAAATACAAATATTAATTTTATTAACCTTATAACTCACCAACACCCAAAGAAGAAATATAACACTGCTGGAGTAATAGAGGCTGGGACCAGTTGCCAAAAATACATTTACTAAAATTAGTATTGCTAAAAATAGTAAGTGTTCCCAAACACCAAATTGACACAATCTGAGATGCATTGAGACTTACTATCAATAGTAAGCATCGAAAATGGCCACTGCTATAAATAGTAACCTTTGCCAAAAAACATCAAAAACCACCACAAAACCCAATATAGGCTCCGAGTCCCCTAATCAACTCCATAGCCTATGAGAACCCTGGAAAAGGCTAATAGAACTCTCCAACTGATTAGCTGCAAGAAGGGGACATTACAGTCCTCCCTCCCCAAAATTGCTTGTCCTCAAGCAAGTGCAACTCTGGATGTTGTAATATCTGCTCACTCTCCCAAGTGGCACAAGATACTCCTTAATGTTAATGTTATTGTACAACTGCGTGAGTAATCTCCAGATCAGATCGAAGAATAAATTTAAATGTAGCAAGTTGCTATTTAAATATATATTTATCGAATTATTGAAGAGGCGCTTCAATTAAGAAATAAACAAACAAATATTAAATTGTTAAACATTATTATTATTTATTTCTTGGAGCCGACTTTTTTGAAAATCGCGCCCTCCTAGCAAAAGCCGTGTTTCCTTCTTGGGGCCGACTTCTTTTTGAAAGGTCACATCCTTCCATTGCTATGTGTATATATACTTGATGGTTGTCATTCATTCCTCATAAAAAGTTCATTCGAAGTAATTGAAGGAGAAGTGCGAATTGCAGCAGCAAATCGATTCTAGGAGATTTGCATTATTTGTATCTTTGCATCTAAGAGAGGTGCTGTTCATTGTACCATTGAGGCATTGTATTTTGTGCCTATGTTGTAAGCAGATTGCTGCTCTTATTTACATCAATATATAGGAGATATATTGGCTGGGTTTTTCTCCCTTAGGTTGGAGGGTTTTCCCAGGGTATTGGTTGTGTTCTTGTGTCATTTTTTGAATTAATTTTGCATTCTAATCTGATCATCTAAAAATAACATGGTATTAGAGCGGGTTTGAAGAGGATCCCCGATCAGATTTGTGTTTAAATCAGCCATACCCTTGTTTTATTTTCTCATCTTTATTCACCTTTATCTATTCATCAAGATGGTGAATGGTCTCGAGATTGAGGATAGGCTTGAGGGAGCGTCAAACTTCATCTCGTGGAAATTCAGGATCATGTTCACCTTGGAGGAAAGCGAATTGGCAGAGTTTGTGGAGAGCTCCGCCCCCGAGCCTATGGATGAGGAAGAAAAGGCCCTACGGAAGAAGAAAGATACTAGGGCAAAGAAGATGTTAGTTGATTCGATGAAGGATCATATTGTTCCAATCGTCTCCAAGTTAAGGATTGTAAGAAAGATGTTCAAAACCCTAGAGGAGATGTACGAAATCAACAACACCAGTCGAGCTCTTGCACTAAAGCAACAATTGCATCACTTGAAGATGGCGAAGGGAGAAACTGTCATTGCCTACTTCATGAGAATAACCGAATTGAGAGATCAACTCTCGTCCATTGGGCATGTGGTTGATAGCAAGGATCTGACCGTGCTAGCTCTCAATGGTTTCCCTTCATCCTGGGAGTCTTATATTCAGAGAATCAGTGCAAGATCAAAACTTCCCAATTTTGATCGGTTGAGGGCTGACTGTATTCAAGAAGAATCTAGGTTGGTTGCAAGAGGTATTGGGAAAAGCTCCGTTAATGAAGATCTTCATGTTCTTGCCTTTCAATCCTCAAAGAAGAATGGAAGAGAAGAGAAGAAAGGGCATTTCAAAAGAAATAGAGATAGAGGAGCCAACGGTGGCCCCACATTTAAGAAGAAGAGGGACCTCTCCAAGGTCCAATGTTTCCAATGTGATAAGTATGGTCACTTTGCAAAGGAATGTCCTTCCAGGCCTAGGCAGTAGGCCACCTTTGCTAATGTTGATGAAGTCTCCATGCAGAAGGATACAAATGAGTACCTGCTCTATTTTGCCTATTCAAGTAATGTATCTATCGACACCAACACTTGGCTGATAGATAGTGGTGCCTCTCGCCACATCATCGGATTCAAGGAGCATCTATCTGATTTGGTGATGAAAGATTCTAGTGAACAAGTTATTATTGGAGATGATGCTAGTTACTTAGTTAAGGGAGTTGTGACTTCGTCTCTACATTTGGATTCCGACGATTCCTTACAGTTGGATGATGTGCTATTTGTTCCAGGCATCAAGCGGAACCTTGTTTCCATATCAGCCTTGGAAGACAAGGTTTATCAAGTTGCTTTTTCTAAAGGCAAAGTTCTCATATGGGCGAAGAGCTCTAACATCAAGATTGCTCGAATGATTGGAGTTAGACATGGGTGTCTCTACAAGCTATGCACGCGCCCCATTCAAGCTCTGGTACATGACTCCGCGAGTTTGGGTGATCTTTGGCATCGAAGATTGGCTCACCTTCACTTTCAAGCGCTACCTGTTATGGAGAAGATGGTGACGGGCCTTCCTAAGTTCAACCAAAAGAATGAAGGAATCTGCAAAGGCTGCGCTTTGGGTAAGAATACAAAAGGCCCATTCCATAGTAGTGAAAGTAGATCCAAATGTGTCTTAGATCTTATTCATTCTGATTAATGTGGTCCAATGTCTGTTGCATCTTTGAGTGGTTTCTTGTATTACATTAGTTCTATTGATGACTACTCTAGAAACACTTGGATCTATTTCTTGAAATCTAAAGAATCTGAGGAGATACTAGAAAGGTTCAAAGAGTTCAAAGCTCAGGTGGAGAACTTGTTCGGGAAAAGGATCAAGGTGTTGAGATCCGATAACGGAGGAGAATACACTTCTGTTATCTTCCGTAATTTCTACATTGAAGTTGGGATTATGAGGGAGCTCAACGTTCCTTATAATCCTCAACTGAACAGTGTTGTGGAGAGAAAGAACAGAACTATCGTGGAAGTAGTCAAAGCAATGCTTTATGACCAAGACCTGCAAATCTCTCTTTGGGCTGAAGCGTCCAGGACTGCTGTCTATGTCCAGAATAGAAGTCCTCATAGAATCTTGGAGAACATTACTCTTGAAGAAGCATTCTCTGGGGTGAAACCTGAAATAAGTCATTTGAGGATCTGTGGGTGTCCAGTGTATGTCCATAAACCTAAGGAAAAGAGGACAAAATTGGAACCTTCTGGCAAGAAGGGAATTTTGGTAGGCTATAGTGAGACTTCTATAGCTTATAGAATCTTTATTCCAGTTCAAAAGACTATTGAGATCAGTAGAGATGTCACATTTGATGAAAATGTTGCATTCAGAAGATCGAAGGGATCTCATATGGAGATTGATTAAGAAGAGCCTCCTCAGGATATGGAAGTTGACCATATTCCTGAGAATCAGAGGGAGGTTCTAGAATCAAAGGAAGATGATGATCCAGCTGAACCCTTGGAGTCTACTGATGGGCCTATAGATATAGTGATTGGAAGGAAGAGACCTATTTGGGCCAGAAAAATAATGCAGGAGGTAGAAAGTTTTGCAGCCCCAAGAGGTACCTTCAGAGAAAGCAAAAGACCTAATGAGTTCTCCGGTTATGTAGCTCTGATGAGTCAAATTATTGAGTCAGAGCCTTCAAGTGTTGAAGAAGCTTCTAGTCAACAAGTTTGGAAAGATGCTATGACTGAAGAGTATCAGTCTATACTTAAGAACGATGCCTGGGCCTTAGTTCCCAGACCTGAAGGCAAATCTATGGTGTCTTCTAAATGGCTCTTCAAGATCAAGCATGCGGCTGATGGGAGCATTGAGAAGTACAAGGCCAGATTCGTGGCTAGAGGTTTTTCACAAAAAGAGGGAGTTGACTATGAAGAAACCTTTGCCCCTGTGGCTCGTTAAACTTTTGTCAAGACCATCATTGCTATTGTTGCATCTAGAGGATGGAAGATTTACCAAATGGATGTAAAGACAACCTTTCTGAATGGTGTCTTAGAAGAAGAGGTTTACATTGAGCAACTCGATGGATTTGAGGTACATGAGAAGGAGTCTCATGTTTGCAAGCTGAAGAAGGCCTTGTATGGTCTTAAGCAGGCTCCTCGTGCTTCGTACGAAAGGATTGATCGTTACCTGTTGAGTTTGGGTTTCTCAAAGAATGATGCAGATTCTAACCTGTACTTCAAGGTAATAAATGGTGAAGCATTGATTTTGGTTCTGTATGTTGATGATTTGATAATCACTGGAGAAGAATACCTCATTCTCAAATGTAAGAAGGAGCTAGCTTCAAAATTTGAAATGAAGAATCTGGGTCTCATGCATTACTTCCTTGGCTTAGAAGTTCGGCAAAAGTCAGATGAGATGATTCTAAGTCAAGGCAACTATACCATTGACATTCTGAAGAGGTTTTGCATGATTGATTGCAAACCTATGTCTACACCTATGGAGACCAACTTACATAAGTTAAAGGAAGCTGCAGCTAGTTCAGAACTGGTGGATTCCACGATGTATAGGCAGCTGATTGGTTCATTAATGTATCTAGTTAACACTAGACCGGATATCTGCTATGCAGTGAGTGCACTTAGGTAGTTCATGTGTGAACCAAGACAAATACATCTTGTTCCAGCTAAACATATAATGAGATACTTGCGTGGCACAATTGGATATGGGTTGAAATATGCTACAGGTGTGGATTTGGAGCTGCATGGTTTTACTGATTCTGATTGGGTAGGGTGTGTTACAGATTGGAGGAGTACCTTTGGTTGTTGCTTCAGTTTGGGATATGCCATGATATCCTGGTGCAACAGGAAGGAATCTTCAGTAGCATTGAGTATAGCCGAGGCAGAGTACATTGCAGCTTTTGTGGCAGCTCGTGAAGCAGTGTGGCTTCGTAAGCTCCTTGCAGGATTGTTTGGACAATCAATGGAGCCTACTATCATTCATTGTGATAACCAAAGCTATGTGAAGCTTTCAGTCAATCCTGTGTTTCATGACAGAACAAAGCATGTTGAGATCAAGTACCATTACATCAGCGATATGGTATTGAGGAAAGCTATACAGTTGAGGTATATCAGCACTCATGAGCATACGACAGACATTCTCATCAAGCCTCTCTCCAGGATAAAGTTTGTGTACTTTCGAGATAAGCATGGTATGGTGGAGAATACAGCCTTAACTGAGAAGGAGTCTCAGTATCAGTGATCCTCTTTATTGAGTTCTTCTTTGTGAGAGAAGTTCGAGATGAAATCCCTTGGTAATGAGTTCTTCTCTGCAAGAGAAGTTCGAGGTGAAATCCCTTGGCTATGAGTTCTTCTTTGCAGGAGAAGTTCGAGGTGAAATCCCTTGTTTCCACCCTCTGCGAGAGCCATGGTGGATGTCATGTGTGTGACTCCATGACAACATCACGTGAGGGAGTCCGTGATGATTTACTTGTACTTTGTTTCACCCTCTGGGGGAGCTATGGTGAAAGTCACGATGAGGTGATGACATCACATTGAAGTGATGATCTCTTGTACATACCATCTATGGAGGTAGCCATGATGGTTGATATCACGATGAGGTGATATGCTTTCACGATGAGATGATAAGCTGTTTCTTACATGGACGTAGCCATGTTGATTAAATATCACTATGAGGTGATACATTTTGTATAGCTGGAAGTATTCCTCTCTAGCTGAGAGGGAGTGTTAATGTTATTGTATAGCTGCGTGAGTAATCTCTAGATTAGATCGAAGAATAAATTTAAATGTAGCAAGTTGCTATTTAAATTTATATTTATTGAATTATTGAAGAGGCGCTTCAATTAAGAAAGAAAGAAACAAATATTAAATTGTTAAATATTATTATTATTTATTTCTTGGAGCCGACTTTCTTGAAAATCGCGCCCTCCTAGCAAAACTCATGTTTCCTTCTTGGGGCCGACTTCTTTGTGAAAGGTCACATCCTTCCATTGCTATGTGTATACATACTTGATGGTTGTCATTCATTCCTCATAAAATTTCATTCGAAGTAATTGAAGGAGAAGTGCAAATTGCAGCAGCAGATCGATTCTAGGAGATTTACATTATTTGTATATTTGCATCTAAGAGAGGTGCTGTTAATTGTATCATTGAGGCATTGGATTTTGTGCCTATGTTGTAAGCAGATTGCTGCTCTTATTTACATCAATATATAGGAGATATATTGGCTGGGTTTTTCTCCCTTGGGTTGGAGGGTTTTCCTAGGGTAGTGGCTGTGTTCTTGTGTCATTTTTTGAATTAATTTTGCATTCTAATATGATCATCTAAAACTAACACTTAATCACCCTCTTTTGCAGAGTATGCTCCCTGACCTCAATCATAACCTCAGGAACCAATATCAGCTCGTCTTCCTCATCCAAAGGAGACAACTTTGTAGAAGGGACCACATTCTGACCCAGTGCCTTTTTAAGATGAGAAACGTGGAAGACATTGTGCACCTTGCTACTCTTAGGTAGCTCTAATTCATAAGCCACCTCTTCGATTCTCCTGGTGACTCTGAATGGTCCATAAAAACGGGGCTTATGTTTTTCTGACCCACTCTTCTTGAGAGTGATTTGCTTGTATGGTTACAACTCAAATAAACCATGTCTCCAACCTCAAAAGCCCGCTCAATATGATGTTGATGAGCATACAATTTCTGCTGATTCTGAGCATGTTGTATATTATCTCTTAAAGATCTTATTATATCTTGACTCTCTTGAAGAAGATTGTTGGCGTTTAAATTCGCACCTTTGGTATGCGAATTAGAAACGGACAACTATGCACAGATTAACTGCTCTTCGAATTAGGAGGGGAAGCTCCCTCTTTGCTGATGTTGCTTAAAGAAAGTAGTGTTGATGTTATTAATAGCGTTGGGCTGCTTCTTCCAGCGATCTCCTTATTTGTGATAAATTAAATTATAGCCTATGGCTATTTAATTTATATGATATCGATTTAATTGAAGAGGCACAATGTTTGATTATTATATTTAATTAATAGAAATAAATGAAGAGGCACAAATTTCTAGAAGAGGCCGACCTCTTGTATAGACACGATTTCTTTGGAGGGGCGCATCTTTCTTGCTGGGCTGACTTGTGTCTTTGAAAGGACATGTCTCCTCTCATGGTGTATATATACTTGAAGAAGTCTCATTGTTTTATCATTCAGATTTCATCCTAGTTCACTCTCCATCACATGTCCAAGTTCTTCTCAAGGTAGTTCGATATTATTAGAGGCTGAGTTTTTTCATCAGCGAATTACCTTCTTGTATTGCTGTGTTGCATCATTCATTGATGCTTGTATTTGGGCCTGCATATCGGCCTCTTGTAAGGAGATCATTATTGTATTGATTCAATATATAAGAGATGTATTGTTGCTGGGTTTTTCTCACTCAAGAGGAGGGTTTTCCCAAGGTATCTGCTGTGTTATTTTATCTAATTTTGATTTAAACTCTATGCATTACATCTGACATAAAAATAACATGGTATCAGAGCGGGTTTGAAGAAGATCGTGATCAGTTTTGTTATTGGAGCGATACTCTCTATTTTCTTTTTCATATCTTTGTCTATCTCTATTTTAGTCAAGATGGTGAATGGTCTTAAAATTGAGGATAGACTCAAGGGAGCATCCAACTACACATCATGGAGGTTTAGAATCATGCTCACCTTGGAAGAGAATGACTTGGCTGAGTTTGTGGAGACCAAAGTTCCCGAACTAGAGGAGGAAGAAGAGAAGCTGCAGTGGAGGAAGAAAGACATCAAGGCAAAGAAGATGTTGGTTGATTTCGTTAAAGATCATATTGTTCCGATTGTCTCCAAGTTGAAGACGGCAAGGGACATGTTCAAAACATTGGAGGAGATGTACGAAATCAACAACACCTGTCGAGCACTTGCACTGAAGCAACAACTACATCATGTGAAGATGGCGAGAGGAGAAACAGTGATTGCCTATTTCATGAGGATTTCGGAATTAAGAGATCAACTCTCTACAATTGGTCATGTGATTGATGATAAGGACTTGAGCATGCTTGCTCTCAATGGTCTTCCTTTATCATGGGAGTCCTACATTCAAGGAATCAGTGCAAGATCCAAACTTCCTAAGTTTGATCGTTTCAGGGCCGAATGCATTCAAGAGGAGTCAAGGTTGATGGCTAGAGGTGTTGGTCAAAGTTCAACTAATGAAGATATTCATGTTCTCGCCTCTCACTCTTCGAAGAAGAAAGGAAAAGATGGGAAGAAAGGATTCTTCAAGAGGAATCGAGACAAAGGAAATGATGGTGCTCCCGCATTCAAGAAGAAGAGAGACCTATCCAAAGTCCAATGCTTTAGATGTGACAAGTATGGTCACTTTGCCAAGCATTGTCCATCCAGGCCTAAACAACAGGCCACTATTGTAGATGTTGATGATGCCTCTCCTCAGAAGGAATCTTGTGATTACTTGTTCTATTCGGCATTGTTAAGCAATGTATCTACCAACACCAACACTTGGCTGATCGATAGTGGTGCCTCTCGCCACATCACTGGATTTAGCGTGCATCAATCTAATTTGGTGGAGAAAGATTCTAGCGAACAAGTCATTATTGGAGATGACGCTAGCTATTTTGTTAAAAGAGTTGGGACCTCATCTCTTCACTTAGACCCCGATGATTCCTTACACTTGGATGATGTGCTATTTGTTCCAGGCATCAAGATAAACCTTCTTTCCATCTCAGCCTTGGAAGACAAGGGTTATCAAGTTGGTTTTTCAGAAGGCAAAGTTCTTATATGGGCAAAGAACTCCAACATCAAGACTGCTTGGGTGATTGGAAGTAGACATGGGTGTCTCTATAGGCTATGCACTCGCCCCATTCAGGCTCTAGTGCATGACTCCTCAAGTTTGTGTGATCTTTGGCATCGAAGATTCGATCACCTTCACTTTCGAGCGGTACCTATTATGGAGAAGATGGTGACCAGCCTTCCCAAATTCAACCAGAAGCATGAAGGAACCTGCAAAGGCTGCGCTTTGGGAAAGAATACAAAAGGTCCATTCCATTGTAGTGAAAGTAGATCCAAATGTGTCTTAGATCTTATTCATTCTGATTTATGTGGTCCAATGTCTGTTGCGTCTTCGAGTGGTTTCTTGTATTACATTATTTTTATTGATGACCACTCTAGAAAGACTTGGATCTATTTCTTGAAATCTAAAGAATCTGAGGAGATATTAGAGAGGTTCAAAGAGTTCAAGGCTCAAGTGGAGAATTTGTCCTGAAAGAAGATCAAGGTATTGAAATCCGATAATGGAGGAGAGTATACTAATGTTATCTTCCGTAACTTTTGCATTGAAGCAGTCAAAGCCATGATTCATGACTAAGACCTACAAATCTCTCTTTGGGCTGAAGCATCCAGGACTGCTGTCTATGTCCAGAATAGAAGTCCTCACAAAATCTTGGAGAACATAACTCCTGAAGAAGCATTCTCTGGGGTGAAACCTGAAGTAAGTTATTTGAGGATCTTTGGGTGTCCAGTGTATGTTCATATAGCAAAGGAAAAGAGGACAAAGTTGGAACCTTCTGGCAAGAAGGGAATTTTGGTAGGCTATAGTGAGACATCAAAAGCCTACAGAATCTACATTCCCGGTTAGAAGACTATTGAGATCAGTAGAGATGTCACATTTGAGGAGGATGTTGCATTCCGAAGATCCAAGGGCACTCATATGGAGATCGATGAAGAAGAGCCTCCTCAGGATATGGAAGTTGACCATGTTCCTGAGAATCAAAAACCATGTTCCTGAGAATCAAAAGGAGGTTATAGAACCTAAAGAAGATGATGATCCAACTGAGCCCTTGGAGCCTACTGATGGGCCTACTGATATTGTGATTGGAAGGAAGAGACCTCTTTGGGCAGGAGAATAATGCAGGAGGTAGAAAGTTTTGCAGCCGCAAGAGGTACCTTCAGAGAAAGCAAAAGACCTAATGAGTTCTCCGGTTATGTAGCTTTGATGAGTCAGATTATTGAGTCAGAGCCTTCAAGTGTTGAAGAAGCTTCTAGTCAACAAGTTTGGAAAGATGCTATGACTGAAGAGTATCAGTATATACTTAAGAACGATGTTTGGGACAATTCCCAGACCTAAAGGCAAATCTATGGTGTCTTCTAAATGGCTCTTCAAGATCAAGTATGCGGCTGATGGAAGCATTGAGAAGTACAAGGCCAAATTTGTGGCTAGAGGTTTTTCACAAAAGAGGGAGTTGACTATGAAGAAACCTTTGCTCGTGTGGCTCGTTATACTTCTGTCAGGATCATTATTGCTATTGCTGCATCTAGAGGATGGAAGATTCACCAAATGGATGTAAAGATAGCCTTTCTGAATGGTGTAATAGAAGAAGAGGTTTACATTGAGCAACTCGACGGATTTGAGGTACATGGGAAGGAATCTCATGTTTGCAAGTTGAAGAAGACCTTGTATGGTCTTAAGCAGGCTCCTCGTGCTTGGTACGAAAGGATTGATCGTTACCTGTTGAGTTTGGGTTTCTCAAAGAATGATGCAAATTCTAACCTCTAATTCTAACCTCATTGTAAAATGTAAGAAGGAGTTAGCTTCTGAGTTTGAAATGAAGAATCTGGGTCTCATGCATTACTTTCTTGGCTTAGAAGTTTGGCAAAAGCCAGATGAGATGATTCTTAGTCAAGGCAAGTATACCATTGACAGTCTTAAGAGGTTTGGTATGATTGATTGCAAACCTATGTCTACACCTATAGAGACCAATTTACATAAGTTGAAGGAGGCTACAACTAGTTCAAAATTGGTGGATCCCACGATGTACAGGCAATTGATTGGTTCATTGATGTATCTAGTTAACACTAGACCGGATATCTGCTATGTAGTGAGTGCACTTAGTCAGTTCATGTGTGAACCAAGACAGATACACCTTGTTGCAGCAAAACATATCCCGAGATACTTGCGTGGCACAGTTGGATATTGGTTGAGATATTCTTCTGGTGTGGATTTGGAGCTGCGTGGTTATACTGATTCTGATTGGGCTAGGAGTGTCACTGATTGGAAGAGCACATCTGGATGTTGCTTTAGTTTGGGATCTGCTATGATTTCCTGGTGCAGTAGGAAACAGTCATCTGTAGCATTGAGTACAACAGAGGCAGAGTATATTGCAGCTTGTGTGGCAGCTCGGGAAGCAGTTTGTTGCTTCAGTTTGGGATATGCCATGATATCCTGGTGCAACAGGAAGGAGTCTTCAGTAGCATTGAGTATAGCCGAGGCAGAGTACATTGCAGCTTTTGTGGCAGCTCGTGAAGCAGTGTGGCTTCGTAAGCTCCTTGCAGGATTGTTTGGACAATCAATGGAGCCTACTATCATTCATTGTGATAACCAAAGCTGTGTGAAGCTTTCAGTCAATCCTGTGTTTCATGACAAAACCAAGCATGTTGAGATCAAATACCATTATATCAGAGATATGTTATTGAGGAAAGCTATACAATTGAGGTATATCTGCACCGATGAGAAGACGACATACATTCTCACCAAGCCTTTCTCCAAAATAAAGTTTGTGTACTTTCGAGATAAGCTTGGTATGGTGGAGAATACAGCCTTAACTGAGAAGGAGTCTCAGTATCAGTGATCCTCTTTAATGAGTTCTTCTTTGTAAGAGAAGTTTGAGGTGAAATCCCTTGTTAATGAGTTCTTTTCTGTAAGAGAAGTTCGAGGTGAAATCCCTTGTTAATGAGTTCTTCTCTGTAACTAGGAGAGCCATGGTGGATGTCATGTGTGTGAGTCCATGACAACATCACGTGAGAGAGTCCGTGATGATTTTTGTACTTGTGTTTCACTCTCTGGGAGAGCCATGGTGAAAGTCATGTTGAGGTGACAACATCACGCAAGTGATGAACACTTGTACATACAATACATGGTTGTAGCCATTATGGTTGATATCATGTTGAGGTGATATCTGATATCACGATGAGGTGATATTCTTCTTTTCCATATATGGTTGTAGCCATTGTGGCAGACATTGCGATGAGGTGATATGTCTTGTGCAGCTGAAAGTATCATCCCTAGCTGAAAGGGAGTTTTGATGTTATTAGCAGCGTTGGGCTGCTTCTTCCAGCGATCTCCTTATTTGTGATAAATTAAATTATAGTCTATTGCTATTTAATTTATATGATATCGATATAATTGAAGAGGCACAATGTTTGATTATTATATTTAATTAATGGAATTAAATGAAGAGGCACGGATTTCTTAAAGAGGCCGACCTCTTGTATAGACGCGATTTCTTTGGAGGGGCGCATCCTTCTTGTTGGGCCGACTTGTGTCTTTGAAAGGACACGTCTCCTCTCATGATGTATATATACTTGAAGAAGTCTCATTGTTTTATCATTCAGATTTCATGCTAGTTCGCGCTCCATCACATGTGCGAGTTCTTCTCAAGGCAGTTCGATATTATTAGAGGCTGAGTTTTTTCATCAGCGAATTACCTTCTTGTATTGCTGTGTTGCATCATTCATTGATGCTTGTATTTGGGCCTGCATATCGGCCTCTTGTAAGGAGATCATTATTGTATTGATCCAATATATAAGAGATATATTGTTGCTGGGTTTTTCTTCCTCAAGAGGAGGGTTTTCCCAGGGTATTTGCTGTGTTATTATATCTAATTTTGATTTAAATTCTATGCATTACATCTGATCATAAAACTAACAAGTAGACTAAAACTAATTTGCCAATCTTTTTGTTTAGTGAATAACACAAGTTTATAAAACTCTAACGCTATAGCTAAGATTTTCTCTTTTGAATTTCAACTACGACTAAGTCTACTCTAATGACGTTTCTAACTACTCAAGTAAACTCAGAGCTTGAGAGTTAGAAATGAACAAGGAATGATTCTTTGACACAAATACTTAAACAAACTTTCTTCCAACGAACATCTACTGTACTTTCGATGCAAGCTGAAATAAAGATTATATAAGCAAAACACATAAAATGAAAATCTGATACAATAGATCAAAGTAGCAAAGCAGGCATAAGATTTTATTTTTCTCAAATTTCAAGTAACAAAGATTACAATTTTAGGACAACAGGATTGTAGCAATAACAGGTTTACAATTTAGGGATCAACCAAAATACATTGACACAAGACACATGAATTGAACAATAACTTGCAGCTAATAGGTAGGCATACAAGCTTGCTTTTATGGAAAGTGAGCTGACACTGAACAATAACTTGCAAGCAAAATAGGCTCAGCAATTTGCTATCACAATAACTGTTAAAGAAAAATGGGCAAGGCTGCCCTTATTTATACACAAGCAGAGGAGTAGGGAATGCTAAAATCTCCTTGTTTTTACAACCAAGACTTGCGAACATGCAAGCTTTATTTCTAAAACTAAAACAAGATAACCATCTAACAACCTATGAAAGCAAAATACACGAAAAGTGCCAACTAATACAATTTGATTCTTCTCTTTCATGAAGAATGGATAAGGATGAGACAAGAATAGAAAGAAAGCTCAGAGAAAGCTTCAAGTTCACTTCTACTTTAAATCTCAACCACATCCACCAAAAAGCTGGAAATTGCCTCTCTATCTAAGGCAATATCTTGCTTTTCTAGGATTTCCTCGCCTTCTATAATTGAACTTAGGAAATCTTTGACACCTTCAGCTTCTTTATCAAATCTTGCTAATCTCGGCGGCTTTGCAACTAGAGTGATGACCTTTAATATATATATATATATATATATAATCTTGCTTCAACATATCTATTTTACCCTATGTGTGACCATCTTTTGACATTCCTCCGTTTCTTCTACAACTTTTATACTTCTGACACTTTCCCAATTTTTCAATGGAAGTATATTGTACAACTCTTTTCCAATACTTGTCCTTTTGCTCATACCCCATCTTTTCATGTTCTTCAATTGAGATGATGATGTTTTCTGCCCATGGTGGTATTGAAAAACACTTCTCAACAATGTTTGGCTTGAGGCTGCAAACAACTCTTCCATTTGCTACTTGAATTTTTATGTGTTGCTGGATTGTAATGCTTGACTCAAGCAATTACAAACTCTAGATTTTGCACTAAGACGGGAATTGATGCTGTTGCAAGTAATTCAGAATGACCAAGATGTTTGATTGCAACATTGCCTGTGTCTTCCAAAGCATGCAAATTGAACACTGGTTTTATGTGATGCAAATTAGTTTCAGAAGTTTTGATGAAATCATGATATAGCATTGACTTGGTTCTGAATTCGATGGGAGAGTACTCCATGCTGAAAAACTTGAAGTTTGACTGTAAATTTGACTATGCTTGGACAAATTTTGCACAAAAGCTAAAAATAGCTTGTTGATTTTTCTTCTTCAAACAGGCAGATTTTTTCAAAAATAATCTGAGATATGGGTTTTGTAGAGAATCTCATTGCAAGAAGACCTAAATCGTTCATTTTTGAAAATTGTCGATGGCTGGTTGAAAAAACATAAACCCTAAAATTTTAGGATTTTCTCGAAAAAAGCAGATAGTTGGGTTATGTGCAAAATCACGTTTTGGATGGACCCAAATGATTAGTTTTTGAAAATATTGAATATTTCTTAGACATGCGAGGAAAAAACAGGTTCTTGAAAGTTGAAAAATTCTTCAAAGTTGCAGAGAATTGAAAACCAAGCTAACCCAAATTATTGAAAATTGAAAAAAATGATCCCCTTCTTCTGAAAATTGATACGTTGGAGAAACAAAGCATGAAAAAGCGAGCTTCTGTGAGAGCTGATTTGAAAAATATGAACTTTGAAAAAGCAACTCGTTTTAGTCTTCGAATCTTGAAATGAAAAATTCTTTATCTCCTTTGGACAACACTTGCAAAAATCTGTGAATAATGAATGCCATAGACATCTTAAATAGGTTTTGAGAACAAAAAAAATTATTTATTATCCAACTTTAAATCTTTTGAGACTAATCTTGAGCAGGTTCGTCAAATGTGGACGCTATTTGAGAGTTGAAAGATGAAAATTTGGAAATTTCTTTAAGGCATGAAAACTTGGACGCCCTTCTTGGCAGACTTAGCCATTTTCTTGAAATTTCAACTTTTGCTTGATCTTTTGACCTCAGTTTGATCTTGATATCTAGACGCCAGATTGATCCTTTGAATTGGCTGATGATCTCATTACAAAGCTTGGTCAAAGGAGAAGATTATCCTGGAGGCAACTTTTGATAAAAACATCATCTGGACCTTCAAAAACATGGGCACCCTTGGCTAGCTGGGGTGCCCATGGCTTCCAATGTTAGCCATTTTCATCATGTCATGTCCTCGAAATAGCAATACCATAAAGACCAAGTGTTAAAATACAAATAAATTAATAAATAAAATAAATAGCAATATGAGTATTAAATATAAAATAACTGTGCACCATATCAATATAAAAATATAAAATTATGAAATAACAAATATAATAATAATATATAGGCAAATAATTTTAGTATTAAATAATTTAATATAAAAAATAATAATAATAAATAAATATTTATACATCAAAGATTGTAATACATTAGAATAAAATCATAATAAGATATTAGCAAATTGGTTTTATTATAATACTTTTGTGTTAAAATATGTTCAATAAGAAAATAAAATAATAAAATAAGTATATAATTTGAAATATCATAATTATTAGTAATAATATATTATTTTCAAAAAATAGATATTATTGGGATAATAAGCCTTTAAAGGCAACAATTAAATCTAACAAAGGGATATATTTTATTCCCACCATGAGTCACCTACCTTGAATGGTATAAATACGATTTGCAATTCAGAACAGTAGCAACAATGATTGTTATGCATTGGAATATAGAGCCATTTAATATATATATATATATTATTTAATAGGCATACAAGTATATATGCATAGATATAGATAAATTTTTTAATGAATAATATGCAATGAATAAAACATATATATAAGGAAAGAATAATTATATATATATATATATATATATATATATATATATATATATATATATGAATACTAATGGATATAAGTAAAAGAATATATATATACGGGATTATGCAATAATGATACTTATAAGTAATGATGACTCTTTAATATAAACATAAGTAGATTATGTATATTTATGAATTGTCCTCATCCTATGATCAATTGAATATAAGGTTGAAAGAGGCAAGTAAGGAAACATGGAGAGAAATAGCAACTCAGGTGATGTACTCACTTAGCAATAATACTTAGCATATTTTGAATATAAGAAATCGATATTGCTAATCGGATTATTGATATAATGCTCTCTTTAATCTTATCATAATGAGAATTATTCTAGGAAATGATGAACTTAAAGAACCATTGATAAATGAAGATATATTTGATTATAGGCATGAAATAAATCTTGGATGAATGCAAATATAGCTGATTGTGTAAAGATTGTCTTTTTTGTGCTTGTAACCCTATCAGGAAGGGTGAATCATGGTTTAAGTAGATTGTCTAAAAACCCCACTTTCAGCCCCTTAGGCCCTAGACAAGGGATTGGGCCTTGCAGCCCCTTAGGCCTTTGACTAGGGACTGGGTTATAGAAGGTTGGGGGTCCCACCTAGGCTTCAGCCCCATAGGTCCTGGACAAGGGATTGGGCGAATAGGAGGTGGTAGACCTTAGGCTACTTAAGGATTCCATGATTTCCTCTCCCCCTGATAGGATGAGTGTCTTCCGAGATGTTGCCATGAGTGGAGTATGTAGGTACTAAGCTACTAGGCAAGAAGGATTGTGATGGACAACCTTTCGAGCTTTATTTGAGGGCTTCAGGGTGGATCCACCTATGGCATTCCTCTTGCTTGTTAAATTGCATTTATGATTATGCTTATATTTTGGATATCTAGATATTAATGCTAACAAATATAGGTGTATGTGGAAATGTTGTTAATATGGTGAATGCAGATTTCAATCCAAGATCACTTCGTTAAAGAAAAAATTTATTTGAAAAGATGAAACCCTAAACCTAATCAACAAGCAAATTCTAGGTCAATATGGGTAAGGGACATTACACATGTTCTTCAAATTTTATCGCTGTCTTCAACCCTTCCGATGAATTTGCAATTCTGGGAGCTCAGGAGGTTCGGTGATTTGATTGCTGGATTCGTTGGATAACTCAGAGAATTTCGAAGAGGGACTCCTGGATGCTACATCTCCTGAAAAGCTGATTTGGGGGGTCTAAAGCTTGGGTGCCCTTGGCTAGCTGGGGCGCCCAACTCCTCCAAAGATTTTTTTACTGTGTTTTCAACTTTCTTTTGACTTTCTCAATTTTGCTCATGTTTTCGCCTTCATTCAATCTGTGATATCTGATGTTTCACAAATCCGATGAGCTCTCTGATGATTTCATTGAATAGCTTGATTAGGACTGAAGGAAACTTGTTGAGGATGACAAACCCTAATTTTCACTTTTAGACCTTCAAATCCCTGGGCACCCTTGGCTAGCTAGGGTGCCCATCACTCCCAAACTTAGTCATTTTCATGAGATTTTCATTTTCTCAACTTTAACCCTCCAAGTTCCATCCTTTGTTTGATCAACAGTTGTTGGTGATTGATGAATTTGATGATTAGGCTGAGATATTTGATACACATCGGATAGCTGGCACAATTCTGAAGAATCTGAGCATATTTGCAAACCCTAATTGCTGAGTTTGAGTGTCCAAAACCTAGGCACCCTTGGCTACTTGGGGGGCGCAAAGTTCCTAGAGAGTTTATTTTCTGATATTTTCATGATTTGCAGTTTGCTACTTCGTCAAGACCCCTTCGTTCAATCTCGAATTCTAGCTGACTGATTGATCCAATGACCATGCTGATGGATTCATTGCGGGGCTTGCTGATTTCTGAGCCACTTATCCTTGTAGCACAAACCCTAACTCCATCAACTGGTACTTTGAAAAGTTGGGCGCCCCTGGCTAGCAGGGGTGCCTTTATGAGCCAAAGATAGTTTTTATTTCAACTTTTCAACTTTTCCTTCATCGTTCCTCATGCTCATTGTTGCTTTGACTGTCGGAGACTGAAAAAATTCTAAGGCATGAGTGTCTAGGCGCCTAGACTGGGCAGGGGGCGCCTTTATTCTCCAGACAGTCAAAATTTTGCAACTTTCAAGATTTTCCAGCTTTTCCTCCGTTCCTCCGTTCCTCGATCATCTTCATTGTTGCCTTGATTTTTGTAGCGCTTGATACCTTGAATTTGACACCTGGCAGTTTGACCAACCTCCATTGATGGCTTCAGAGCTTCAATTTAGCTTCTGAAAAAGTAGAATATACCCACTAGGGCAAAATTGATCTTTTAATGATTCTGACAGGACCAACCTGATGAGGAAGTATTTTAAGCCAATCAAAATCAGTTTGAACCCTTGGAGTCAGACTTTGTATTTTTAGAAAATTTTGCTAGCATCTGTTTGAGAAGAAACCTCGAAAAACCTAAAAAAGGTCTATTTTTAGAAAATTTCCCAAAATTTAGGGCCAAAAAATTGAGATTTGGGTTTTGTGGACTAGGTTGCCTTGAGCAGACCCAGATCCTCAGATTTTGAAAATTTTGAGTTTTTGACCCTCATGCATGACAAGCAAAATTCATTTTTCGACTTTTTCGATAGTTTTATTTTTTACACAAGACTTTGACCATTTTTTCAAAATGCCTATGTAGCAAATTTTTTAATTTGGGTACAACAAAGATCTCTAGCTCTGGACGCCTTGCAATCTCCAAAACACCAAATCAACGAAGCTGGGAGCTTCATAACCATACAATGCTATGAATGGAGACATCTTGATGGACATATGGAAGGTAGAGTTGTAGTAGAACTCTCTCAAATGCAAGGACTTAACCCATGCCTTCTGCTGTCTTGAAACATAGTTGCGCAGGTAACTTTCCACCCATTTGTTAACCACCTCTGTTTGCCCATCATCCTGGGGATGATAACTGGTGCTAGGAGTCAACTCTGTGCCACACAATTTGAATAACTCTTGCCAAAAAAAGCTCATGAACTTGCTGTCCCTGTCATTGATGATGGTCTTAGGTGTTCCATGTAGCCTAAACACCTCTTTGAAGAACAAATCTGCCACTTGCATTGCTATATACCCTACTGATATGGCAGAAAAGTGAGCAAATTTGGTCAATCTATCCACCACCACATAGATACTATTCGCACCTTGGGGAGCCTTGTGATAAAGTCCATTGATATACTTTACCACTTATGATTAGGAATGGGTAGGGGCTGCAATAAACCAGCAGGGTAAGTATGTTCATTTTTGTTTTATTGGCATATTTGGCACTCACGAACATACTTGAGAATGTCATCTTTCATCCCTTTCTATGAGAATTTCTCACGGATCTGCCTGTATGTCTTATAATATCCAGGATGACTGTAATGTCCCCAATATAACCCTATGCTCTTCAGTAACTGATAGCCTATTTTCGGAGGCTCGTAGGCTAGTCAGAAGTGAAAATTAGTGTTTCCTATTTTATAGGAGGTTTTAGATGCAATTTTGAAGGTTTGCATGTGAGAGTTTTTGATGCATGTTTGGTGGAGCTTTCTGGGTTTTTGGAGAGCTTCGGAATGAGGTAACATGCATGTTGAGATAATGGCATGCATTTCTCTTTGATTCCTTGCATGCAGGAAAGGTTTCTGGGTTTTTCTGGGTTTTCAGAGAGCTTTAGAATGGTATAACATGCATTTCCATCTGACAACCTTTCCAAACACTTACTATTTTTAGTAAGTCATGACAACTGCCTGGTTTGTGCTCAAATTGAGTTTGGAACAACTTACTATTTTTAGTAAGTTCTATTTTTGGTAGTGTTTTGGTTGGCAGCAATTCAACAGTCTAGTGCAATTTTCTATTTCGGGCAAGGCAGTTGGTGTATTTTTGGCTTTCAGCATTTTGAGGTTCATTTTGGTGAAATGTGTCATGTCCCCGAACAGGAGGTTATTAAATTAATTATTTATTAAGTTATTCCAATAAAATATTGTATCAAAAGGGATGACTTGGTATTTAATTAATTTAATAATAAAAGTGACTTAAATGACTAAAAATAAAATAATGAATAATAAAGTCACTTAAATAATAAAATAATATTATATACTAGAAGATTCTGGAAAAGTGGTTGAGAAATCTATTTAAGAAGTTGATGGCTAAGCATTTAGACACACTTGATTTGGATTACATTACTCATTACCTACATGGTAAGAAGCTGAAGCTTGAATGCTTAACAATTGCTCGTGGGTTTGAAGACTCTAGAGTGCCAGGTTCGGTTGTGAAAGATCAACCCTAGCTGGAGTTGAGAAATCCATCCAGAGTTTCTACATTGTGCTTCATCAAAGAGATTATTAGGTGCAATAGCTGATGTATTATTGCCCTAGTTGATTTGATGCAGTAGCTGGTTTATTACTGCACTATACAATTGTGGCAGTTGGTTTATTGTTGCAGTTGTGGAGAGAGGTTTCATTTGCTGATTTGATAACCGCAAATTTAATGGTCTTGTGGACCAAATTTGTGTAGAATGATTAATTTGATATTTGTAGTTGGTCATTACTGTTGATAAAGATCGATTCTCTCTTAGCAACATATTATATTATAGTCTGAGAAGATATTATATTGGAAAGTATTCGATTCTATGAATGAATGAATGAAAGATTTTAATGACGTCCACAAGACTAAACAGTCTAAGGGACCAAGACAAAACCAGGCCTAATCAGTCTTCATGCTCTTTCCCAAGTCGAGTCTCCTACTATTAATTTTGACTAGAAGGCTAGCCGTTTGATTAATCTTATCTTCCCCAAAGAGCTGTTGCATATTATCAACTTTCAAACCATTTTCGTGCTAAGTACGGATATCCTTGTAAGCGGTGCATTCCATGATGAAGTGCCATTCCGTTTCCACAGTCCCCTTATTGCAGAAAATACAAGTTCTTTCTTCCCAAGTTTCTTTGGGCATCTTCCACCTACCGGTCTCACACCTAAGGTGATGAGATCCCGTCCTCAATTGTGCAATTAACAACCTTGCTTTCCCTTTAATAGCTGCACCTAAATAAGTTTTTTCACCATGATCCTTTTTCGGGTTAAACTCTTTGATGTAGTAAGCTTTTTTACGCCCAATCTGATTTGCCCACATGTCAGTTCTAAATTTTTCATTCACGTAGCTTTTTATTTCACTATTGGTGCTAGGACACTCTTGCAACTTGATGTCCCACTTGTTCATCCACTTGTTCTGCTTCATCCAAGTTTTTTTCCTATGATCTAGCGTCTCCTTCATAATCATTTTAGGCCAACGGTGGTCATCCATATTTTCAACCTTTTTTAAATAGCTTATCAACCGAGTTAACGCCGATGCTTCCAAAGGAAAAGTCCCTGCTTCAGCTAAAAGAATTTCATCTGGGATTGTGGTTTTAACTTTGAGACTGCTTGTTATTAGATGTTTCAGAATTCTTTCTAGCTGCCTCCAACTGCACTTTGACATACTGCTTCCCCACACTTCGCACCCATAAAGAACAATCGGCACAACAAGCAAACCAAAAAGGGTTTTCTTGGTTTTCTAATCCCAAAGCTCGTCTTTTCTACACCTGTTCTGCAGAAGGTAGGAGGCTTTCCAACCTCCTAACATCCTTTTCGTATGACAAGTTTCCCAACTAAGCTTATAATGAAAGTCTATCCCAAGATACTTGTATTCTTTCGCAATTTCAAGCGGGCTACCTTCAAAAAGAAAGGTATTTTGTTTATCCTTTCTGTTCAGTGAGAAAATCATGATTTTGGTCTTGGTGATATTCACTTGCATCCCAACCTCCTGACAAAAGAGTTCTAGAGCTTTCAAGTGTTCTCTTAACCCATGAGCTGTTTTAGAAATTAGGATAAGATCATCAACATATAATAGAAGTTTCACCACATAGCTTGCCAACTGAATACCATCCCCGTTCGTATTGCTTAACCAAGCTTCCAACTTATCAATGTATAGCCCAAAAAGTGTGGGGGATAGGGGGCAGCCCTGTTTAACGCCAATGTCGCTACCAAAACACCCTGACATACCATCACTAGTTCTGATTTTAGCT
This sequence comes from Sequoiadendron giganteum, assembly GCA_007115665.2. Classification (NCBI taxonomy): domain Eukaryota; kingdom Viridiplantae; phylum Streptophyta; class Pinopsida; order Cupressales; family Cupressaceae; genus Sequoiadendron; species Sequoiadendron giganteum. Next base: position 450,588,421 of record CM021101.1, read on the forward strand.
CTAACCTTCTCATACAATCTGTAAACAACTGCTCTATACTCATTTGGGATGCCTAATTCCTCCATTCTATTCCATAGTTTGTCTCTCGGTACCGTGTCAAAAACTTTCTTAAAGTCTACAAAACAGTAGTAAGCTTCCTCACCTTGGATGTTCCAAATTTTTTCAATTAAATGTCTAAGGGTGATACAGTGATCAATGGTAGAGTGTCTTGATCTAAAGCCTGCCTGCCCCTTTGCCCTTTTGCCCTCATTTTCTGCCCAACTGCTGATCCTCCGTTCAACCATGCTCCCAAAGAGCTTGCCAAAGATAGGATTGACCATAATCGTGTGGTAGTTAGATGGATTATTGATATCACCGCTTTTAAATAAAGGAATGACCACACTGGTAGTCCATTCCTCAGGGAAACCATCACGATTGACATTATTGAAAATTCTTTTTATGTGAGGGGCAAGAGTCTCAATCCCTCATTTTAAGAATTCAGCCTGTAACCCATCAATGTCTTGAGCTTTACCACTATTGACGTGCTAAGAACAGGTGGGTGTTCTTTTTCATGGATCCGCTCATAAAAAAGCCTAGCATAATCAAACCATTGGACATCTGTAATACTGTTTTCAGTCTTCTTTTTCCTTTGCTGCAATTCTCTCCTAAAGCCTTTAGGGTTCTGTTTTCCAAGAGAGATTAACTCCTTCCTTCTGTCATTAACATAATCAGATTTTTTAGACTGCACTAATTTTTCATAATTTTTCTTGTATTCTTTGTCCATTCCACTCTTTTTTAGCAATCTCTTGGCTGCCTTACAGTCTTCCATACCACGGATTTGCCGGAAAACTGTTTGCAACCCTCATCTTGGGGTGAGACCTTTTGCATGCCTTTACGGCTTTGTGAATTATTGGAATCAGCGAGTTGCTGTGAATGTGGAAATCCCCCTCTTTTGTTGTTTTGACCTCTTTGTTATTCTTTAAATCGTGGAAATGCTGTTCAAGAACAACACTAAATATCTCTCTATTTTCTTTGTTCAAGAGGATTTTACCCTTGGGGAGGGTGTTTTTTTGCGTGTGCTGAGCCTGATTAATGTGTTGGATGATTGGGGACATGCAGAGCTTAACCAAAAGAGGTAAGTGATCAGATTTCATCCCGATAGGGCAGTCCTTGATATCAAACTCCATCAATCTAGAGACAAAGCCTTGAGAGCAAATCATGTAGTCCACCACACTTTGCCCATTATACGTTTTGCATGTGATACCCCTCGATTCTAGCCAATCTCTCATCCCGTTGCAGATAACCATGCCATATAGACTACAAAGTCCAAGTAACTCTACCCCAAAAGGAGTCACCTCACCGTTCCCATCTTGGGATGTTCTTTCCCAACAATGGCCTTCACCTTCCTCCAACCAAAGAGGGTTATTCTCTCCTTTTTCCTCCCTGCTCAACTGAAGAGACTGATTATTAGCTGTCCTTGCATTAAAGTCGCCCATTAAAACATCTCCAAGCGTGCTGAAAATAGATATATCTTTTCTCAGTGAGGCATACGGGTTTTCATTGTCTAAATTTCTCTTTCTATTGAAGGAAGATAATTGCGTACTTTTTTGTATATTCAGTGCCTTGGTGATTACAGGCGGAGAAACTTTTGTCTTTTGTGAAGGAATAAGATAAGCTGCAGAGATAAGACAAAATAGGAGAATAACGACAAAGAGGAAAGGACGATATATTTGTTTTGGGGTAGATGCATGAAGAAATCCGGCAAGATATATAAGCTGCCAAATACAGACAAAAGCCAAATAGGACAAGGAAATCTTGGCATCAAATATATTTACTTTGCTATCGGGCTTCATTGAGGACGCATATTGGTGAATTCGCAAGAGACAAATGTAAACGCCAGAAGACAAAATTGTGGTAGCTTCAGTATAGCGCATCCTTGATATAAACATACTCATACTCTACAGAGCAGACAAAAGTGAGTGACGTGGAGATTGGGGAAAATAGTCAGTGCCACACTTGCAAGAAAATCGAGCTCTGATAAGGAAAAATATATCGGGCTTCCTTTGCAAATATCAATTGTCGGCATACTTCAGAATATACTATCAAAAGCGTCAGAAATTCAAGAATAGTGTTATTGGGCGAAATCACGAATACACATCAGGCATAAGGGAGTCGTGGATTAGAAGAAAGGACAAATCGATGCAATGAATGAATTCTGAATGGTCAAAGACCACATTCAAAATTCTCGAGAGGATAATCGTCATTCCTAGGTGTAGCAATATATCGTGGCTTCAAGTTCAAGTATTGCTGTCATTACAGGTTCCATATTTCTTAATTAGAATTGCATTTAAAAGTGTCTATTGATCAATGTGATCGATTCTTTGCCATTAGCATCTTTGGACATAGTAGGAACATCATTCTGGGAATCAATAAGCCTTGTAGCTGCTGTTCACACAACACTATTGCATTTTAGTTGTATTTGGCATCCTTCTTATACTCTAGTCTAAAGTCTATCATTCATGTTCATTGGCAAAAACATTGTACTCATTTGCTTATCAAATATTATTGGAATTTGGGAATTGTAGTATAAGTGTTTGTCATTTTCCTATTTACTGTAACTGCACATTGCATGTATCTACAGTCATATTATAGTTTGGAAGTCATAGAACATTTGCATAGCATTCTGATTGCATTAGTAGATGATTGGCATAGTCAGTTTGAGTCCTTTGATGCATTGGAAATCATTATATGCAATTGAGAACACAAACTATCAAGCAAACAACAGTTAAGGAGATTACCAACAAAATGTTTGACGAAATGTCCAAGAGCTGAAATTGAAAATTTAGACTAGAATTAGCCAAAGACATTACAAAATGATTTATTTAAGTCATTTAAATGCTTTAATGTTATTTTGGCCCCCCTTGGTCTAGTACAATGATTTAATGTTGTTTTAAAAGGTGGGTTTTGGAGTGGGATGCCTCATGAGAGGTAATTAAATATTTAATATTGTTTATTATGCCTCATTTGCCTTGGATGCCTAGAAGAGGGTGAATAAAGTTTATTTTAAAAATCAAATATTTCATATTGTGCCTTGGGTGTGCCTTTTGGAGGGAAAAGAAGGAAATTGAAAGGTCACCTCCAAGTTCTATTTAAGAAGAGCCTTGCTCGAGCATTTGGCATCCATTTGCTATTGACAATGAAGTGTTGCTGATATGATTTCAGACCTTTGGCTTCAAGGAACGCATACCTCCTAGCAAATTTATTAGTTTCGTGTTTGAGAGACAACACCTAGCTAAGTATGACTGCTTCTTCAATTCAGAGTTGCAAATTGAGCTTCAAAGTGGAAGGTTTTGATGTTATTTTCTAATTTTTGTGTTGCTGGTTTGTGCATGGCCGAATCATATTTTCATTCATAACTCCTTGGTGGAATATTTGTTGGTTCTGGGTATTGCATATATCTTCATTCCTACCTTGGGCGCCCCCTTGCAGCAAGTTTCGCCATTTTATTATGGTGTCTTCTATTTTCTTGAGCTGGTCGCCCATGTTAAGGAGGGTTTGTTTCTCCAAAATTTACTTTGGGAAGCGTGCATAATAATTTGAGGGGTATTGATGCTGCTTGCCGTTTTATTCATGGACACCCTTCATCTAGCTTTCATTTGCATTTAATTTGGTGTCATTTGGCTGAGTATTGATGGAGATATGAGCATTTTAGTGATCTCCTAGCTTGCTGGTCTGAGTTTCAGTTTGCTGGTCTTTCATATCAGACCTGATTATTATCATTTCATGCTATATTTGTTTGGTGTTTCTATTCACATTTGTAATTGGAGATATAGTGTAATCATTGTATTGAGTTTGGAGCAGATTCCATTGAAAAATCATTGTAACAAGCACATTGTAGTAGCTGGTTTTAGTAGTACTGAATCAACCCTTTTATCTTCAACATATTTCATTTTGTAGTTAATACCCCCGCTGAATAAGTGGTCGAGTTTTCTATTTTTAGTTTGCTTACTCCTGCTGAATAAGTGGTTGAGTTTTCAGTTTAAATAATTGTAATAATTTCCCCCCACTGCATAAGTGGTAGAGCAGAATTCATGGCCAGTTTACCGCCTACACTTTCCATTCCAGCATTGTAATTTCAGTTCAGTTAATTGCTAACGATCCCCTTTCACTGAATTCTCTCACCTCACCCACATCGGGATCTTGGTGAATGTTCCCCTTCACCTGGTGGGTCCTGATGCATCTCAATACCCTGTGAAGATTCCCAATGTGCCTTGAGAACTCCTGAGATTGTTTCACCTTCCAGAATCTACGGGGGCTTCCAATGTCCTTTTCTCAATTCCCTCTGAATATATCTTTGTTCCCTCTCACTCATAGAAGGTATGAAGCTGATTGCATATGATTATCACAGGCTGGTAGGAAAGGTTAGCTCTGATACCACTGTAACAACCAGCCCTGATTTTTTTATTTATTTTGCTGAGTGTAATGTGAAGTGCGGGTTTGTTTTGCATTCGCATGTTTGCAACATAATATGACATTCATTCATAACATAGAAATGAAGGAAATCAACCATGAAAAATGCATTATCTTCATATTGCATCATTACAACATATATTGATGATAACATCCAATGAAATCAGATTTATTAAAATAATTTGTAGACCGAATAATAGTAGTTTCAGACCTGATAACAGTCCGAAATGAAGCTCTTACAATCATAGAATGAGCAGCAATACATTCAAATGATACACCCAAACCAAGCTACGATGTAGGCCAACCAACCAAAGCTCTTAATCTTCAATAGACAACTGCATGAACGCTGTAGAAGGCAGATTGTTGGTCTATACAATAGCAGACGTGATTATGCACAACTCCCAAAGTGGCACTACTCCCTAGGAGGGGCGATTTGCTCCCTAAAATCAGAACTCCACCAAAACTTGCAAGTGTATACTTGAAACGGGGTGCCCAACTGTAAGGATTCCTTTCCAACAATACCTAGAATGAGTCCTCGATCACCCATGTATGAACAATTTTGCACTTCTAGCCACTGTGAAAAGTGAGTTTCTAGAATTCTGGAAATGTATATCAGACCTCTGAAAAAAGCGTTTTATCACCTCCAAACACCACCAAAATGAAGCTAAACCCCAAGCACACACAAACCATCGATCCCACATCAAAAACCTAAGAAAATCTTCATTATTCAACCTCCAAAATGATAGAAATCATAACTCTGTGAATACCCAATGTGATCCCTAAAGTAGAATCACCTTTCCTTGCTAGGGTGGATCTCTCACCACTGAAACCAGCTACTAACGGTGAGGGTTTTCATCCTCAACTCACAAAAATGTAGGCCTGGAAGTATTCCAATAACATCTTGTTATGTTGCCAAAAGATAGATGAACAAATGAGAGCCAAAGAGATGCTTTTATAGAGGTGGGAAGGAAATTAGGGCAAGCAAATTTGAAAACTTTTCTCCAAGACTCCCATGCCCCCCTTCATGAGCTTTTTATTTTAATTTAAAATCCTTGCCTCTCCAAGATTGGCGTCCACTTTTGGAGGCTTATAATTTGGCTTTTTAAAACAACTTTATTTTCACTTTTCCTTAGGCGTGAAACAAGGTCCTTTTTGATGAACACATGACCCTCACTTAAGTTATAAAGTGACTTTATACATAACTTAAGTGATGGAAAAATACAAATATTAATTTGATTAATCTTAGAACTCACCAATGCCCAAACAGGAAATATAACGCTGTTAGGGTAACAGAGGTGAGTGTAAGAGACCTGGTGTCTCTCAACTGTAAATAACCACTGCTGATACAAAATATGAAACTAAAGCCCTTGCTGTATTGGAAATCAGAATATGTTGTTTTGCTGATATAGAAAATCAGACTTGTGGTTTTGTTTCTGTTTGAACGTTTTCGATGCTTTTGAGGGTTTCAAATGAAATACAAGCATATGGACTAAGATACTAACATATAGAAATTATAACAGCAGATTGATCTATATTCAAGCAGCCATAAAGAATCACATCAATGGATTATCTCCCATATTTTATTACAATGTAAATGCATACCCGGAAACTAGAATGAAGAGCTTTATTTCATATGCTTTGATGTGCAAATTTATTACATAGATTTACATAGGCTGAAAGTATAAACAAGTCTGAAAATTTGAAACCTGGAAATGAAGATTGCCTGTGAAACCCTTGAGATGATGTTGCAGCTGATAGTATTGATTTTCCACACCTGTTTATTATTGCTGAGTGTTCTCTCAGCCTAGCCGCCTTCAACAAAGAAGAAATAGAACCCAAAGCTAAGGCGTTTTGGCCTCCAAGGCAAGGACGCCTCTCCTTAGGTGCTGTACAGTTGCACCAGCAACAACAACCTCTCCAAAAGGTAATAAATAATGTCACCTTCCTGATGGTAGAAGCTGATGTGAATCAGGCAAACAATCTTTGATGAAGCCCTCTGAAACCCCTGTAGAATACTCCAGATTTAAGCACAAATAGAGCTCCTGTATGAAGCCCTCCTGATGCCACAATTCAGTGGATCTTTCACCACTTCACAGCAGCTGCAAACACCTGAGAACTTCTGCAAATTCTCAAGCAACCTGGTAAAACCCTTGTGCAGACTTGCACACAAAACCAAGAACAATTTTCACAAAGTCAAATGCTCATAATGAATGAGGTTGATTTGTGAAAGGAGGCTTATATACTCTCTCCAAAAAGGTACGACTTCCTCCTCATTAGCATCATTTAAATATATTTGCCTTTTTGTTGTTTTAAGTTGACTTTGGAAAAAGGTGCCCAAATATTTAAATACTTTTTAAGTGGCAACTAATTGAAGGGTCATGGCCTCATGGCCCCACTTTAATAACATAAAGTGAAATTATAACATAAGATATTAAAATATCATTTAATAATGATTTCATTAATAAATATGAAATCCAAATGAAGTCAACTCATAATTCGCTGAATATTTTGCAAATATTTAATCACCAGGTGCCCTGCCTGAAATAGTAACTCCCTGATATTGACTTACTATATATAGTAAGTCTCTCCAAATATGCCAAGCAACAACTGCGGAGCTCAAACAAAGATCATCCCCGTCTCAAGAGACTGTCCAGGTGCCTCTGCTATAAATAGAAACCTTGACTCCCTGAAATAGTCACTTACTATAAATAGTAAGCGTGTCAAACGGAGTCCAACGAAGGTCAATCATGGTCTCCCACTGAATACTGGAGGCAAAACACCCTCAATCACTGCGAACGGTGACCCCCTAATCATCTGCTCTAGCCTACGAGGGTCAGGAATAGGCTAAACCATCTGTCTTCATGTTCGTACTAAAAAGGGGACATTACAGCGAGGACCAGTTGCCAAAAATACACGTACTAAAAATAGCACTGCTAAAAATAGTGAGTGTTCCCAAACACCGAATTAGCACAATCTGAGATGCACTGGAACTTACTATAAATAGTAAGTACCGAAAATGACCACTGCTATAAATAGTAACCTTTGCCAAAAAGCACCGAAAACCACCACAAAGCCCAATACAGGCTCTGAGTGCCCTAACCAACCCCATTCAGCCTAAGGGAACCTTGGAATAGGCTAATGGAACTCTCCAACTGATCAGGTGCAAGAAGGGGACATTACAGATTTGGAGAAGGCCATACAAATACCTAGAAGGTCATACTAGTCCTAAGGGGCATGTGACGACTTGGTGTGAATTGCTCCATCTTTGCTGGTCATTACTCTTTGGCTAGGGTTGCTGAGTGGTTTAATGATGATTTCCAAGCGATATTGTGTGGAGAACTCAACGAATGCTGAACTATGAAGGAGTACTTACATATGCTGCCATACATTCTGCTGTTTCAGAATTATCTGATGAGATTTCGGTGTTTCTCTGCTTGTTAATCCTTTTCAGAAATTTTTTAATGAGTGTTGAAGGTGTTAGGGTGATCTATGGAGTTGTATGTCTGAGCTGTGGTGCCTTTGGAGTGATTTGATGGGCTTACTAGAATTTACCGGCGCTGTCATACCTATATGAGATCTGCAATATCAGTTATCAGCAGACAAGAGTGATTTTCAGACCTGTTCCAGTCCATATCCCTTCGTCTATTCAAGGTATAATGTTGTATTTGCCAGCCGGGTGGTTTATTTATGGTTTGGGGTACCTTGGGGGTGGGTTTTCAACAATTAATTTCTCATATCAGCACTTGTAACATTATTATTTGTAACACTGGACAGTAGTACTGCTAGTGACTTGGATTAAGTTGATTGCTGATACTTACCCCACTGAATAAGTGGTTCATTGTAATCGCCCACCACTGAACAAGTGGATGGAGCTTAATATTTACTTTTCAGTTGTTAAGCTTTCTCATTGAATAAGTGGATGTGTCCTTGTAATTCTTGTTGAAAAGTTGATGTTTACTTCTTTTAGTATTGTTTATGCATCCCACTGGATAAATGGTTTGGCTGGCTTGTCGCATGATGCTTCCTTTCAGTAGTTGATTTCAGTTAATTGTACACTTGACATCGTATTCTCTCACCTTGCCCATCCTAGGTTTTGGGCATTTAGAAAGTGAAAAGGAAGCTATCCTTTTCATTCACAGCTGAAGCTAATATTTAAAAAAAAAATATAGGGTGGTTATTACAAAATCTAATTACAACCCCATAGAGCCTCAAAGTATCCTCTTATATCAAATTTGGTTAATCAAGAACATGAGCTTAATTTGTTTAGAATAGGAGTTTAGTTCATGCTAAAATGTCCAAGTTTTGTATGGTTTTCTTGATTTAAGATTTCATGAACTAGGGCATGATTGCAAGTATTTACATAACCATGCTTGTTATCACCATAAAAATCCAAGTTAGTTCAAGAAATGGGATTCATCTTCTATTCTTTTAAATCACATAGTTTATAAATTCGCTTTTACCAAGATGTTTTTCTAGGAGTATCTGTATACCACTTTTCATGTGGCTCAGGTGAGATAGCCCTTAGTTTTGCAATCATTATTTTCCTTTTAAAGCTTACCATGTTAGAAGAAAAGGGAAAATGTCAAAAGTTTGGGACTGATGATGACTTTATGGTAACAAAGATTTTTGTAGTCATTGATTTCATTTATCTTTTCAAAAGTTTTCAAAGACTTTTTTTTCAATTTTAAAGCTTAGGTGTTTCACATCGAACAAAGTTTTTTAATCGTGGATGCCACTTAACTTTAGCCATTTATTAGTCTTTTTCCAATCTCTTTTTAGTTTCAATTGGTTAGGCACAATTTTGTTTACTAATATGAAGTCTATCTTGATCTAGCTTAGGTAGCTTGTGTTTATATAATACGTATCATTTTAAGGATTCTATCCAATTGGCCAATATTGGCTTCCATGAGGATAGCATAAGATGTATTTTTAATCTTGAAGTTTTAAATAACGAATTACTTTTGGATTTTATTTTCTTTTTCTAAGTTTCATGAAATATGTTTTACCCCAAATTACAAAACCATAGTGGATCACAAACGTTACATGACTAGAGATTGATACTTTTTTTTTAACCCCAATACCAAAGTGGAACATCTCTGCATGGTTTTTGAAACCATAGTATATTATCAAACTGTTGAAACCCCTTTTTCGAATGAGATTCCATCTCAATTTATGATTGAAATCAATGCCTAAATATTTGTAAGAGTGAACTGTAGATAAAGGTTGACTATTGAAGCAAATTGTAGAGCCAGTTCACTTCTTTAATATAGATAATCACGATTTTTGTTTTATTTGACATTTATCATCAAATCAGACTTGTTGAAAAACAATTGTTTTAATCGGTCAACAAGGCCTTTGGTGAGGAGGAATTGATTATCTTTAGAATATTAAAAGTATGATGGTATAGAATATTAGCTATTTAGGATCCAATCTTTACTAATTAGAATAATATTAGAGAGGCTTTACAAAAATATCTTCAAACATGAATGCAATTTTGGAACATGCTTTTTGGTAGAATTACATTCTAGATACAATGCCTGACTATTTTTTATAATAGGTCAAGTTCCTCCTTTTTTTTTGACCTTATTAAACTTGCATTGGTACTTCCACCACGATTGCTAGCATTTTTGTTGGCTCCAATGTGTCTTGGAACAGGGACACTCGAGGATTTTGTTTTCTCACCTAGCTGACTTTCTTTTTTATCACCTTATGGGATGTGTCCCCGCTTTTATTATTGTACTTGCTTGGGCATTTTCCTTTTCTAATGTTAGCTGCTGTTTGTGTTTGCTTTTTGTCGAGGGCCTCTTTTCTCTAGTCTGTTGCTATTGTTCCTGCTGTATGTTCCAGTCCCGTTGATATGTTTTTGGTCATCTGTGGATATTAGTGTATTTTCTTTCTTTCTAGCTCATCAAACACTGCTCAATTCCTTCTTTATGATCTTCATCCGTCTTTAGCTTGCCATGTGCTACTCAGTTCCTTCATTCTGATATTTAGCCATCCCTAGCTTGCCAAAGCTGCTCCATTCCTTCTTTATGATCTTCATCTCTCTATCTCACCAAGTTCTGCTTAATCCTTCCTTTGGATATTCATAACTCTTATGTAGCACTTAAAAAGTTTCCTATATTTCTGTTCATTCTTTCTAGCTTACCAAACAGTACCCAATTCCTTCATTTATTATTCTATTCCTCTAGCTTGCCGAGCATTAGATAAAGTTGCTTCTTTGTCATCTGGACATCTCTAGCTGGCTTAATGCTACTTATTTTTTATATTCATCTCTCTATCTCAACAAATGGTATTCTGTTTCTTGTTTTAGCAAAGTATTTGTTTAAATTATACTATTTCTGTCCAATTCTATAGTTCACTTGGCATACCATCAATGTTGTAACACCATTTACCAAAATTAAATAATGCCAATGATCTTTTCAGATGTGATGTGACCGTTTGGAACAGAACAGCAAGCAAATGTGAATCACTTCTTCACATTGGTGCAAAGTAAGTTCTTGAATATTGGAAAAAATGTTGTTATTTTTTGTACAGATAGGTACATTCTTTTAGATCATATATTCCTGTGTAAATCAACTACCTTTATCACTTGCCAATTTTTGATATCTCTGCTGTAATCCAATCAAGTTTTATTTTTAACTTATATGTTTGTATTGTCTTCACACAATTCATTTATTGATATCATGTTTTCTGTAGATATGGATCATCCCCAGCGAATGTTGCCTCGACATGTGACATCACTTTTTCCATGCTCGCTGAACCTGGAAGTGCAGTTGGGTTCCAATATTTACTGGATTCTACATTCTCTAGGAAGTTTCTTTTCATAACTATTTTTGGCTGAATAAATTTTTTACCTTGTATTAACTGTAGCTGCTAATTTTAAACCTTTAGATGGAAGTTGCTCTTGGAAAGCAAGGGGCTACTCATGGATTAGGTCCTGGAAAAGGGTACATACTTCTATCACATTTTTGAGTTCTTCTCTTTTAGTGTTTTTTAATTTCCTGTATAATTATTTTTTCAAATACTTTTCCCCTGTATAACTTATGTACTACATTCAGACTTATTCTAGTGTATTGAAATCTTCTAGTCACTTAAAATTGAAAAGTAAGTGAATATCATGGATATGTTTTTGATTAAGGAAAAAACAGGTTTTGAAGGGGTCCTGAAACCCTTTAAAAACAGAGAAAAGAAAGATAAAGCAAGAAAGAGTTCAGATCAAAAACAAAATGTTGCCAACAAAGATGAGAACAAAAAACCAGCCCAAAGGCAGCACAACAAAAAAACTAGCAAAAACCCAGCGAAAGTCCAACCGCTAGGCCAGATTCCTCAGAATGTCCGCCACCTCCTGCTCTAGATTGTTCATATTTATTGGTGCTTTCTTAATTTCTTGAATGTCAACCGGAGTCTTGTCAGCCTTCCTCTTCAAGTTGGCTCTGGTTCTTTTGCTCGGCCCAACACCCTCCGCCTGGCTTTGATCCTTCTCATCTTCCACATCCATTGCAGTCCTTACTTGATAGGCCTTTTCTAGATTCTCAATCATCATGTTCATGGTGCTCGCGGTGGATTTTAAGATCTTGTGACTCATTTCCAAAACCTTCTGAATAGACTCTTTAACATTCTTAAGCTTTTCCTCCATAGCTGATAGATTGCCGTCATGATTACTCTTGAATTGCTACAAATCCTCCACAGTTTTCTTAAGGCAGTCTACCATATATCTCTTTTCTTCCTCAGTCCACAAGTCATTGGCCTTATCTTTGTCTTTGTTAGTTTTATCCATCATGTCATTCTTTTCCAACTTGCTGCTAAAAGCCCTTTGATTCAACTTAATCTCCTTAATCTCAAAGAAAACCCACCTGATCAACCTGAAGAAATCCACAGACCCATTGCGAGCGATAGCAAGGATATCAGCAGGAAACTCGCGTTTAGCCTTAATGTAACGATCATCCTCCTTGAGGTCACTGGGATACTGAGGCCTGTCCTCCCTATCAGTAGCAGGGTAGCTGGAGTACTCCGACAAAGGGGTCAACTGAGGCTCATCCTGATTGGTTTCATAGGAGGGGTCCTCCACAACCTTCTTCTCCTGAGGAGAGACACTGGATTTACCTTTTGCCTTCAGTTTAGTAGCCTCAAAACTCGGGAAAGTGACTTTAGCTCTACTTGTAGAGATCATAGCACTAGATTTAGGAAGGGCACGGGCCTTGGACTTACTTTTATTACTACCCTTCCTCATCACCTTTGAGGGATGATCTTCCTCATCCTCCATATCAGTCTCCCATTCATCCTTGTCCGTGTAGCTAGCACCCAGTTCATCCTTAGCAGAGGTAGAGTGGGGAGAAGGGGACTGGTGGGAAAGAGCCGACATAGCTTTGAAATGTTCATAGATAAGAACAAGCAAACCCTCATGAAGAATGGGAATGGGGCATCTAACTGGGTTCGATCTATGATCTTGAAGACTAGCATTCAATGAAGTAGAAAGGTAGAAAGGGAAGGAAACCCTAACTTGATGCGGAAAGTGATTCAGGAGAACAAAATGGTAGCCGAAAGCCCTTGTATATCTGCCATCCAGTGTAATGTATTCCATAATTACCTTCAATACCTCCCGCCAGAGCAATTTAATCTTCGTAGAATCATAACTGCTCTTGGTAGCTCTGCGTAGGTCCTCCTCCTTATCAGTCTTAGGAAATTTTCTCACAGCCTGGTCAGAAAGCTTTCTATCCCTATAGAACTTGAGACCCTCCATGGGCAGCCCTGAGACATCGGCAATTACCTGCTCATCAATGGCCACCTTTCTCCCAAACAAATTAACCTTACCATTGTTCCATTCCTTGGCAAAAAACCTAGTGATCTCCTGGTCCCAACTATGGAGTTTTTTGATGTAGTTAGTAATCCCACCCTTCTCCAACAAATGCCAAACCTTAGTGTTGCTTTTCAGGTCCTCACAATCCGTCGGTTCCACCCGGCGACGCTCACTTCCCATGTTGACAGTGTTGCAACCCTATTGCAAAGACTCCAAAAAGCCAAATAACTTGATAGCCAAAATGCCCAGAAAGCATGCGAAGCACAAAATATCAGAGTGGCAATTAATATTAAGGTACTCCAGCCCACGATGAAAAATAATGAGACAACAATTTGGAGATTGCATGAAAAAACACTCCACACCCTTAATCATTAGTTGATAGGGGAAATTGAACCTTCCCGTGGGTTCTATCATACATTAATAAGGCAGTGACATCAGCATCCAATCTGTCACTCCTCTGCAACGTCATTTTACCCTGAGCCTGAACCCCCTTATTTGCAAAGAAGTTCGCCACCGTGTTTATTTCCCTATAAGCATGGGAAATCAAGTATTTTTCAAAAGAGCTAATAATCCCCTTGGAGAGGTTGATCCAATTCTCTATGGTCCAAGAGGGCTTTTGGAGACCTTTAATGCATTGAATAATATTGTTCGAGAATATCATGGATATGTTAATTTAGCTTAACTAAAGATTTTTTTTCAAGAATCTTCTTTTATTGATAAAAGTTGGTATACCACCTATAGATTCTATTGTATTATAAGAAAATTAGTTAAAATAAAAAGGCCATATTCATGGGTGTATCTAGCAGAACACTAACCCCAGTACATTTCACCATATCAAAATAACCAAAAATGTCCATATTCAGAGGTATGCCTTTCATATCACAGGCCCAAAATACATTAAGGACAAAAGTGAAAATACAAAGACCGGTTGGCTAAGGACTTGCAATGGAACTACAGCCATCCTCCATAGCCACATAAGATGCAACAAAAGCAATGACTAGAGCAATAGCCACAACTGCAACATGAAAATTAGAAGGTGTGGGATAGGAGATCTTCTGACTTGTCACAAGCTTGGTAGCTTTCTTAGTTGAGATGTCTTTGGGAGTATGACACAACAAAATTCGAATAGCCTTGAACAAGAGCCTGATTTTGTAGGTCATTGCTTCCCTCAAAGTTGTACCGTGTGTGTTAATTGTTGTCATGAAAACTTTAGAACAATTGCTGTGGATACCTTCCTGTATACCATTATAGACACATCTTGTAGTTGGACAAAAGCTAGTTGATTACTAGAGAATATGCCTCCAATAAACATAGATCCATCACTTAAATCATATTCTGCCATAGCTTGATTGAACTTTCCTCCATAAGTAGATATGAAATGTTCCCCTTAATTTTTTTTGGATTTCAACACAATAAACCAGCAATCAAACATTGATTAAACGTTAGCTCCAAATCCAAAACAGCTCATAAAGTAACCCTCACCAAGAATGTTCACCAAGATCCCAGTTTGGGTGAGGTGATAGCATATGGCTTGGGGATCTTTAGGAAAATCAGAACTGAAAGTACAATTCTTCTGCTGAGCAGGCATCCACAAGCGGTGGGAATACTCCACTTGTTCAGTGGGTGAGATTATTACAATTTAATTAAGGCAGCAGGCCAGCCATGTAACCACACTTCCACTTGTACAGTGGGGGGTATACAAGTCTTCACAACCACTTATTTCGTGGGGGAAATACATTTTTAAGAAAGATGTTTTATTAAACTCAACCACTCAATCGTGTGAGTATAAAATAAACTAGAATTTGCAGCAATGAAACAATGGCTGTTAGTACTACTAATCAGCTCACAAACAAATAACATACAGTTGCAATTTAGCAAATTTAATTAAGGTGGCAAGCCAGCCATGTAACCACACTTCCACTTGTATAGTAGGGGGTATACAAGTCCTCACAACCACTTATTTCGTGGGGGAAATACAAAATTAAGAAAGATGCTTTATTAAACTCAACCACTCAATCGTGTGAGTATAAAATAAACTAGAATTTGCAGCAATGAAACAATGGTTGTTAGTACTACTAATCAGCTCACAAACAAATAACATACAGTTGCAATTTAGCAAAGGCAAGCTTCCAAAAACATGAGATAGTTAGAGTAACACTTCCTCTAACTCTTACAACATGAAAAGTCATAGAAATGAAGCTCAAAACAGCATAACAACAAAATTGAAGTAATCTGATCAGAAACAGAAGGTACAAAAAATCAGACCAGTAATGAAGAGATTCACCAAAATATTCATATCTTCACCAAACGGAGTCCGTTTGATGTGAAACTGAAAGTAGATGAATCCTAGAGCAAAGGTGTCCAAAACACAACAATTGAACACCTTCAAACTTCACAGCTGTCAGTGGCACGAATCCCAACGCAGCTAGGCAGGAAGGTATGACCTCCAGAAAGGGTCGACCTTCTCTCAAAAATCACAATCTTCACAAAAAAATCTGCAAACTTGCAGAAAGGGGCGCCCTCCACAGTAGAACAGCTTGGGCTACCCAGAACGATAGGAAAATCAGTGGCAAAGCAGTGATCAGAAATTCGCTTCAGCCATGAATCAATCAACAATTCAATAATAGGTTATACAACAACAACCTGTTAAATAACATCATAAATAAAGCTCCATCTGCACTCCTGTGTGAAGTAGTCTCAAAGACCCACGTAGGAAACCATAGTTTCAGGCCCGAAGGATGGATTACAAAATGCTAAGCTTCCCCTTAGCCAGGTTTTGGATTTCAAACCAGCATCATAACTTTACTTTCAAAATTCAAAGATCCCAAACAATAAGCAAGGCACCAATATATAAGCTTCAATTGGCAAATGAAGCAATCTGAAACTCCCAACAAGAAACTGTGCCAATTCCTCCAAGGGATGCCATCTCCTAACATTCACTTTATTTTGAATTTAGTGACATATTATTCATCTCCCTGTTTGGCATCCAACTTAAGTTGCACAATAAATATTTAAAATAAACATTAAATGCTCAAATAGATGACCCCATTATGTCCCCTCTTTTAAAACAACTTGAAGTCATCAAGCCTAGGCTTGGGGTACAACTTCAAGACATGAAAATTGGCTAAGTCTGGAATACAGCCCAAGGAGAGATAGAAGCCAGAAACCAAAACCAATCGCTCCAACTGATTTTGCCAGAAATAGAATTATGGCCTGAGTAAACCTATTGAATTTAATGACATATTATTCATCTCCCTGTTTGGCGTCCAACTTAAGTTGCACAATAAATATTTAAAATAAACATTAAATGCTCAAATAGATGACCCCATTACGTCCCCTCTTTTAAAACAACTTGAAGTCATCAAGCCTAGGCTTGGGGTACAACTTCAAGACATGAAAATTGACTAAGTCTGGAATACAGCCCAAGGAAAGATAGAAGCCAGAAACCAAAACTAATCGCTCCAACTGATTTTGCCAAAAATAGAATTATGGCCTGAGTAGAACTACTGATGATGCCACTGCTAAAAATAGACTTACTAAAAATAGATAATACCATAAATAGTAAGTTAACTTCAAACTCTTCAAAAAGCCAAATTGAACAACCACACTGCCCAAAATAGAAATGTGAATTGCTGCTAGAATGATACTGCTATGAATAGACTTACTAAAATTAGCAACTGCTATAAATAGTAAGTTTGCAAAACATCATCTGAACGACAACCAAGTAGTAAACATGACTTACTATAAATAGTAAGTGTTTCCAAATGCCTTCTGAGCATGAACCGGAAAGCCAACGTGACTTACTATAAATAGTAAGTACTTGGAAAAGTTGTTAGATGGAGATGCATGATACACCATTCTGAAGCTCTCTGAAAACCCAGAAAACTCCACCAGACATGCATCGAAAGCTCACGCATAGAAGCCCTCAAAACAACATCTGAAATCTCCTAAAAAATAGGAAACCCTAATATTCAATTCTGCTTAGCCTAAGAGTTTCCGGAAATAGGTTAAATCCTCAAGAAGAGCGTAGGGCTAAAATGGGGACATTACAAGATAATTCTGAACTTATCCCTAAGCCAAAAGAGAAACCAAACCAGGATCCTGTAGAATATCCATTGTATTGATAGTAAAATCAACACAATAGTACTATACTCCAGAATGCAAGGGCAAGCCATTGGAATATCCTGGCCTACAACATACCTGATAAAATTTTCAACTTGGTCACAATCGAACAAAAAATATGCACCAGCTTGACTGTCATTGAATCATAATGGCCCACCTCCAACGGTTCCCCCTAACAGGGATGGATATGCACTTGCCTATTAATTGAGGACTCCATGATAAAGAGAGCAGAATTCTTCAAAACAATTGCAAATGAGGATGCATATGGGAATAGATAATCTCTACACATATTTCTATCATCGCTATCATGAATTCATGATTAACAACCCAACAACCAGAGTGTGTCTTTTGTATTCAAAAAGTTTGTCACATGAACAAAATTCTGAAAAAGGACACTTTGATAGTATCAGAATTTGGAGATGGCATAAAAACCACATTTCTAGCACTTGAATGAACACCTTAGAAATGAGAAGATAACCCGTATAGATTGGAGTTTATTTGCCTATTAATCCACATCAATTTCAAAGTGATTTTTAAGATTTAGTTCATGCAAATAAATCATTTGTAATCCAAAATTTGCTACCCCATGTCCGAAATCCATTAGCCCTTGTGACAATAGCATGATTTTACCATCCCAACAATGCACTCCAATACCTCTTTAGCACCTGCACAAAAAACACACATTAAAATGGTTATGATAAATCTTATTCATTAACCTATTTTGTGAGGCAAACAAATTCAAGATGGCTCGTCTTCAGAATCTTGTTGGTCATTGGGTCGGAGATTTCTTTGATACTTGAAAATATGATACCCTTCAGGTCACCTAAAATGTGTAAAAGAGGCATTTTCTTTTGTGAAAAAGGGAATTACGTAAACCCTATTGAATGAAGTATTCAAATTTCATTGGGAGACATAATTACCAACAACGTATCACTGTCCTAACAAACTTGAATTCTTTGAGATTGTAGCAGTGATACGGTAGTCATTGGATAGGCTTAGCATGCATCAAGACTTTAGCAACTTGAACTGAATCCTACACTCTCCTTATTATCACAGGCACAACTCCTAAATCTTTTCCTCACAATAAGGATTCATAACACTAACTAAACTAATTCTTTTATAGGAGATCCCTCACAGGAGGGCATGGCATATACCCCACTTTACACAACTCCTTCAAAATAGAAATATACAATGTCCTATTCCTACCCATCCCCTCAAGAGATGATTTACTCAATTTGATACGTCAAAATGAACAAACAATTGTCATTATACCACTCTTTCTGGAAAAGAAAGAAAATGGCTGTTATATCAATGTGGTTTCCTCATCCCCTCTTCACTTCAATTCTAGGAGAAAACAGTCATCGACAGATTTATGGGGGCTTAACTAGGATCCAAAACTTTGAAGTCCTAGACCTATGATTTGTGGAAGCCATAAGGTTCTGTAGACAACCTCATGATGCCCAAGAGCTATTTAACAACCTTTTTGTCATCAGAACAAGAGAAGGAAGACAGATTGAAGAAAACAATACATCAATTACATCGGCAGCTCTAACTTTGACAATAGAGTGTTGTTAGATAACTCATATTGAAATGGAGGACAATAGCCAGAATGCCCAATAGAAAATTCAAGAGGATCCCCTTTCCAATCTGTCAAGATGAAGGTAATGACATGGAGCAGTAGAGAAGCAACTTCAATGAAAAAATATAGGTTGCTGAGGAAATTACTGTCTAATCCATAGCTTTAAAATTCATGTCTTGGCAAAAGTTGGCAGACCCAATTTTGACTCAGACTCGATGACTAGGCAAAATCGTGGAAAATTTAAAAAATACTTAAGTTCATTAAAAAACATGTGGTATGGAAATAATTGGAGGAACCTTTGTCAACGCCCAAGAATTTCTTGAGTGCACTACCGATCGCTTCAAAACAAGACTCAGACTAGAATTGAAGTGGAAGATTTGGGAGTCACACCCAAATAGGTGTAACAACGAATGATTTAGAGGAAGGGTTTAAAGTTGGATGCCAAGGTTTAAGCATGAGCAAATGTTGGTTGCAGCTCCATAGGTTATGACAGAGAATGGTATTGCGATCCTGAATATTGTCAAAACTGCAACAAAGAAACCATGAGAACAAGGATAAATTTGCAAAACATCTTTCAAAAAGGGAAGCCATGTCTCAGTGATCCATTTGTGTAAATCAGAAAGGCTCAGCCAAAACCCTTTAAACCTATTGATCAAACCCTTCTCCGCAAAAACTGATTCATTTCTAACCACTCCCCCATTGACTTCATCTTCAAATTCCACAATTGGGGACGTATTGGCGAATTGAAGTGGACAAGTAGTCTGGGGAAAAGTAGATGCCTGTCACAGCAATATGTGCCCCACTTGAACTAGATTTGTGAACTCCTTGGAAGGCAAATTGCACTGTTTGTAGGTCTGGATCATATCCATGGACATAGACACTCTATCCAACCAATGCCACACCTCCAAATTCGTAGCATTGCTTAGGACCAGCTGCACAGAGGGGGAATTGCTAACCCTATCCTTTGAAAATTTAAGTAGTGGCGGCATAATCTCAATATGCACATTTATTAATATTATATATTTAATTATTTTTCATTTAAATATCGACAAGTCATATTACAATAACAATTAAAATTTATTGTTTAATTAAATCATTAACATTCTATTTAGTTTTCATAATTCTATACATTATCCCCTAAATACTTTACTTAAGAAGAATTAATGTATAATAATTTTCTATACTAAAGTCTAAATCAAAGTAAAATTAATTAAATTTAATTTAACCCATTATACTTAATTAATGTCAAGATAGCATTTAATTGCATAAAAAGTAACTAAAAGTTATAATAGAACTTAGGGTTTCCACAAAACCCTAAAAGCTCCCTATTTAAAGGGGAAACTAACTCTATCTTCTCTTACTGTGCATGCATGCTTCTTTTTTTCTTCTTTGTTTGTAGGTCTTAAGTGGAGGAAGAGAAGTGCATCATATGAGATGGTTTCCCTTCAAGGTTTTATTCTTATTTTTTATTATAAATATATATATATATATTTGTTTCCTATTATGTGTAGGTTGTAGGTTGAAGGATTCAAATAGTTTTATGTTGCTTATTTTACCACAAGGCAATATGCATTTATATTTTCTTAAATGTAATCCTTTTTTCTTGAAACCCTTGTTATTTTACATAATTATTTGTGGGTCAAAATCCTGAATAGAAGATTTTTTCTTATTAATATATAGGTATATGTTTTATTGATGTTTATATATATATATTTTAGGTTTTAAAAAAAGAAAAAAGAAAACAATATTTTTTATGGGGGTAGTGCCACCCATGGGTTCAACCCCATGTGGTGTCACAACCACTTGAAGGGGTTCATGACACCCACAGGGGTCACGCCCCCCATGGGGGCAAGGGGAATGGGGTCTCCCAACCTCTCCCTACAACCTATGAATAGGTCATTGGCCTTTATTCTTTTTTTTTATTTTTTTATTTTTTTGGGATAGGTTAATAAAGTTTTCCTTCCCAAGGCATAGGGTAATGATTGCAACTATTTTATTGTGGATAAGGTAACTAAGTATGCATAGTTCTTTGTCATTGCTTTAGAAACCAAAACACATGAGATGGAAAATTTATTCTTTAGAGAAGTGTTTAGCCTACATGGTTTGCCTAAAAATAGTCAATGATGGAGATAGTAGATTCCTCCACTCTTTTTGGTAGGAATTATTCCATTTAGCTGGGATAAAACTCACTCTTAGCACAAGCTATCATCCATAAATAGATAGACAATTAGAAATTGTGAGTAAATAGGTTGAAGGCTACTTGAGGAACTATGTGTAATGTCCCTTTCTCAGCAGTAGTTCCATTTGACGACGGTTAGCCTATTTTGGAGGCTCGTAGGCTAGTCAGAGGCAAAATTAGGGTTTCCAATTTTCTAGGAGCTTCTTTTTGGGTTTTTAGAGGGCTTCAAAATGGTATAACATGCATTTTCATCAGAGGATATTTTTGGATTTACTATTTTTAGTAAGTTACAACGGTTGCCCGATTTGTGCTCTAACAGAGCTTGGAGTCACTATTTTTAGCAGTATGCTATTTTTAGTAAGTGCTATTTTTGGCAGCATATCAACACTCAGTGGCTATTTCTAGCAGGGCAGTGTATGTAGTTGTGTCTCCAACTTTCTTGGATCCAGTTTTGGAAAGTTGACGACTTAAGTGATATTTATATTATGCCTTTTGGACCCCAATGCCTAGACTCATGACTTCAAGTTGTTTATATGTCGGGTTTCTCATTTGGACATCCTAATTAGAAATATATTTTCTTTTGTTAAAGTTTAATTTGCTAAGTCATTTTGGACTCCCAAAGTCAAGTTTGTCAAATGCAAATTAAAATGAATATTTTAATCTCCTTCTTGGGTGTCCCTTTTGGAGGAGAAAGCAAGTTTGAATTTTTGGGGTTGCAAAAGCTATTTATATAGGGCCTTGCCTCTTCATTTGTATCCATTATTCATCTTATAATGAAGTGCTGCCAGATTTTATCCAGACTTTTGCTTCAGGGTTGGAATACCTCCTAGCCTTTCTTAGTTTTGTGCTTGCAAGATAGCTCCTAGTTGATTGTTGATGCTCCATTTTCAGAGGGTGCAATAGAGCTTCATTGGAGATGGCTTCTTTTGGCGTTTTTGTTTTTGGTGTGGTAGTGAATAAGCTTTCAATTTCTACCCTTTTTGGTGTGTGTTCTTCAGTTTTAATGTTGCTGGTTCGTGTGTGGCTGAAGCACGTTTTTGTTCGTATCTTTTTGAGGACTGGAGCGTTTTTTGTGGGTATTGACTTATTGGATTGCTATCTCCTGGGCGCTCCTATGCTCAAGTTTTGATGATTTTAGCTTGTGAACCTGATTTTTGCTAGAGGTCGCCCTTCTCAGGGAGGATGTACCATTTGCAATTTGTTTCTTGGGATGCATGCCAAATTAATAAGTGCTGATTGGAAGGGTTTTTTTGTTTGGGATTGGACGCCTAGCTTTAGGCAACATTTGCTTCTAGTTTGGAGTTATTCGGAAGTGATTCGACAAAGTTATGAGCATTTCGGTGAAATCTAGGGTTGCTGGTCTAAAAATCAGAATGCTGCAATTTTGTATCAGACCTGGTATTTTCTACATTTTGTCATATTTTCTTGATGGTTATCTTTGTATTTGCAATGGAGGATATTGTCTAACATTTGGGCTTTCAAGTTGATAAGAATATCTCTGTTTCATTGTAAAAGATCTTAATATTGTAACTCTGATTTAGTAGTATTGATCAACTCTTTCATTTCTGCTCTTTACTTTCATTGAGGATGGCTTGCCGCCTTGTTGTTTCCTTTGTTACCTGCTGAAAAGTGGAAGAGGCTGGCTTGCCACCTAAACAATTTCATTTCCATTTACTTTCATTGTAGCCCATTGAAAAGTGGAAGAGGCTAGCTTGCGGCCTAAGTACTTTTATTTCCTATATTGGTCGGCTTGCCGCCAATATCATTGTATTTCCAGCTTTTCCAGTTTAGCTAACAAATCCCCTTACACCGTATGCTCTCACCTTGCCCACTTTGGGATTTGGGTGATCAGAAAGTGAAGACTTGTATTCTAGTTTGCTTAGCTTTCATTAAGCTAACGGGTGAAGTTCTTGTGTTAAAAAGAAACTAAGGGGGATATTACACTATGTTTCAGATCAACAATCAACTTAGGTTAAGTGGTTGCATTTGGAAGAATACTGTTACAACACTACCGACCATATGTCCATTGGTATGTTTCCATTCCTAGCATTATATAGTTATGATGCTTTAAACTTTGTTGATTTATTGTTCACATATAGTAGAGTGTTAGCAACTAGTGACTTGGTAAAGCATAGCTAAGACATATTGAGATCACTAAAAGATCACTTCTAGCAAGATGTAGATGTAATCAAATCTTTATCAAATAGGATCCTAATAAATCTAAGGAAACACTAAGGTCTGAAATTTTGTGTGTTAGAATTCTAAGTCAAGAAAACAATTTCCAGATTTCTTCTCTTTATGCTGAATGTGCTGACTGCAGAACATTAATAAATTTCGATGTTTTGCATATCAATGAGGAACCACCATAAGTACGTATGAAGACCCGCCTCTAAGAGACGCGTCTCATGAGAGGACGTGTCCCTTTGAGCACGTGGGTCCCTACATGACCGACTAACATTCGGTTAGTGCCTTAACACACACATAACCTTAAGTTGTGAATATATGAATTCCGATTTATTTAAATACATAATTTTAACATCATTTATTTTATCGAATTTATCCATGCTTTATAAATTCGATTTCACTTATCTTCCAGAAATGTTTATTTTGAAGAATAGCCTTGATCACATATAAATGATGATGTTGCTTTTCAGCAATCATCATTTATATCTGACCGAAGCTACCATTCATCAACACAAGATCAAAATCAACATAAATTCTATGCAGATCAAAATTGTACAAAGAGGTCGTTTGAAGTTGGAGATATAGTTTTTCTAAGATTGAATCCTTTTAGGAAAGCCTCCATCAAAATAGTGGAGCTGAAAAGCTCAAACCTTGCTTCTTTAGGCCTTACAAAATCTTGAAGAGAGTTGGTGAAGTTGCATATGAGTTGGAATTACCAAAAAATAGTAGGATTCATAATGTGTTTCACACATCTTTTCTGAAGAGAACCCTTTGAAAACACACTGTTAGTGGATTTGCTACCATCGAATGATGAGGGAAAATTCATATTGAAACTTGATGCTATTATTGATACTAGGGTGAAGAAGTTGACGAGTAGAAGCATTATAGAGCATTTGGTTCTCGAGAAGAAATTCCATGTTGAGGATGCTACTTGGAAAGATCAAAGATCTTGGAACATCCAAATTTGCATTGCTTGAAGGCAAGTAATGTTGGGAAGGGGTAATGTCCTTATTTTGAGTATGAGAATGTTTGAGTTATTTTTTATCCTTTTGCTGAATTTCAGATTTTTGTATATTGTCATACCTCTCCTGCCATTCCTTGCTTGCTCATCGGTTTTAGAGATCCCAAAAGCTCGATCCGTGGCCTCTTGCTTCCTTGCTATTAGTGGATCTATGGAATTTCACTTCCTCGTGCACTCAATATTGCTAACCCTCAATCTTTGCTCTCTCAAACCATTGCATCCTTTGGGTATGTGTTTCCTTGGACCTTGGCACTTAGGCATGCACTTTCATGGAACCTCATCGTTCAAACTAAGGACTTCACCCACTATGATGACTGACTAGGAATGCTATTAATGGGGTCGAATTTGAATGTGATAAAATAGTAGGAAAATTTGGGCCTGTGCTAGGCTTTCAATCTCTTTATAAGAGACAACTTCATCAGTTTGAAGCATCTTTTAACATCATATCAACAAATCCTAAATTGCAAAGTTGAGCACTTGTGTTCATTTGTTGGATTTGAGGATGAAAAACCTTAGGTTTTGGAGATGAGTGGATGAAACTGCATTGGTTTCCTAGAGTTTGAAGGATGAAGTCCCTTTGAATTCTTGAGGGAAGATTCACACATAGGTTGCTTGTGCTTCAAGTTGGAGACTTTCAGTAGTTGGGATGATTTCAACATTTGGACATTTCAGCATTTCGAGTATATTTTTGATAATTGTAATCTTTTTTATCAACAAATATCTAAAGCAAGAAATTTTTTGTAATCATGGAATCAGTTATTTGAATGAAATACTCTATTCCAACTAGTTTATATGAGCAACCCATATGAATGTATGCCATGGATTTTTGAGATTTAATCATTTTTGTTGAGACTCATTACAACATTTTAAATGTGAGTATTTTACATAAATATTTAGCTAAGGGTCATTACATATGTTGTTCTAGTTCTCTTTTTCATCTTTGTTTTGCAAATATACAGCAAGCCTTTTGAAAATTTGGCTGGCTGGTTTTGTAATGCTCTTCATTTTTTCTCTTGTTTTGCACAGTGAGATATTCCTTGTAAATCTCAAGATGCTGCCAA
Source organism: Sequoiadendron giganteum (assembly GCA_007115665.2). Lineage (NCBI taxonomy): Eukaryota > Viridiplantae > Streptophyta > Pinopsida > Cupressales > Cupressaceae > Sequoiadendron > Sequoiadendron giganteum. Next base: position 450,613,816 of record CM021101.1, read on the forward strand.
TCCTTGTAATGTTGAAGCTTGCCTGATTTTGTTCCTAGCAGGTCCCTTCTATTTATCTTTTTTGAATCTTTATATAAATCTTTGCTAATATAAAAAAAGGAAAAACAGCCATGGACCAATGGAAGGTCTACTTGGGAGCTCTACCCATTGTAAATTTAGTATTAGAGCTCCATTCAAGATTCCTGAACTGTGTTCAGGCTATTATATTCTGAATTCTGACATACTTTTAGTTTTAATGGACAAAACTCTTAATGGTGTAATCGAAGATGATAGTTCTTCAGTAATATGGGATCAACACATAATTTGATTCTCAGATCATAATGCCTACAAACCAGTCAATAACAAAAGCAACGGATTATTAAGTTAATAGATTTGAGTTGGCAATGCAAAACTTTATGACCTACATTGACTTAAATAATTGTATTATCCAATAAAAATATACTTGATGCGATCTTGCAAACATATATGGTCCCTTCTAATATCAGTTTTTGATGAAAATTAGGTACGTTGATGTCTCCACAGTTGACGGAGGCACTTCTAAAGCTATAAGTGTAGCCATCAAAGCTACCGGTGCTCAGTTCCTTGAGGTAATCCATATTTTCCCTTAATTTGTATAATACTACTAGCAGTACTCTACTAGGATGCTTTTCAATTCTTGGACACAGCTGTGAATGCCAATTTCAGCAGTCTCTTGAATGTATTACTGAAGCATTCAAATTGCATATGGGTTAGGCTCCAGTTTCAGGTTCAAAACAGCCTGCAGAAGAAGGAAAATTGATCTTTCTCACGGCAGGTAAATCCTTGTTCTGGATTGGTGCTTCTCTCTTTTATCAAACAACAGACATATATTAGTATTCCATTTATTACTTTTTTCTTAAATTGTATTTCACAGACAATAGTATTACTTTTAGCAAATTTTGAAACTTTGCAACTAAGCAAAACTCAGTGACCCAATTTTGACTTGGACTTGATGACTTGATAAAAACTTAGCAAAACTAAGAAACTTATTTAAATTCCTTAAAAAACAATAAATTTCATTCAAAACACAGTTACAAAGCAAATAGAATGAGTTTGTAGAATGTTGAAAAGTGTTTTCTAGACAGTACAAAATTGCAACAACATGCAAATGCAACAGCCAATATAATGCTATGAATCTCATGATGATTGAAAATCATAATAAAAAATTACAATTCAATGCAAGTTACAATAATTTATGACTTTTTCTTCCATGTCTACATCCTAGTGATGGATGGAGCCCTACTCCTCGATGTAGAAGCAGTGATTCCTCAAGATCGTGATCATCCTCAATCATGATGTCATCCAATCTATTGCCTTCTACTTGTACTTCTGCTGTACCTTTCTCTACTTGCCACTTGTCTTTTGTAACATGGGGTCCTCATTTTGAACAATTGAGTTGCTATGTGGATCAATGTCATCCAAGTCGATTGGCTCATGGCCATCAAATGAGCCCTCCATGTTTTTTGAGAGAAGGTGAACATGAAGACAAGGTCATTGAGGCACTTTTGTGTCAATTAGTTATGCTTCTTGTGTGAATGGCATCAAACAAGCTTCAATTGCACTCACATCCAAAAGTGCTACAAGGTTCAGACAAGATTCATATTGTTAGCTTTCAAAAATTTGGAGTTTTTTGACCTAAACTTTCCACCAATCAATGGCAAAGAAGACATTCATAAGTATGTAAGTAGACAATAATTGCACACATGACAATTATGAAATGAAGTGAAGACAGATTTTTTGTTACCTAGTGCTTGGGTGGTTAGCCCTAGGATAGCTAGTTGCAAAGAGAAGAGCTTCCCTTTTGTATGCTTTTATTTCTACAACTCTCCAATAACTAGGTTCTTGACCTCTTTCTTTAGAGTCATTGTCTCTGTAATGTCCCCATTTTCTAAGTAATGATAGATATTGATATTTAGCTTATTTTATTCCCATAAGCTAAATAATGGAGTTATAAGGGAATAATAATTAAATTTAATTATTTTAAAGTTGTCTATTTTAAATAAATATCAAAAGGATAACTTTATTTTAATTAATTTAATTAAAGTGAAATAAAAAATAATAAAATATTATAAATCACTTTATTAAATGTTATAAAGTCACTTTATTTAATAAAGTGCTCTTCTAGACGCTGGAGCTGGTTACAATTGGATTATTCTAGAAGTTAGTTGAGCCTTTAAAAGGAGATGAAAGCAAGACATTTGAGCATCCATTATTGACTTGATATTTCTCTATGCATTGTTGCAAAGGCTTGAATTACAGGTTCAACTAATCTTTTGAGGACAAAAACCCCTGGAAAGGTTTGGAGGATTGGACAAAAACCCAATTCCTTCGGTGGGTCTACTTTAGCATTCACATAGGGATTATTTGTTTCAGTTTGGAGCTTTAGGATGTATTTGCTGCGGAGAGTGTTTTGTGGAAATTTTGTGAGTTTTCTTCGAAGACAAATTTTCTAGGTTTATTCGACAAGTCAGGTGAAATCGATATTTTGACATTTTGATATATAGCTGGGTTTATGGTAATTTCTAGAATGGAAGGGCTTTGCAATTTGAGGTATTGCTAGATTATTGTATAAGGTTTCAATTTCTCGATATTTCAAAAATTAATACGGAGGCAAGATTATTCTAAGGGAATTGCTAGGCATTATTAATATATCTGTAGCTATAGGTCTCTAGGTGTTATCATACAACCATGATTGCAAATAATTAAAGGAACTATGACTTTTAGGAAATGCCTGAGTTTACTGAATATAATATTCAATCCAATCGCATCATATTGGTCAATGATATTCAAAGTTGGGAGCAACTTGGGATCATTCATTCAACCACCAATTAAAGAGTATCTGCTAGTTTGTATTGGATATCTATCAATGACTTTAGAAAAGGCATGGAGTTATAAGCCGCATCGACCAATGCATTAATACAGATAAGACAAGGGAGTCGTCATATATTATTAGAAGCCAAATCGTAGGTTGAGTTTATTTTATTGCTGATGCATCATTGAGAAGCCGCCATACATATTTTACATTCGCAACTTTGAGGAGTCGTGGATGGTATAAAAGTCCATTGCAAACTTCATACAATTAGTGCTGCCACCTGGGAGTCTCACACCACACTAGCATAAAAGGAAATCAGGATTTAGGAAGGAGATAGACGGCATGGAGATACATTAAACTAATATAGACAAGGAAACAAGGCACCAACAATTACATCAATCATGTAAGGTGCTTGACCTAAATGCACAAAAAAAATTAAGGCCAAAACATTGATTACAGAATTGAGTATGGCAATGCAAATGAACAGTCGGTGAACAATCATCCAGAATGCAAATAAATCACGGGTGACCCAAATATATATATGTATACATATATATATATATGTATATATATATATATATATATATATGTATACATATATATATATATATATATGTATACATATATATATATATATGTATACATACATACATACATATATATATATATATATATGATAGAATTGGAATCTGTAAGCCTCCTGTACAAAAATAATATTCAAGATCGAGTCCTATTCATGAATCACAATGAACTACTGATTGAAACCAATTGGTGCGGATGAAACATATGAGATACATCAACAGTATTATTCAAAATTCAATATCGCCATAATCAGATTAATAGTAGATGAGATCATGCGATGAGGGATATCGTTACTTTCTTACGTAGCCGCAAAATCTTTGGATTCCTCGGGAATGGTCGTTGTGCAAGGAAAAGTTCTCTTCAGAATCTCAAAATCTTAATTGGTTGCAATGCAAGTGCCGCCTTAGGCTAAGTCGGGTTGCCCAAAACGCAATGGTCACGGATATACAAACTCCGAAGTAATGCACGATGCTGGACATGATCTCATGCTCTAGGGAATAGTAGTATTAAGAGCTTTGAACGTTTGCATTCAAAGGCAACAAATGCAATGGTGATGTGCCCCCCAACATAGATGTGGAATCGTAGGGTGGTGATGAGTTGACGCAGCCATGATTTGAGCTCATAAATTCCCCGACCCGCCAATGAGAAGAAACACGTGAGTTGCGAGGACTGAGCTGTGCAATGGTTCTACCAGGGTCAGAAGTCAAAGCACAACAATCTGAATGAAGAGTTGTCTCTCGAGTTATTGACTTTAGGATGTGGAGTGATCACCGCCAAAAGCTCAGACAGGATGAGCGAACAACTTAGGCTCGGCCACACAGTGCAAATCGCGACTCTATCAGTCACTCTCGAGTATACTTGTAAATGCAAGATTGAGACTTCTAAGATAATGCACGAAAAGGATAATGAATGCGAATTGAACGAAGGAATGTCGACACAGAACCACTGGCAGAGACTACGTCCTACCAGGCGAGACCTGCTACGCAGTCACTTTCTATGTCTTCATTCAATGATCTCCAGAATGCCCAACGTCCACCATAAATAGTTGCTAATAAGGAGATGTCAGCCAAAAGAGAAAATATTATTCAAATAAGGTCGGTCCAAATAAAATACGATTTATTTAAATTTAAATTTTATTTTAACAATAATTTAAATTTATTATTTATTGTTTATTAATTATTTAATATTATTTAAGTTAGCATTTAAAAATGCTCTTTTTCCCGTCAATTGTGTTGTACCCAAAATTAAATTTTTTGCTACATTAAGGCATTTTGAAAGAGGTAAAGTCTTGTAAAAATTGTCAAAAAGGTCAAAAAATGAAAATTTGCATGTCACGCATGTAGGTCAAATGCCCAAAATTTTCAAAATTTGACGATCTGGGTTTGCTCAAACTCAAAGTGACCTTGTCTACAAAACCCAAATCTCAGTTTTTCAACCCTAAATTTTAGGAAATTTTCTAAAAATAGGCTTTTTCTGGGTTTTTTTTTGAGTTTCTTCTCAAATGGATACTGGCAAAATTTTCTAACAATAATTTTTTTCTAAAAATAGAATTTCAGCTTCCAGGGCTCAAACTGATTTTGATTGGTTGAAAATACTTCCTCATCAGGCTAGTTAAATTAGAATCATCAAAAGATCGGTTTTTCTCTAATGTGTCTTTTATGCTTTTTCAAAAGCTAAAATGGAAGCTCGAAGATCATCAATGGAGGTTGCTCAACTGCTAGGTGTCAAATTTGAGGTCTCAAGCACTGCACAGATCAGATAATGACAAAAGATGTTCGTGAAGTGCAGACCATGAGGAGGAAAGCTGAGAACTGAAAATGCAAACTCAGTAAAAAAAAAACTCTCTAGAAGAGTTGGGTGCCCCAACTAGCCAGGGGCGCCCAACCTTAAAGACCTCCAAAATTAGTATTTAGGGTTTTTCATTATGAGGATTCTTCTCAAGTTTCTTCAAGCTTTGTAATGAATTCATCAACAAGATCATTGGATTTGTCAAAATACCAGAATCTCAGATTGAACAAAGGAGTTGCATCAGAAGGATAAAACTACAAATTATAAAAATCATGAAAATTCTCTAAGTCTGCATAGTAAAGGTGCCCCCTGCTAGCAAGGGGCGCCCATCTTTTCAAGGCCTCAGATGTTGTTTCTAGGGTTTGTGCATCCAAGACATTTTTGTTCAGAATCTTTCTAGCTTTGTAGTGAATCTATCAGCAGGTTCATCAGATCAATTAGTCAACCGGAATTTCAGATCAAATAAAGAAGTTTCATCAAAGTAGCAAATTCGAAATTGTGAAAAACATCAAAATATTATATCTCTGGGATTCCTGGGCGCCCTAGGTAGCCAAGGGCGCCTAGGCTTTTGGAAGGATACATTCAGCTGTTAGGGTTTGCCAGGACGCTCATCTTCTTCAAAATTCCTCAGGCTATCCAGTGGATGTCTCAATCAGTTCATTAGATTCTTCAGTCACTCGCAGTTTCAGATCAAATGGAGGACAAGGCATGAAAGGTCTAAAGTTGAAAAGTTGAAATTCACCAAAAAATGACTTTGGAGAGTTTGGGCGCCCCAGCTAGCCAGGGGTGCCCAAGATTTTGAGGGCACAAAAGGTGGATTTAGGGTTAGCAGTCTTCATAACATTCCTTCATATTCCAATAGGCTCTCCAACGAATTCAACGGTGAACTCAAAAGATTTTCCAGTCATCAGATATTGTTGATCAAATAGGCAGAGAAAACGAAGGAAAGAAAGTGAAAATCATTTAAAAAATCTAATTCTGGAGGAGTTGGGCGCCCCAGGTAGCCAAGGGTGCCTAGGGATTCAGGCCATCAGATGAAGTTTTCGGGGCAAGTTACTTCCAAGATCTTCTCTAGTTTTGACAAGCTATCCAACGAATAGAACGTCTAGTTCATTGGAGCTTCGAAATGGTTGGAATTGCAAATTTACCCGAAGATCAAAAAGCATGAAAAGATAACAAACATAGAAAAAGAACTAAGTCTGGAGGAGTTGGGCGCCCTAGGTAGCTAGGGGCACCCAAGATTTTAGGGCCTTAGAATCAGTTTTTAGCAGTAGTAGCCTCGAGAACAATCTTCTCCAATTTGATCAAGCTTCGCGATGGATCAGTTAGCCAGTTCACATGATTCATCTGGCGTAAGGAATTGAAGATCAAAGGGATGCATTTTATCAAGCAAAAAAAAAGTTTAAAATTTCAAGAAAAATCGCTGTCTGCCAAGGAAAAGCGCTCTTGGTCAAGAAGGGTGCCCAAAGTTCAATGCCTTAGAGAAAATTTTCAAATTTCATCATTCAACCTTCAAACGGCATCCACATTCAATGTACCTGCTTCCAGATTGGCTTCAAAGATTTAAAGCTAGAGAATAAAGCGTTTTTATCCTCAAAACCTATCTGAGAAGGCTTTTGGCATTCATTATTCACTTTTTGCAGGTTAGCATCCAGAGGAGGAAATGTACAATTTTCTTCACATCAAGATTTGGAGGCCAAAACGTGGTGCTTTTTTAGTGTTCTTCGTGGTTTTGAGATCAGGTTGCATAGAGGCTCGCTTTTCCATGCTTTATTTTTCCAAGGTGTAATGTCCCCGATTTAGCCCTACGCTCTTCTTGAGGTTTTAGCCTATTTTCGGAAACTTGTAGGCTAAGCAAATTTGGAAATTAGGGTTTCCTATTTTATAGGGGTTTTGAAGAATGTTTGCATGAATAAGGATTGCGGATTCTTTTTGGGTTTTCAGAGAGCTTCACAGTGATATGACTTATAAAGTCATAGGGCAACTTTTCTAAATTTACTATTTTTATTAAATTTATATTTTTGGCAGTGCCATCTTGGGTAGTAGCATCAGTAGTTAGCTCATTTTCCATTTCGGGCAGAGCAGTTTGGAGCATATTTGGCCTTCAACACTTTGAGGCTCATTTTGGGTAAAATGATTTATTCTAAGTCATTAATGTTATAATTTCTTATTGACCCCCTTGGCCTAGTATTAATGACTTAAAAGTTGTTTTAAAAGGTGGCCTTGAGGGTGGACGCCTCATGGGGAGTTTATTTAAATATTTCTAAAGTAAATATTTCTCCTCAAGTTTTGGATGCCTAGAAAGGTGAATATAATGTTTTAAAAATTAAAATATTTCAAAAGTGAAATGGGCATCTCTTTTGGAGGGGAAAAAAAATGGAAGTTGAAAAGCCAACAGTCACCTTCAATTCTATAAAATAAAGACTTTGCTCTTTGATTTGATATCTTTGGAAAATATTGTTAAGTTATGCTGCTGGTTTGAAATCCATAATCCAGCTAAGGGAAATCTTAGCAAGTTTACTCCATTCTTCGGGCCTGCAACTATAGTTCCCGAGATGGTGATCTGAGAGTGCACTTCATCCAGAAGTACATATTGAGCATTATTGTGGAGTTTTGGTGAGATATTTCCAGTTTTCATGTTGCTGGTTATTGTTTGGCTGAAGGAGATTTTCATATACAGCTTTTGGTATGAATTTTGTTTTCTTATGGGTATTGTTTCTATCCATCTATATGCTAGAGGCGCCCCTTTTGGTGCAAGGACAAAATTTAATATGAAGTGGCTGATTTTATAAGTGAGGTCGACCCTCTCCTAGGGCCATACCATTCATTTATTACTTTGGAATATGTGCTGGTTGTTTTTGTTGAGTTTGAAGGTTGGAAAGTGGTGGTTTCTTGGTCGCCTAGCTATAGAAGAGAGACACTTTCAGTTTGGTTCAAGTCCGTGGAGTGTGGTAACAGATTTGACATTTTTGGTGAGTTGATGTTTGCTGATTCAAACTTTCAGTTTGCTGATTTTATATCAGAATTATTTCAGTCTATTCCATCAATAATTGAGAGATCTTCTATTTCTTGGTGCTTCAAAACTATTGTAATTCTCATGTAATTTGCAGCTCTTCCTCATTTTGTAAAGCTGATAACAGTAGTACTGTTTCAGTCTGTTTAATTGCTGCTTATTTGTGTTTAATTATCACATTGTAACCCCTGGATGGTTTACCGCCAGTGTGGAAAAAAGAACTTGCTAATTCTCTCATTGTACCCACTAGAAAAGTGGTGAATTCCCACTCATGAGTGGATGCCTGCCGCAGCAGACGAAGTGTTTTAATTGTAATCTTTTCCACCCACTGTTTGGTGGTAGTGTGGAAATTCTTTCATGGCTGGTTATCCGCCGAAGTATTTTCAATTCTGTTATTAATACTCCACCATATGTTAGCACCTCGCCTTTTAAGGGATCTTGAGTGCACATTCTTGGTGTTGAGTTTAGACTCTCTCTTTCAGTTGTAATATTTGTAACTATTGTTTCAATAGATCCTAGGGATCCTCTGACCATATGCCTGCCCCTCCTCCTTAAGTGGTTTTAGGGCGCATTCTTGGTTAGAGTTCTTTTATGCAACGTTTTGGTTTAAACTAATCTTAACGGGTGCTTGGTTACATTGTAATTGTTACTGAAAATAAAAATAAAAATTGAGAGAGTATATTTCACAAGGCATCACATTTCAGAAGAAGGGGGTCATCTTTTTCAAATTCCATCAATTTGGGTTCGCTTGGTTTTTTCATCCTCTTCAAGTTTGGAAAATTTTGTATTTTCAAGAATCTGCTTTTTCCACGCTTTTTCAGCAAAACCTCAGTTTTCTCAAAATCTAATAATCTGGGTCTATTCAGTATGAAATTGTTTACAAAACCCAGATCCTAGTTTTTCAGCTATTTTTCCAAGCTCTGCTTGTTGAGGAAAGATCAACTTTTTCAAAATACTGACAATCTGGGTTGCTTCAGAATATAGTTTATCTTCAAAATCCATATCTTAGTTTTTCAACTTTTTTCGGCCAAATTGAACATCTTGCATGTTCTTGAAAAAATCAATTTTTCTAGTTTTCATCGATTTGGGTCTCTTTACAATGACATTCTCCAAAAAACCCAAAACTCAGTTTGTTTTTTCAAGAATTTTCCTTTCCAAGAAAATTCAGCAACTTGTTTTCAGCAGTTTGTGCAAAACTTTTCGGGACATTGGCGTGTTCACAGTCAAAATTCAAGATTTTCATCGTACAATATTCTTCCATTGAAAAATCAGGAAAAGTGTTAGAAACATAAAAGCTGCACAAGAAACAGAGTAATGGCGGAAGATGGTCACACACAAGGTAAAAAGATATGCTGAAGCAAGAGGATATATTTATAAAAGGTTATCACTCCAGTTGTAGAGCCGTCAAAATTAGCATGTTTGAAGTAATCTTTTTGGCATAGTGAAGACTTCCAAGAATAGAACTTAAAGCAACAGTTAATTTTGTTAATGTTATTGTACAGCTGCGTGAGTAATCTCCAGATCAGATCGAAGAATAAATTTAAATGTAGCAAGTTGCTATTTTAATTTAAATTTATTGAATTATTGAAGAGGCGCTTCAATTAAGAAATAAACAAACAAATATTAAATTGTTAAATATTATTATTATTTATTTCTTGGAGCCGACTTTCTTGAAAATCGCGTCCTCCCAGCAAAAGTCGTATTTCCTTCTTGGGGCTGACTTCTTTGTGAAAGGTCAGATCCTTCCATTGCTATGTGTATATATACTTCATGGTTGTCATTCATTCCTCATAAAAGTTCATTCAAAGTAATTGAAGGAGAAGTGCGAATTGCAGCAGCAGATCGATTCTAGGAGATTTACATTATTTGTATCTTTGCATCTAAGAGAGGTGCTGTTAATTGTATCATTGAGGCATTGTATTTTGTGCCTATGTTGTAAGCAGATTGCTGCTCTTATTTACATCAATATATAGGAGATATATTGGCTGGGTTTTTCTCCCTCGGGTTGGAGGGTTTTCCCAGGGTATTGGCTATGTTCTTGTGTCATTTTTTGAATTAATTTTGCATTCTAATCTGATCATCTAAAACTAACATGGTATCAGAGCGGGTTTGAAGAGATCCCCGATCAGATTTGTGTTTAAATCAGCCATACCCTTGTTTTATTTTCTCATCTTTATTCACCTTTATCTATTCATCAAGATGGTGAATGGTCTCAAGATTGAGGATAGGCTTGAGGGAGCGTCAAACTTCACCTCGTGGAGATTCAGGATCATGCTCACCTTGGAGGAAAGCGAATTGGTAGAGTTTGTGGAGAGCTCCGCCTCCGAGCCTGGATGAGGAAGAAAAGGCCCTATGGAAGAAGAAAGATACTAGGGCAAAGAAGATGTTAGTTGATTCGGTGAAGGATCATATTGTTCCAATCGTCTCCAAGTTAAGGACTGCAAGAGAGATGTTCAAAACCTTAGAGGAGATGTACGAAATCAACAACACCAACCGAGCTCTTGCACTGAAGCAACAACTGCATCACTTGAAGATGGCAAAGGGAGAAACTGTAATTGCCTACTTCATGAGAATAACCGAATTGAGAGATCAGCTCTAGTCTATTGGGCATGTGTTCGATAGCAAGGATCTGACCATGCTAGCTTTCAATGGTCTCCCTTCATCCTGGGAGTCTTATATTCAGGGAATCAGTGCAAGATCAAAACTTCCCAAGTTTGATCGATTGAGGGCTGATTGTATTCAAGAAGAATCTAGGTTGGCTGCAAGAGGTATTGGGAAAAGCTCCGTTAATGAAGATCTTCATGTTCTTGCCTCTCAATCCTCAAAGTAGAATGGAAGAGAAGGGAAGAAAGGGTACTTCAAAAGCAATAGAGATAGAGGAGCCAATGGTGGCCCCACATTTAAGAAGAAGAGGGACCTCTCCAAGGTCCAATGTTTCCGATGTGACAAGTATGGTCACTTTGCAAAGGAATGTCCTTCCAGGCCTAGGCAGCAGGCCGCCTTTGCTAATGTTGATGAAGTCTCCATGCAGAAGGATACAAATGAGAACCTGCTCTATTCTGTCTTATCAACTAATGTATCTACCGACTCCAAAACTTGGCTGATAGATAGTGGTGCCTCTCGCCACATCATCGGATTCAGGGAGCATCTATCTGATTTGGTGATGAAAGATTCTAGCGAACAAGTTATTATTGGAGATGATGCTAGTTACTCGATTAAGGGAGTTGGGACTTCATCTCTACATTTGGATTTCGGCGATTCCTTACAGTTGGATGATGTGCTATTTGTTCTAGGCATCAAGCGGAACCTTGTTTCCATATCGGCCTTGGAAGACAAGGGTTATCAAGTTGTTTTTTCTGAAGGCAAAGTTCTCATATGGGCGAAGAACTCTAACTTCAAGATTGCTTGAATGATTGGAGTGAGACATTGGTGTTTCTATAGGCTATGCACGTGCCCCATTCAGGCTCTAGTACATGACTCCACAAGTTTGGGTGACCTTTGGCATCGAAGATTGGCTCACCTTCACTTTCGAGCGCTACCTGTTATGTTGAAGATGGTGACGGGCCTTCCTAAGTTCAATCAGAAGCATGAAGGAATCTGCAAAGGTTGTGCTTTGGGTAAGAATACAAAAGGCCCATTCCATAGTAGTGAAAGTAGATCCAAATATGTCTTAGATCTTATTCATTCTGATTTATGTGGTCCAATGTTTGTCGCGTCTTCGAGTGGTTTCTTGTATTACATTATTTTTATTGATGACTACTCTAGAAAGACTTGGATCTATTTCTTGAAATCTAAAGAATCTGATAAGATACTAGAAAGGTTCAAAAAGTTCAAAGCTCAGGTGGAGATCCTGTTCGGGAAAAGGATCAAGGTATTGAGATCCGATAACGGAGGAGAATACACTTCTGGTATCTTCCATAACTTCTGCATTGAAGCAGGGATTAAGAGGGAGATCAACGTTCCTTATAATCCTCAATAGAACGGTGTTGCGGAGAGAAAGAACATAACTATTGTGGAAGCAGTCAAAGCCATGCTTCATGACCAAGACCTGCAAATGTCTCTTTTGGGCTGAAGCATCCGAGACTGCTGTCTATGTCCAGAGTAGAAGTTTTCACATAATCTTGGAGAACGTTACTCCTGAAGAAGTATTTTTTGGGGTGAAACCTGAAGTAAGTCATTTGAAGATCTTTGGGTGTCCAGTGTATGTCCATATACCTAAGGAAAAGAGGACAAAATTGGAACCTTCTGGCAAGAAGGTAATTTTGGTAGGCTATAGCGAGACTTCTAAAGCTTATAGAATCTACATTCCGGGTGAGAAGACTATTGAGATCAATAGAGATGTCACATTTGAGGAGGATGTTGCATTCAAAAGATCCAAGGGATTTGATATGGAGATTGATGAAGAAGAGCCTCCTCAAGATATGGAAGTTTACCATATTCTTGAGAATCAGAGGGAGGTTCCAGAATCAAAGGAAGATGATGACCCAGTTGAACCCTTGGAGTCTACTGATGGGCCTACAAATATAGTGATTGGAAGGAAGAGACCTCTTTGGGCCAGAAAAATAATGTAGGAGGCAAAAAATTTTGCAGCCCCAAGAGGTACCTTCAGAGAAAGCAAAAGACCTAATAAGTTCTTCGGTTATGTAGCTCTGATGAATCAGAGCCTTCAAGTGTTGAAGAAGCTTCTAGTCAACAAGTTTGGAAAGATGCTATGACTGAAGAGTATCGGTCTATACTTAAGAACGATCTTTGGGACATATTTCCCAGACCTGAAGGAAAATCTGTGGTGTCTTCTAAATGGCTCTTCAAGATTGAGCATGCAGCTGATGGGAGCATTGAGAAGTACAAGTCCAGATTCGTGGCTAGAGGTTTTTCACAAAAAAGAGGGAGTTGACTATGAAGAAACCTTTGCTCCTGTGGCTCGTTATACTTCTGTCAGGACCATCATTGCTATTGCTGCATCTAGAGGATGGAAGATTCACCAAATGGGTGTAAAGACAACCTTTCTGAATGGTGTCATAGAAGAAGAGGTTTACATTGAGCAACCCGATGAATTTGAGGTACATGGGAAGGAGTCTTATGTTTGCAAGCTGAAGAAGGCCTTGTATGGTCTTAAGCAGGCTCCTTGTGCTTGGTACGAAAGGATTGATCGTTACCTGTTGAGTTTGGGTTTCTCAAAGAATGATGCAGATTCTAACCTCTACTTCAAGGTAATAAATGGTGAAGCATTGATTCTGGTTCTGTATGTTGATGATTTGATAATCACTGGAGAAGATAACCTCATTCTCAAATGTAAGAAGGAGCTAGCTTTAGAATTTGAAATGAAGAATCTGGGTCTCATGCATTACTTCCTTGGCTTAGAAGTTTGGCAAAAGTCAGATGAGATGATTCTAAGTCATGGCAAGTATACCATTGACATTCTGAAGAGGTTTGGCATGATTTATTGCAAACCTATGTCTACACCTATGGAGACCAACTTACATAAGTTAAAGGAAGCTGCAACTAGTTCAGAATTGGTGGATTCCACGATGTATAGGTAGCTGATTGGTTCATTAATGTATCTAGTTAACACTAGACCGGATATAGCCGACTTTCTTGAAAATTGCGCCCTCCCAGCAAAAGTCGTGTGTCCTTCTTGGGGCCAACTTCTTTGTGAAAGGCCACATCCTTCCATTGTTATGTGTATATATACTTGATGGTTGTCATTCATTCCTCATAAAAAGTTCATTTGAAGTAATTGAAGGAGAAGTGCGAATTGCAGCAGCAGATCTATTCTAGGAGATTTACATTATTTGTATCTTTGCATCTAATAGAGGTGATGTTCATTGTATCATTGAGGCATTGTATTTTGTGCCTATGTTGTAAGCAGATTGTTGCTCTTATTTACATCAATATATACTAGATATATTGGTTGGGTTTTTCTCTCTCGGGTTGGAGAGTTTTCCCAGGGTATTGGCTGTGTTCTTGTGTCATTTTTTGAATTAATTTTGCATTCTAATCTGATCATCTAAAACTAACAAATTCGATGCCTTTTTCGAGTTTTCTTGCTATTCTTGTATCATGCTTACCTATTCTTTGAGAAAGAGGAAAAATCAAGATGTAATAGTTGGAGCTTTCCTTGTTTTTTGCTTTCAGTAGGTTGTTAGATAGTTATCATGTTTTAGTTTAGAAATAAAGCTTGCGAGTTAGCAAGTCTTTTTGTAAAAGCAAGGAGATTTTAGGGTTCCCTACTCCTCGCTTATGTATAAATAAGGGCAACTTTGCCCATTTTTCTTTAACCGTTATTGGTATAGCAAATTGCTAAGCCTAATTTGCCTGCAAGTTGTTATTCAGTGTCTATTCACTTAGTGTAAGAGTAAACTTGCATGCCTGCCTTTTGCTACAAGATATTGTTTAGTTCTTGTGTAATCTGTGTCAAGTGTATTCTGGTTTGATCGCTAAACTGTAAGCCTGTTATTGCTACAATCCTATTGTCCCAGAAGTGTAATCATTATTAGAAATTTGAGAAAGGAAATCTTATGCCTCATTTGCTTTGATCTACTCTCTCGGGTTTTGTTTTATATGTTTTGCTCATAGTAACGAGACTCGGACTCGGCTCGGACTCGGCTAGGGCGACTCGACTCGGGACTCGGACTCGGCGCAGACTCGGCAAAATGAAAAAAAGTTGAAAAAACCCTAGAAATTTAGAGATTTTTAAGGATTTAAAACTTGTTTGAAGCACCCTTTATTGAATACAATAAAAATAAAATAAAATTTAATCACATACACAAGTATACAACGATCACATAAGTATAAAGTACACAAATTGTAGTTGCGCCGCTGAAGGAAATAGCATACTTAGATTAAGATATATAAAATTAGTCAAATGTATACAAAACTCATGGAATATGAAATCCATAACATCAAATGTTCCATACAAATATGAAATATCAAAACAATAGCTATAAGTCTATGACTCTATGGCATAGTGGAGCCAACATCCTTCCTACGAAGGCGTCTAAGGATCCTGGATGATGAAAAGCTACTTACAGAAGTATTGTAAAATGAAAAGTTTTAAGTTTTTAACTTTAAATTTGAATTCGATAATGAGATACATCTAGATTCTAAAATAATACAATTTAAATATAAATTTTAGAACAATTGAACGAAAAAGAATTACCTAGCTACATGGAAGGGAATGGTGCAGTAGTACCAAAAGTCTACAATTGTCTTTTTTGTTGCATCATGTGCGTCCTTGTTCCAACCCATGCTCTCAAGCGACGGTTGAGAACCAGGAGTAGTGTGTGGTACAAAATATGAGTCCACGACATCAAGTGTTTGGCGAGTCTACCAGACTCGCCGAGTCCAGCCAGGACTTGGTAGGACTCGGCCGAGTCCGAGTCCGAGCCCCCAAGACTCGACCAGGCTAACTCGACTCGGGACTCGCCGAGTCCTGGCGAGTCTGGGCGAGTCTTGTAACTATGGTTTTGCTTACATAATCTTTATTTCAGCTTGCATCAAAAAGTACAATGAGTCTTCAGGTGTGTGTTGGAAGAGAGTTTGTTTAAGTATCTGTGTTAAAATCATTCCTTGTTCACTTGTAACTCTCAAGCTCTAAGTTTATTTGAGTTGTTAGAAGCATCATTAGAGTAGGCCTAGTTGTAGTTGAAATTCTGAAAGAGAAAACCTCAGCTACGATGCTAGAGTTTTATAACCTTGTGCTCTTAGTTGAGAACAAAAAGATTGGCAAATAGTTTAGTTTACTTTCTTTAAGCATCATCAGCGAAGAAGGAGCTTCCCCTCCTAATTTGAAGAGCAGTTTATCTGTGCATAGCTGTCCGTTTCTAATCCGCATTCCAAAGGTATGAATTGAAATGCCAACAATTTGTAAAGAGGTCCCAAATTGGGGAATGACAAATTAGAAGTCAGGAATCATGCAGGTAAATAAAGTGGAGTCGCCAAATTATTTCTAGTCGCTATTCATGTGAATAATTGTGGGAATTAAAGTTTGCCGGCAAAGCTAATTGCAGCCCATTCACAAACAACATGCATCATTGCATATAATTTCTAGCCGCCAAGTTACTGTGGAAATAGTTTTTGGAAGGTGTTGGTCTTATTCTATATCACGACTTTTTTAATTGTTGAGACCCGAGCTCCAGGTCAGAGTATAGTTTAAAAATAAAATGTTTTGAGATATTTTGCATTTGAGAGGAATAAATAATTCTGTATAAAACTTCTCTATATATTCCAGTTCCTGAGAAACTTCTATATGTAATGTTTGTATATTTATTTACATTATATCCAAATATACATTTGCAATAAATTTGAAATTATGGCATTAATTCAAAGTTGTGTATGTGAAATTGCTGTTCATGCAAAGAGCATTAAGAATTGCAAACAGTAGATTACTTTGCAGAAGTTAAATCGTTTCAGATAGTTTGACAAAAGAACAATGTCAAACTTGGGTAATCATTAATAATCTTGGTCCAAGGGGGTCAAAGTTATTACAGTGGTATCAGAGCTTTGATCCTGCTAGCTTGTGGTGTTAGCATTTGCATATCAGATTTCAGCAATTGGTTGATTTGTCTTCTACATTTGGAACTATGGATGCAACTATGCTTCATGGATATGTCTCACCAGCAACAGCTAAAGTCTGTACCAGATTTAATGAATATTACTCTTTTCCTAAGAAAATTCGTGATGTTCTCACCTTCAACCAATTTTTGGGTGAAGCAGAAGGAGAAGACGAAGAGATTTTGAGAAGAAGACAAAAATGAAAGAAGAAAAGAAGAATGCGATGAAAGATGAATTGCTTCAATGTGATTTGCAGCATACAAGTGTTCCAAAAAAGCTTGAACAATAGTGTTGTATTGGTCAAGAAGTAGAGGCAAACAAGGAGGAAAGCAACACAAGTTCATTTCAATAGAGTGATAAGCTGGGTGACCTTGAAGATGATATTGTTAATGCACATGAAGACACCACAAAAAGGTATGATGATAATTCTGATTTTCTGATTACGACCATTATCATCACATAATAATTAGGTGATAGACAAAACGTATGAGGATGATAGTGTTAAGAAACCCTACCTTGTTGATACTCAAGATTTGATGGCTAAGCATAAGGTAACGGTAGTGGATCCAAGCCACAAACAATCTAATTTTGTGCATCATAGCATAGAAGATGTAAGGTGGACTCAAAGCATGTGTGATGGGTGGCTAAGGAGGACTAAGGAAGCCAAGTTGTTGACTGCTCAAGCAAAACAACACCTACATAATATCAAAGAACAATTTAGTCACATGGACTGTGAAAGGAAACAATTAGGTACTTTCCTTCATCAAACTTTTGAACTTCCAAGGAATGAACATTGAGAAATTGAAGAAGAGGTGAATGATATTTATGGAGCCACCATTGACAAGTATGATGCAAATGTTGATTTCATGATTATAAATAGCGACACAATATCTTCACATGATTTTGGTAATCATATGGTGATTAAAATGCTTCAAGGGGATGTCATTGGTAAGAGGCTTTATCTTGTTGATCTCCAAGCTTTCATGGCTAAGTATGAAATAGGAATGATAGATCCAAGAGGGTTGGCATTGCATAATGGTTTTATTGTTGCTTGCTTCATGAGATCATCATTATTGGAAGGACACATGGGATGCAATGTTTTGATTTCAGCTAAGGCTTATTATGGAGAATCGAGATTGTGCTACATTGAGTTATCCTTGCATAATGCTTACATTTCGAAACATGAGTACTCCTTATGTAGAGTTGGAGTTCATGATAGATGGGATGAATATTGTATCGAGAGCTTTGGTAGATGGTGCATCGAGGTAGTGACAGTGAAGAAGATGGAGGGTTGTTTTGTGCATGATGAGGGAGATGGTTCTACATGTTGCATGATGTTTTCACTTCCAATTATGAGTCATCATCCTTATGAGGATTTGGGGAACATGATAATCAAAGTAGCATAGCAGTCTTTTGTGAAGACTAAGGTATGCGATGGTGAGTTTGCTGATTACATGTTGAGAATTATTGCACTACTATCCAAGAGAGATAAGGAGATATTATTTGCAAATCTCTTGTAGTATAGTGTTTTAGATAGCAGAGTTTGGAGATTTTTGAGATTGATGTGGGATCATGGAAGTAGGTGTAGGGCATTCAAGTATTGATTGCTTGCGACAAGCAATCTCTGGGAAGGGAGGATTGTAATGCCCTCGTTTTCTAAGTAATGGTGGATATTGATATTTAGCTTATTTTATTCCCATAAGCTAAATAATGGAGTCATAAGGGAATAATAATTAAATTAATTATTTTAAAGTTGTCTATTTTAAATAAATATCAAAAGGATAACTTTATTTTAATTAATTTAATTAAAGTGACAAATAAAAAATAATAATATATTATAAGTCACTTTATTAAATGTTATAAAGTCACTTTATTGAATATAGTACTCTTCTAGAAGTTGGAGGTGGTTACGATTGGATTATTCTAGAAGACTCATCTGAGCGTTTAAAAGGAGATGAAAGCAAGACATTTAAGCATCCATTATTGATGATATTTCTCTATGCATTATTGCAAAGGCTTGAATTACAGGTTCAACTGATTTTCTGAGGACAAAAACCCTTGGAAAGATTTGGAGGATTGGACAAAAACTCAATTTCTTCGATGGGTCTACTTCAGAATTCACATAGAGCTTATCTGTTTCTATTTGGAGCTTTAGGGTGTATTTGCTGTGGAGAGTATTTTGGGGAAATTTTGTGAGTTTTCTTCGAAGACAAAATTTCCAGGTTTATTCGACAAATCAGGTGAAATCGATATTTTGACATTTTGATATATAACTGGGTTTATGGTAATTTCCAAAATGGAAGGGTCTTGCAGTTTGAGGTATTGCCAGATTATTGTATAAGGTTTCGATTTCTTGATAGTTCAAAAATTAATATGGAGGCAAGATTATTTTGAGGGAATTGTTGGGCATTATTAATATATATCTACAGCTATAGGTCTCCAGGTGATATCGTACAACCGCGATTGCAAATAATTAAAGGAATTGTGACTTTTAGGAAACGCCTGAGTTTATTGAATATAATATTCAATCCAATCGCATCATATTGGTCGATGATATTCAAAGTTGGGAGCAACTTGGGATCATTCATTCAACTGCCAATTAAAGGGTATTTGCTAGTTTGTATTGGTCCTTGGATATCTATCAACAACTTCAGAAAAGGCATGGAGTTATAAGTTGCATCGACCAATGTATTAATACGGATATAACAAGGGAGCCATCATATATTATTAGAAGCCAAATTGTTGAGTTTATTTTATTGCTGACACATCATTGAGGAGCCGCCATACATATAATACATTCACAACTTGAGGAGTCGTGGGTGGTATAAAAGTGCATTACAAGCTTTATACAATTAGTGCTGCCACCTGAGAGTCTCACGCCACACTAGCATAAAAGGAAATCGGCCTTTAGGAAGGAGATAGAAGACATGGAGGTACATTAAACTAATATAGACAAGGAAACAAGGCATCGACAATTACACCAATTAGAAGTCAAGAATTGGGTAGGTAAATTAAGTGGTGACTGAATTATTTCTAGTCGCCATTCATGGGAGTAATCGTGGGAATTAAAGTTTTCTGCCAAAGCTAATTGTAGTCTATTCACAAATGACATCCATCATTGCATATAATTTCTAGCCGCCAAGTTACTGTGGGAATAGTTTCTGGAAGGCGTTGGTCATATTCTTTGTCACAACTTTTTTAATTGTTGAGACCCAAACTCTAGGTCAGAGTATAGTTTAAAATTTTTATTATATTCAGGGTTTTGAGATAGTTTGCATTTGAAAGGAATAAGTAATTATGTGTAAAGCTTCTCTATATATTCCAGTTCCCGAGAAATTTCTGTATGTAATGTTTGTATACTTATTTGTATTATATCTGAATATACATTTGTAATGAATTTGAAATTATGGCCTGAATTCAAAGTTGTTGTGTATCTGAAATTGTTGTGCATCCAAAGAGCATTAAGAATTGCAAACAACAGGTTATTTTGCAGAAGTGAAATTGTTTTAGATAGTTTGACAAATAATATTGTCAAACCTGGGTAGTTGTTAATAATCTTGGTCCAAGGGGGTCAAGGTTATTACACTCTCAATGCATGTTGTGAGGCCCTCAATAACTCATCGACAACTTTGAAGTCCTCTTAGTAGGAAAAAATGGAGTTGAGGTAGTATGCCATTGCATGAATGGGTTGGTGGAGTTTATTATGCCACCTTTGATTATTAATTTTTCAAATGATTTTGTTTTCCTATCTCCTATGTGATAATTTTGGATAACCTTCTTGGAATTGTCCATGGCCTCGTACATGTAACTGATTGGGTTTTGCTCCCTAAGTGCCAAGCACAAACTTTGATTAAAGGATCCAATAGTTGCAAACAAATCAAATTTGTAGCATAAGGAGTCGCCGAAGAAAATTAACAAAGAAGAAGCAGCCAACATTGAGCATTGAAGGAAGGAGTTGTGTTTTTCTTGTAAGGAACCATGGGAGCCAAGCTACATATGTTTTTGTCATGGGCAAGTCCACTATATTGAAGTTGTTTTAGATGAAGAATTTTGAGAGGAAGAATCTGTGTCAAAAAATGAGGATGATGAAGTCTAAACTTGAGATGTAGGATGAAGAAGTGGTTTTAGGAGGAATCTCTGCCACATTACGATACTTTGAAATAGAATCCTTTCAAAGTTGAGGAGTCCTACACAGGCAAAGAGTCACATTGCTGATTGATAGCAAGGTAACTCACAATTTTATTGATAAATGTTTGGTGGCCAAGAGAGGTCTTGCGACAAAAGATGTAATGTCCCCTTTTCTGATCCATTCCAACATTCTTGGAAACTCCAACTTTCCTGGAGAGTGCCAGCTTTTCCGCAAAGAAATTCAAATAGTGGCAACAAGTTCCTAGAGCCAAGACATGCACAACAACACTTTTTGTGTGTAAATACAACATTCTGGGAGCACTCCAAACTTCTTGGAGAAGTCCAATCATTCTTGGATACGGCTTCAGTGAAATTTACTTCCTCCTCTGCCAGATGCTGCACAATGGATCCCTTGATATTTGCGCCCCAATAGATGAAGCCAGATGAAGAAGGAAGAAGGCGATTTGTATTGGCTGAAAGGTACGGCCTTTTTAAATGGTATGGCTTTGCTGTATTGTGATGTCCCCTCGCTAGACAGTTCTCGGGAACAGTGTGTTAGCCCTTTATTGGACCCTTGTGGGCTAGCCAGTTTGGATAGAGGGTCAGTGTTGCTTTTTGGAGAGTTTGATTGTTCGTGTTTTCAGTGGACAGTGCTTGGATCACAGCGAGCATTTGCATTCCAGGAGTTCACAGCTTTTGACGGCACGAGATTATCCTGAGTTTTGAGCATATTACGGGACTTTAAGTGATTAAGTTAATTTATTAACTTAAACGCCTTTTTAATTAAAGTCACATTGACTTTAATTATATTTTATATCACTTAAATGTCAAAAAAGGAGACTTTAATATTTTAATATCTTAAAATATTGAAAAGTGCGCTCAAACTATTGAAAAGGATTATATTAAAATATTATATTTTAATGATGAGAAAGGCCGTACATTTCTTGAAATGCGTGCCATTTGGTATAAAGGCATTTCCTGGCAATAGAAACTCACTTCTTGACTATTTCGATTTGCCTTGTGCATTTTTCCTTCTGAGCAATATCCTATGACCAGGGTTTGATCATTTTGTCCATTGGAGAACGGAAAACTCTTCAGTGTTGAGTACTCTTGAGGCTGTGAAAGATCAGCTGAATCAGTACAGTTGAGGGCTTCACACAGAAGTTCTACAGTTGCAGACAGAGGATTTATTTATGCAGTTGTTTGTTCTTCAGTATAATAATTGAGGGTTCCTTGGTGGCGCTTCCTTCATCAGAGGCAGAGGTTTCCACGGAGTCTTCTTGCATTGTTTTCCATAGCCGTACGGCCAGCATTGGGGTTTGTGCCTTAAAAAGGCATGTGAAGTAATTAATGAAAAACGCCTTCTGTTTGAGAGGGCTTTGACATCTATCATTGGCGGCTTGTCCTTTCAAAGCTTTGTGACCAGTTTCTGATCAGGAGAAACCTTTCCTGGAGTCATGGCGTGCATTTAGGCTTGTTTTCACCTTTTTCAGCTGTAGATCTGGCCAGTTTCTTATTTAAATAATCTGGAGCCCTTTTGGTATGTTTATCATTCTTAAACTATCTGTTGGTGTTAAATAATACATTCTGTACTTTCATTTTGAAGGAATAAGTTTAAATTTGTCTTTTATGAGCAAAAATATGCTGCGCCCCTTCTCTTCTGTCTATTAAGATTTCTCTAAAAAACTTTAAAAACACTTTAAAAGACTTAAGAAAAGAGGGTTTTGAGCTGAGAGCCTTCAGGGCTCATCATAGTGGTATCAGAGCTCAAATCCTGCCAGCTTGTGGGGTTTGAGTTTTTATGAAGTCAAACAGAGAGGGTTTTGGTAAGTCCTATTTCAGAGGTGGTCCTAGAAATCAAAGAGGCGACCAGAATCCTTTTCCACCATTTCCGTTTGCAGATCAGGAGGAGGAATTAGATTGGGACAATATGGCGAACAGGGCTGGAGAAAGTTCTCACAGGAATAATTGGGAGGATGAGGACAGAGAAGCCAAAGACGTGCTTAGAGGCATGGTTGCAGGACAAGAGCAGGTTGCAACTATTCTTCAACAACTCAGCACGAATATTCAAAATTTGTCAATGAACAGAGCTCGTAGTTTGGATTCAGATAGAGATGGCAGTATCCATAGACAGCCACAGAGGATTATAGATCCAGTACGCACCTATGAGAGAGCTACATATCCCACGTTCACCAGAGATGATGCTGAGGAAGTGGATGAAGCTGAACAAGGTGGTGAAATTAATTTTGCAGATAATATTATGGCTATGCATGATGAGTGGGATAATTTGCCACCAAGGGTTAAGGAGCACCTTAACTTTGACAGGTTTATGAGCCAGAAGAGAGAGCACACCAGGAACAGGAATGACAGGCGTCCTAGACACAAACAGAGTGATCTTAAACAGGCAACCAGCAAACTAACCTTAGTTCACTTTGATGGCAGTGGCAGAGTTACAGCACGTGCCTGGGTTAGTAAACTGGATACTTTCCTGACACTACGCCCCATGCCTGAGGTGGATGCCATTCGCTTTGCAACACTTCATCTTGATGGCATAGCACATGACTGGTGGATTCACGGTATGACTACCCTTCATCATGACAGGATTACCTCGTATCAGGAGTTTACTGATAGACTGGTAGAGAGATTTGACAGAAGGGATCCTGAGTTTTTCTTCAGAGATCTGGCACAGCTGAAACAGTTAGGTAGCTTGGAATCGTACATTGGTGAATTCCAAAGACTATCTGTTATGGTGACAGGGATCTCAGAGAGAAGGCTGGTCATATTATTTATTGAAGGTCTTTTCGAGCCCATGAAAGGTTGGATAAAAGCTTTTGATCCACCTACCTTACAGGAGGCAATGAGGAAAGCTCGCAGCATGGAGCTATCTACACCTCGTAAGCCTTTTAGCTCGAGCTCGAAACCTACAACATCATACATGGAAAATAAATCAGATCCAAAGAAAGCTGATAATACAAATCAGAAAAAGAAATTTGCAGCCCCTTTAGATCGAGAAACCATGAATGATTTGAGAAGGAGGAAACTCTGTTTTTACTGCAAAGGTCCGTATGATTTTAATCATGATTGCCCCCTCAAACCAAAAGGGCAAAACAAGCATATGGAGTGGTTTTATGAGGAAGAACCATTGACTGATTTTTCTGATCAGCGAGCTCCAATCTATGATACAGATGGAGAAGAGTCAAAAAATGAAGCAGAAATTGCAGAGGAAACAGAACTTAAGGAGGCTCATATGTCCAGCATGCAGAAAGAGGGTTCTTTCAGACTCCGTGGGATCCTAGCTGGTCATATCTCTCCTTGATACACGTGCAACCCATAACTTCATCGATTCACGGTTGGTAGAGAAACGGGGTATTCAAACTCAGCAGTTTGAAGGCATTCGTGTGAGGGTTGCAGATGGGAACACTCTCGATTGTGAGAGGATGATACCCGACTTGCCTTTGAAACTTAATAATTTTGAGTTCAAGGCAGATTTTTATGTGGTAAACATGGGTGGAACTGATGTAGTTCTTGGCATGAAGTGGCTTCATGCAATAGGAGAGTTCACGCTTAATTTGCGTGACATGGAAATGAAGTTCACCATTGATGGCACAAATCATATTCTCAAAGCCATCAGGGACAGCAACCTTAGGGAGATTTCACTTCGGAGAATGGAGCGTTTGATTCGTAATGATATGGTAGAGTGGGCTGCTGAATGCAAGCTAATGCCTTCACAGTTGGATCAGCAAGCTTCTCCATACCATTTAGATGTGCAGGAACTTCGAATCAAACATGCGAAGGTATTCAGTGCTATTCCACCAGGCAGGCCTCCTGATAGAGGTATTGAGCATATTATAGAACTGGAGGAGGGCACGAAACCGATTATGATTACTCCTTACCGGCACCCCAAGCGTCTAAAAGATGAGATTGAGAAGACTATTCAGGAGCTATTAGCTATGGGGCACATCAGGCCGAGTAAGTCACCCTTTGCTTCATCAGTTGTTTTGGTGAAGAAAAAGGATGGTACACTTAGAATGTGTATCGATTACAAAATGCTCAACAGGAAAACCATTAAGAACAGGTATCCTATTCCTCGGATAGATGAGTTGATAGACGAGCTTCATGGAGCTTGCTACTTCTCAAAGATTGATTTGAGAACAGGTTATCACCAGATCAGAGTCCGAGAAGAGGACATAGAGAAGACGGCGTTCAGATGTCACTGTGGACACTTTGATTTTTTGGTTATGCCATTTGGGTTAACCAATGCTCCAGCCACGTTTCAGTCGACAATGAACAGGGTTTTCCATCCTCACTTGAGGAAATTTGTTTTAGTGTTCTTCGACGACATCTTGGTATATAGTAAATCATGGGAGGAACATATGGTTCACTTGGATGAGGTTCTGAGAATACTTGACAGGGAGTCCTTGTATGCCAAGGAGTCCAAGTGTGCATTGGGCATGGCAGAGCTTTTATATCTGGGACACATCATCAGCGGTGCAGGAGTCAGCATGGACCCAGAGAAGGTTCGAGCCATCATTGATTGGCCTACACCTGAGACTTTGACACAGCTCAGGGGATTTGTAGGATTGTGTGCTTTCTATTGCGGTTTGTTAGTGGGTTCTCGCGGCATGCTGCGCCACTAACCGATTTGACTAAGAAAGGTGCTTTTGAGTGGACACCACTAGCACAAGCGTGCTTTGAGAAGTTCAAACTTCTCATGACTTCGTGTCCTGTTTTGGCTTTACCGGACTTCACTAAACCCTTTGAGTTACATTGCGATGCCAGTGGTGAGGGTATTGGTGCAGTTATTATGCAGGATCGTCACCCTATAGCTTTTGAGAGTAGAAAGCTAAGAGGGCCTGAACGGAGTTTTAGTATCTATGATAAGGAAATGTTGGCTATCATGCATGCGATGGCCAAATTCAGGCAGTACTTGATTGGTAGTAAGTTCACTGTGAAAACCGATCATAATAGTCTGAAGCATTTTCTTGGACAGCGAGATCTTAATGAGAGACAACAAAAATGGGTCAGCAAGCTTCAGTCTTACGATTTTGACATCTCTTATGTCAAGGGCACTCAGAATGTGGTTGCTGATGCTTTATCTCGCCGTCCTCACTTGGGTTCTATTACATTGGTTTCAGAAGACTGGAGACACCTGATAGTAGCAGAGTATGCTAAGGACCCATGGGCCTCTAGCATAATAGATGGATCAGTGTTGGATGATAGATATTCACTTGTAGATGACCTTATCATCTACAAAGGGAGGATTTTATTGGTCCCAGGTTCTGAGATGAGGGACAGGGTTTTGAGGTCATTGCATGATTCACCCATGGCAGGACATCCCGGGTACTATAAGACCTATAGGTAGGTACGGGAGAGATTCTCTTGGAAGGGTCTCAAGTCCTATGTTCTCCAGTATGTCAGGGAATGTCTTGTTTGCCAGCAGAACAAGCAAGAGCACACATACCCTACAGGTCTTCTATAGCCGCTTCCTATTCCTGAGAGGAAGTGGGATTGTTTATCCATGGATTTCATCATGGGCTTGCCAAAAGCTCAAGGGAAGGACAGTATTTTCGTGGTGGTAGATCGATTGACGAAATATGCACACTTTTTTGCAATCACTACTACACACACGGCTACTCAGATTGCTGAATTGTTCTTCCGAGAGGTATTCAAGCTGCACGGTTTACCTCGCAGTATAGTTAGCGACAGGGACAGCAGATTTATGGGTAACTTCTGGCAGGAGTTATTCAAGCTTTGTGGGACAGAGCTCACCCCTAGTACCAGCTACCACCCCCAGACCGATGGGCAGACAGAGATCGTCAACAAATGGGTGGAAGGGTACTTGCGTAACTATAGTTCAGGGCAGCAGAAGGCATAGGTGAGGTGGTTATACTTATGTGAGTACTGTTACAACACCACCCATCACATGAGCATCCAGATGACACCATATCGAGCGTTGTATGGATATGACGCTCCGAGCTTTCTTGACTTATTGCTGAGTGACAGTAGAGTTCCCAGTGCTGGTGATTTGTTACAGGAGAACCAGGATATTATGAGAGCACTTAGGGAAAATATACAGAAAGCCCAAAATCATCAAAAACAATATGCTGATCAGAGACGAGTAGAGCGGTCTTTCGAGATCGATGATTTGGTGTACCTGATGCTTCAGCCATATAGGCAATCTACCCTTCGCAAGAAGGGCTCCGAGAAACTTAAGCCGCGATATTATGGACCTTTCAGAGTTGTCAGACGTGTGGGTCAAGTGGCTTATGAGCTGGATCTTCCGGTGGATAGTAGAGTTCACAACGTGTTCCATGTGTCGCGCCTCAAAAAGGCGTTGGGACAACACGTGATTCCTTCTATTGATTTGCCACCCCTGGATGATGAGGGCAAATTAGTTTTGATATCTGAGGCCATTCTGGACTCCAGAGAGCGTCATCTTCGGAGGCGGGTCATCAGGGAATACTTGGTTAAGTGGAGGGATCTACCGGCAGAGGATGCGACGTGGGAGAGTGACAGTGTTCTTCAGCATCCAGCTTTGAGTTTGCTTGTGGACAAGCAAATTCGGGGAGGGCGGACTGTGATGTCCCCTCGCTAGACAGTTCTCGGGAACAGTGTGTTAGCCCTTTATTGGACCCTTGTGGGCTAGCCAGTTTGGATAGAGGGTCAGTGTTGCTTTTTGGAGAGTTTGGTTGTTCGTGTTTTCAGTGGACAGTGCTTGGATCACAGCGAGCGTTTGCATTCTAGGAGTTCACAGCTTCTGACGGCACGAGATTATCCTGAGTTTTGAGCATATTACGGGACTTTAAGTGATTAAGTTAATTTATTAACTTAAACGCCTTTTTAATTAAAGTCACATTGACTTTAATTATATTTTATATCACTTAAATGTCAAAAAAGGAGACTTTAATATTTTAATATCTTAAAATATTGAAAAGTGCGCTCAAACTATTGAAAAGGATTATATTAAAATATTAAAATATTTTAATGATGAGAAAGGCCGTACATTTCTTGAAATGCGTGCCATTTGGTATAAAGGCATTTCCTGGCAATAGAAACTCACTTCTTGACTATTTCGATTTGCCTTGTGCATTTTTCCTTCTGAGCAATATCCTGTGACCAGGGTTTGATCATTTTGTCCATTGGAGAACGGAAAACTCTTCAGTGTTGAGTACTCTTGAGGCTGTGAAAGATCAGCTGAATCAGTACAGTTGAGGGCTTCACACAGAAGTTCTACAGTTGCAGACAGAGGATTTATTTATGCAGTTGTTTGTTCTTCAGTATAATAATTGAGGGTTCCTTGGTGGCGCTTCCTTCATCAGAGGCAGAGGTTTCCACGGAGTCTTCTTGCATTGTTTTCCATAGCCGTACGGCCAGCATTGGGGTTTGTGCCTTAAAAAGGCGTGTGAAGTAATTAATGAAAACGCCTTCTGTTTGAGAGGGCTTTGACATCTATCATTGGCGGCTTGTCCTTTCAAAGCTTTGTGACCAGTTTCTGATCAGGAGAAACCTTTCCTGGAGTCATGGCGTGCATTCAGGCTTGTTTTCACCTTTTTCAGCTGTAGATCTGGCCAGTTTCTTATTTAAATAATCTGGAGCCCTTTTGGTATGTTTATCATTCTTAAACTATCTGTTGGTGTTAAATAATACATTCTGTACTTTCATTTTGAAGGAATAAGTTTAAATTTGTCTTTTATGAGCAAAAATATGCTGCGCCCCTTCTCTTCTGTCTATTAAGATTTCTCTAAAAAACTTTAAAAACACTTTAAAAGACTTAAGAAAAGAGGGTTTTGAGCTGAGAGCCAGCAGGGCTCATCACATGTATAAAGTACGGCTGTCGCAGCTGCAGCATTAAAAACAATAGTACGGCCCCCTTAAGAACTCCAGATGTCTTTGGAATAGGCGCCTTACTTAGAGATGCTTCTCTGGATGAATAACTAATCAAAACCCTGAATATTTTATTGTTTTTGATGCTCTGTAATTTCTTTTGAATGAAGAAATCTCTTTCCTGGCAATAAATCAGATGATATCTCACACCCTCTGAATTGCTTTCACTGGAGATGGCTCGTTCCCCAATGCTCTGAGACTGAAACCCTTGGCTTCCGTGCTCTGATCAAACTTCATCAATTTTCCATTCACAAGATAACATAATGGTTCGATTTTCAATGTAAATGGCTTATATTTTTCTCAAAAGTGCGATTTCCTCAATAATAGGGTTTATTAAAAATTCAACTTCTGTTCTTTTTAATTTTTTCAATAGTCTCAACTCAAATTTTTAATTATAAAATATAATTAAAAATTGGCCCCCTCTGATGATGGCGCACCCCTCAAGAAGAATCACTTAAGTTATAATTTAATATTATAACTTTATATTATAATCATGAAATAATTAATATTTAATTAATACAATTAAATATTAATACTTCTCTCGTTACTCATCCGATGACTGTTCCGTCTGAAGCTGACGAACACTGAAGTGATTCTAAATGCTGCCAAAGCCATACTGCTAAAAATAGCAGGGGGTCCCACGCTGACTGCCAGGAACTGCTAAAAATAGCAACTCAGCAAGAAGTCTCCGATCGAGCCCAAACGAAAGCCTACTGATCAAACTCTGCCAACTGAAGCTGAGCCAAGCTCCGAAGTGACCCTCTATCCAGTCTATCGGGCTACGAGGGTCTTGTGATAGGCCAATCCTGTACTCCGAGAGATGTCACTGAGAAGGGGACATGACAGTCCGCCCCTCTTGAAATTGCTTGTCCTCAAGCAATTTCAATGCCGGATGCTGCAGAATCTCCTCGCTCTCCCATGTCGCATCCTCAACAGGCAAATCTCTCCATTTCACCAGATATTCCCTGATAGTCCTCCGACGCAACTGTCTCTCCCTATACTCCAGGATGGACTCAGGTACTAAAATCAACTTTCCCTCATCATCTAAGGGAGGTAGAACCGCAGATGGTATCACACGATGACCCAACGCCTTCTTGAGGCGTGATACATGGAAAACGTTGTGTACCCTGCTCTCTGCTGGAAGCTCAAGCTCGTAAGCCACCTCGCCAACTCTCCTCAGGATCCTGAGAGGACCGTAATAACGTGGCTTGAGCTTTTCTGACCCACTCTTCCTAAGAGTGGACTGACGGTAGGGCTGCAGCATGAGGTAAACCATGTCACCAACCTTTAAATGCCTCTTCGTCCTCTTCTGATCCGCATACTGTTTCTACTGATTTTGTGCCTTGGCTATATTTTCCTTGAGAGCCCTCATAGTGTCCTGACTCTCCTGCAACCAACCTCCTGCACTCGGCACTCTACTGTCGCTCAGTAGCAAATCAAGGAAACTCGGCGCCTCATACCCGTACAACGCCATGAAGGGTGACATCTGAATGGTCATATGGAATGTCGAGTTATAACGATACTCACACAAATGTATCCATTTGACCCATGCCTTCTGCTGCCCTGCTATATAATTCCTGAGGTACCCTTCCACCCACTTATTTACTATCTCCGTCTGCCCATCTGTCTGTGGATGATAACTCGTGCTCGGAGTGAGCTCGGTTCCACAAAGTCTGAAAACCTCTTGCCAGAAGTTACTCAGGAACCGACTATCTCTGTCGCTTACAATGCTCCGAGGCAACCCATGAAGTCTGAATACCTCGTGAAAGAATACCTCTGCTACCTGTGTAGCGGTAGAAGTCGTGGTGATCGGAAGGAAGTGGGCATACTTCGTAAGCCGATCCACAACTACATATATACAATCACGCCCTTGGGCTTTAGGCAAGCCCGTAATAAAGTCCATTGACAGGCATTCCCACTTGTTATCAGGAATCGGAAGTGGCTGCAACAAACCTGCCGGGTACGTGTTCTCCTGCTTGTTCTGCTGACAAACAGGGCACTCACGCACATACTGAAGAACATCTCCCTTGAGTCCTTTCCATGTGAACCTCTCCCGTATCTGCCTGTAAGTTTTGAAGTATCCGGGATGTCCTGCTGTAGGCATGTCATGAAAGGCCCGCATAACAATGTTCTTCACCTCTGACCCTGGGATCAAAAATATCCTGTTCTTGTAAATGATCAAGTCATTTACAAGCGTATACCTGGTATCAACTGCTGATCCCTCAACAATACTGGAGGCCCAACTATCCCTGGCATACTCTGCCACTATCATATGCCTTCAATCCTCCAAGATATGAACCATAGTGCTCAAATACGGTCTACGTGAAAGTGCATCAGCCACTACGTTCTGTGTACCTTTGATATATGAGATATCAAAGTCATAAGCCTGCAACTTACTGACCCACTTCTGCTGTCTATCATTGAGATCTCGCTGCCCCAAGAAGTGTCTCAAACTGTTATGATCAGTTTTAATGCAAAACTTGCTGCCAACAAGATATTGTCGGAACTTTGCTAAGGCATGCATAATCGCGAGCATCTCCTTATCATATATGCTATACAGTCTCTCTGGTCCTCTGAGCTTGCGGCTCTCATACACAATCGGGTGCTTGTCCTGCATAAGCACCGCACCAATGCCCTCACCTGATGCATCGCATTGAAGCTCGAACGGCTTCGTAAAGTCAGGTAGTGCCAAAACAGGGCATGTGGTCATCAACTCCTTGAACTTCATAAAACACTCTTGTGCCTCAGAAGTCCAAACAAAAGCCCCCTTCTTCAGTAAATCTGTCATCGGGGCTGCATGTCGTGAATAACCATTCACGAATCTGCGGTAGAACCCACATAAACCGAGAAACCCTCTCAACTGTGTCAGGTTTGCCGGTGTAGGCCAATCAACAATGGCGCGGATCTTTTCAGGATCCATACGCACTCCATCTGCACTGATAATATGACCTAGATATAGCAATT
This sequence comes from Sequoiadendron giganteum, assembly GCA_007115665.2. NCBI lineage: Eukaryota > Viridiplantae > Streptophyta > Pinopsida > Cupressales > Cupressaceae > Sequoiadendron > Sequoiadendron giganteum. Next base: position 450,645,558 of record CM021101.1, read on the forward strand.
CGGTCATCCCCAAGTCACACTTGGATTCCTTGGCGTACAAGGACTCCCTCTCCAAAATACTCAATACGGTCTCCAAATGAGCCAAGTGCTCCTGCCATGTCCTGCTGTATATGAGAATATCATCGAAGAAGACTAACACAAACCTCCTCAGCAATGAATGAAAAACCCTGTTCATCGTAGACTGAAAGGTAGCTGGCGCATTAGTGAGCCCAAATGGCATCACTACGAACTCAAAGTGCCCACAATGACATCTGAAGGCTGTCTTCTCTATGTCCTGCTCACGGACTCTGATCTGATGATAACCCGACCGTAAATCAATTTTGGTAAAGTAACAGGCACCATGGAGCTCATCAATAAGCTCGTCAATCCTCGGTATCGGGTACCTGTTCTTAATTGTCCTCTTATTCAGGACCCTGTAATCAATGCACATGCGCAATGTTCCATCCTTCTTCTTAACCAAGACAACCGAAGAAGCGAATGGCGATTTGCTAGGTCGAATGTGACCCATAGCAAGTAACTCCTTTATTGTCTTCTCTATCTCATCCTTTAACCTCTTAGGATGCCTGTAAGGAGTTATCATCACGGGCTTAGCGCCCTCCTCGAGCTCAATAATGTGCTCTATGCCCCTGTCTGGAGGTCTACCTGGCGGAATATCACTGAACACCTTATCATGCTTAATCCTCAACTTCTGAATGTCCGGATGATATTCTATCTTTTGCTGTCCCTCCTGTATAGGTGCTAAATGACACTCGGCAGCCCACTCTACCATGTCGTGACGCATGAGCCGCTCCATCCGACGAAAAGAAATTGTTTTGATGTCGCTGTCCCGTATTGCTTTTAATATGTGTGTCTTCCCATTGACATCAAAACGGATCTCCATATCCTTGAGACGAAGAGTGACTTCCTCCAATGAATGAAGCCACTTCATTCCCAAGACCAAATCAATATCCCCCATATTAACAACATAGTAATCAGCCTTGAACTCATAATTGTTCAAGCGTAAAGGGAGATCCTTTATCATGCGTTCACACCTCAGCGTGTGCCCGTCGGCTACCTTAACTCTAATTCCTTCAAACTCTTCAGTGATGAGTCCGCATTTTTCAACAAACCTAGCATCAATGAAATTATGTGTGGCTCCTGTATCAAGAAGGGAGATGACCCTCTGTCCTGCTAACACACCCCGAATCCTAAATGAGCCCTCCTGCTGAATGCTAGATAGCCGTGCCTCCTGTATCTGAAGCTCTGGCTCTGTCTCAGCTCTAGGCTCTGGAGCCTCTAACTCTGAATCCTCGAAACTCTCCTGCTATTCGGAATTTCCTGATTCTGAGTCCTCATAATATGCCCACATCACTCGATTTGCCTTGCCCTTAGGTCTTAGAGGACAATCGTGATTGGCGTCATACGGTCCTTTGTAGTAGAAGCAAAGCTTCTTCCTGCGTAGGTCATTAAGGGCCTCACGATCCAAAGGTGGTGCTGCTGATTTACCTTTTGAATCGTTTTTAAAGTCTGATTTTTCTTTGTTAAAATCAGATTTGTCCTTATTTCTGTTAAAGCCCTTATTATCTCTAAATGATGAAGAACCTCTGGAGTTAAATCTACTAGAAGGTGCTGCTAACTCCATGCTTCGTGCTTTCTTCATCGCCTCCTGTAAAGAAGGAGGATCAAAGGCTTTGATCCAACCTCTCAGTGGCTCTGTCAAACCCTCCAGGAAGAGTACTACCAATCGCCTCTCTGAAATGTTCGGAACCATGACTGATAACTTCTGAAAGTCACCAATATAGGACTCCAAACTGCCACTCTGTCTCAACTGAGCCAAGTCTCTGAAGTAGGATTCTGGATCCTTCCTGTCAAACCGCTCAACCAATCTGTCCACAAACTCCTGGTATGATGTGATCCTGTCATGCTGTAAGGTCACCATACCGTGGTGCCACCAATCGTAAGCCACTCCCTCAAGATGCAGTGTCGCATAACGGATAGCATCTCTCTCAGCCATCGGGCGTAATGTGAGGAATGTGTCTAACTTACTGATCCATGCCTGGGCTGTCACCTTGCCACTACCATCGAACATCGCTAGATTGAGTTTGTTTGTAGCATGTTTTAGGTCATTGTTCTGATGTCTAGGTCTCCAATCCTGTCGTCCTTTGCGATATTCTCTCCTCTGTGTAACAAATCGGTCAAAGGAAATCCTCTCTCTGACATCAGGTGGTACTAACTCCCACTCCTCGTTCGCTGCCATAAGTGTATCTACGAACAACTCCTCATGCTCCTCACCTGCAATAGCCTCATTGGGCTCCTGTCTCACAAAAGTAGGCCTAGTGGGCCTGTCTGCTGTCCGTGAAACAGTCCTAGGTGCTCTCCGAGATCCTGCATCACTCCTGTTATCGTCATGCTGTGGTGACGGTCTCCTCTGTATACCTAACCTCTGGATTGCCACTGCCAACTGCTGTAGCACATCGTTAGACTGCCGCTGACTTGCTCGTAAGTCTCTGAGAGTGTTTAAAACCTCGGCATCGTCCTGATCTCTAGGTATATCTGCTCTGTCAGCCTTGTCATTCCTGTCAGCCATGTTTTCTGGCTACCTACTCAAACTCCGTTGCCTGTCAATCAAGGCACGTCTGCGTGTATAATACCTGTATGGTTCAAGCTCGTCTGGCTGCATATGATGGCTAAACCCTTAGGATGGCAGGATTTAGCTTTGATACCACTGTAGAAACCCCTTGTTTCCCTTGTTCCTGAATCTGACTATTTTTTGTTTGTTTTTGAAGTTTTTGGTGTTTTTGTGATTTTTTTGCATAAAATAAAGAAATTGCGATTTTGATAGAAAATGATTATAAATTCAATAAAAATGCTATACTGCCAATATGGATAGGAAAAACAAGTTCTAAGGATGGCGTATCATTTATTGACCTTCTGAATTCAATACAATAAAGATTTGATAACATGCAAAGGAAAAATATCAACTTGCTTATTTAAAAACCTGGAATTTTTGCAGCAGCCATGAACAACATGAGATGGTACGACTTCAGTGAAATTTACTTCCTCCTCTGCCAGATGCTACACAATGGATCCCTTGATATTTGCGCCGCAATAGATGAAGCCAGATGAAGAAGGAAGAAGGCGATTTGTATTGGCTGAAAGGTACGGCCTTTTTAAATGGTACGGCTCTGCTGTATAAAGTACGGCTGTAGCAGCTGCAGCATTAAAAACAATAGTACGGCCCCCTTAAGAACTCCAGATGTCTTTGGAATAGGCGCCTTACTTAGAGATGCTTCTCTGGATGAATAACTAATCAAAACCATGAATATTTTATTGTTTTTGATGCTCTGTAATTTCTTCTGAATGAAGAAATCTCTTTCCTGGCAATAAATCAGATGATATCTCACACCCTTTGAATTGCTTTCACTGAAGATGGCTCGTTCCCCAATGCTCTGAGACTGAAACCCTTGGCTTCCGTGCTCTGATCAAACTTCATCAATTTTCCATTCACAAGATAACATAATGGTTCGATTTTCAATGTAAATGGCTTATATTTCTCAAAAGTGCGATTTCCTCAATAATAGGGTTTATTAAAAATTCGACTTCTCTTCTTTTTCATTTTTTCAATAGTCTCAACTCAAATTTTTAATTATAAAATATAATTAAAAATTGGCCCCCTCTGATGATGGCGCACCCCTCAAGAAGAATCACTTAAGTTATAATTTAATATTATAACTTTATATTATAATCATGAAATAATTAATATTTAATTAATACAATTAAATATTAATACTTCTCTCGTTACTCATCCGATGACTGTTCCGTCTGAAGCTGACGAACACTGAAGTGATTCTGAATGCTGCCAAAGCCATACTGCTAAAAATAGCAGGGGGTCCCACGCTGACTGCCAGGAACTGCTAAAAATAGCAACTCAGCAAGAAGTCTCCGATCGAGCCCAAACGAAAGCCTACTGATCAAACTCTGCCAACTGAAGCTGAGCCAAGCTCCGAAGTGACCCTCTATCCAGTCTATCGGCCTACGAGGGTTGTGTGATAGGCCAATCCTGTACTCCGAGAGATGTCACTGAGAAGGGGACATGACACAAGTTACCTCATCTTGAAGCTCTTCAAAAACCCCAGAAAGCTCCACTAGACATGCGTCAGAAAAACACACATGCAAGCCCTCAAAACTGCATCTGCAACCTCCTATAAAATAGGAAACCCTAATTTCCATTCTGCTTAGTCTACGAGTTTCCGGAAATAGGCTAAATCCAATTGTAGAGCGTAGGGCTAAATCGGGGACATTACAGTCCGCCCTTCTCAAAATTGCTTGTCCTCAAGCAATGCCACTGCACTCGAAGAAAACTATTTGATCCATACTATGCCAAGTAGGATCCTGGGGTCCCAAATCCATCTCTGAGAGGACCCACCCTGTTGATGCTGCAACACTCTAATCACACAAGAATAACCAACACTCCAAATCTGGACTAACCCTCCTTGTAAGCCCAAAGAGTCACCATATCTCTTACCCAAACTAATAGACCTGGAAAGATTGATGTAAAAAAGAACTTGCAGCATCTCATGTCTTGAAAACTCTGAGGAGTAAAAAACAACAATACCACAATCTAACATATTCCTGAGCAATAAGGAAAATAATTTTCTCAATTCAAAAGCATGCTCCATATTATAACTCCTCATAACACCAAGTAGAGTCATGACAATATATGTGACTCTTCCAACACTTCTTGCAAAGGAAAGAGCAACTCCTTGCAAGAGATCCCCCATCACATCCTCAAAATTTTCTGAAGATGTATAATGCCTTCTTTGAAAAAGACTGATATAACTGAGATGACTCCATGAAAAACTTACAAATTTTACCTCATGAGTCTCCAATTGGTGGACCAAATCAGTTTCTAACTTACTGCCCCAAACACTAGTATAGGAGAAAACACAGAGAAGGTCACTGTTAAACATTAGAGAACATCCCATACATGAATTCTGGCTGCACTGTAACAATCATTTTCTCATTCGAGGCTCAAAATCAGTCCTAGTAGTAGACTGGAAGGTCAGAAAATGGAAACACCAACCAACTAACAGGTCTGATTTAGATAATTTGAAATCTGATTTATGAAAAATCAGCATTCCCAACAATAAGCAACAGCTGCAACAAAAGAATTTCTCATTAAAATTGGCATAACCGCTCATGAACAAGGCTGGTGGCTTCTTCAATAAGGGTCCCAATGCCACCACAAGCCGTCTTCCAATCATATTTCCATCCCAGAACACCAATTTATGATCAAAAATAAAAAACCAATAACAGGAAAAGAAGGTAGCAACAATCATAGAACTGAAATTTTTACACTTATCTCTCCAACCAACCTTCTTTTTATGCTTACCATTCTTCATTAGAAAATACTTGAGATCCCAAATACTAACTTTCAATTGGAGACAAGTTCCAACACAAGAGCTGATGATCTCAACAACATTTTGAAAACAATATGTTGGTTTATCCCTTTTAGAATTTTCAATATTATCTTTTTGCCAAGTAATGCCAGGATCCCATACTATCAACAATGCAGTACCATTTCTCAAACGGAGAATTATTCTCACATGAATCATCTGATTCTCTCGTTCCATCTGGATAAACACTTCTTGAAACTCCAAGAAGTAATCAACAAACCTATGTTCGTTGAAAAAATGGAACTCAAAATCTTCTGTCATATATTGTCGAAAAGATTCCATGAACCTTTCATCAAATACAATTTTGAAATCTGTCACTCTAAGAGAAGGTGGTGATGAACTAAAATCTGACAAGAGTCTCACAAACATCCTCAACAAAAAATAAATAAAACCTTCATCATCATGATTGTCAACTCTTTGCTGATGAACAATAAGAATGTCCTCATTTCTTTGTGTTTCAAGAGTTACCAATTTTTGCTGAGTGGGTGCACTAGGAGCAGTAGTAGATTCAACTTCATGCAACTCTCGTATCAACTCTCCAACACTGGAAGACAAACTCAAATTTCCTCCTTCAGTAATCTTTGAAGCAATTCCTTCATCAATATCAAAAAGAGGATTTACATAAACCTTATTAGCACCTTCTTCATACAACAAGTTGTCAAAAGCCTGAAAAACTTGTTGATGATAATTTGAATACTTCGGTTTCTCAGGACAGCATTCCAAATCATATGTTTCTTGTATGAGATCAAGCTCATCAAGAATTACCTGAAGCTCCTCAGCTCTTTTTTTTTTTCTTGCTCCCATGAATAATGAACAGCAGAAATCTGATTCTCTGCTTCAATTAGAGTCTCATGCACTTGTTGCAACTTGGCTTTGGTGAGCTCGTTACACTCTAATGCCTTGTCGGCAATTTTGGCCACTTTGTCTTTAACACGAATGATGTGCAAAAGATTTGATTTGATTTCTTCCAAGGCAAACTTAATGAACTTCATATCAGCAATGGAAATGCAACATACATCCTCTCTTCTAGGCACAACATAAATCAAATTTTCAACATGTTGATGCAATTTATCAAGCTGTGACAAAACTTGAATTCCATTTTCAGCAGTTTGTGAGCTTGAACTGCAATCTTCATATGCTAGCTGAGGTGATGTAGAACATTTTTGATGGACAAAGATTTCAAAAATCGTTTGAGCTGCACTCCCCAACTTGTCTCGCATGTGATAGACACTCTTCATCATTCCATCCATAGTGCCTTCCAATTCCTTAGCTTGTTTTTAGGTGAAGAGAAATCTGCCTTATGACTACTAGAAACATCTCTTTCCACATTATTTTCTACACATGATTCAAGGGAGTCGGTCAAATCAACTTTGTAGTGGGAAGAGACTTCAACTTCCTCTTTCTCTTGGCTTTCAAACCAGCATTTTTCCAAATTGTGAAAAGGCAATTCGTTGGTTGAACACATATCTTCTACTCACCGAACTTCTCTTTCATTTGGATCTGCACTTATGATTTCATCATGCAACTCCATGTCAACTCTTGTTTTTAGAAGTTCTTCTCTTGGATTTTCAACTTGAGGCTCCTTAACACCTATTGACTCATTGTTCTCTACTACAGGATATATGGAAACTCCTTGAACATTTGCTATGAATTCGAAGGGATTCCAACTTTCATCCTCCCCTTCAGCTTCGGAAATCTCCTCTTTGTCCTCAACAATCTTTTTCAAACATGGCTTCAATTTTTCTTCACATTGACTGAAGAGTTTTTTGACTAACAAATCAGCAGTAGGAGAAATCTACTCTTCATGTTCATAGGCATTCTTGAGAAGGGATTGAACACTTTTAGGAAGAGTATCAACTTCTTTGATAGTGTCAATTCGAACATTTTTAACAGCTACAAACACCCCCTCTTCCTGCTCACTCCAAGTCGAAGTGAATAGATAATCAAACAAATAGTAAATCTGATTTTCCATTCCTAATTCTATCAGAAGGATGCAAGTTCTTATTTCTGAGAATGTCTTTAGGACAATAGCTCTTCTTGGAAACACAACACTCCCCGTTTCATCCATATCTTGAAAACTCTCCACAATCATACTTAATATGGTCTTCATAGTTTCTTCATCATACGGCAATTGTGGCTCCACAATTCTTATCACTTCCATGAAATAGAAAGAAATCAGCAGCTTATTTTCTTCATCTGGATGCCTCAAGCAATAGGCTGATTCAAAACATTAACTGCAGGAGTTAATGCCAACTGCATTTCCTTTGAAATTGATGGCTTCACTTGTCTCAGACATTGTTCTAACAAATGAAGAATATTCTCTTAATTTCCTCTTGACTGAAATTCTTTGCCAAGTCTCTTTCCAACGAAAAAGAGAGTCTCTGCCAACTTCCTTTCTTCTTCATTAGCCATACCTTATTCTGACAAGACAAGGTTTCACAAACCTCTGAAAAGATGTCAACTTTCAAACTTTTGAAGCTGAAACTAAATTCCGTTCTGCTTTCTGATGTAGTATCAGTCTTCTTTGACTCTCATCTCATAACTGAAGCGATGAAGACTCACAGGATGGCAAGAAAACAGACTCTGATACCACTGAAATATACTCTCTCAATTTTTTGATTTTTAAATGAACATTTACAATGTTGTAACCAAGCACCTGTTAAGATTAGCATAACCCAAAATGTTGCATGAAAGAACTCTAACCAAGAATGCGCCCTAAAACCACTTAAGGAGGAGGGGCAGGCATATGGTCAGAGGATCCCTAGGATCTACTGAATCAAATATTACAAGTATTACACTGAAAGAGAGAGATTAAACTCGACACCAAGAATGTGCTCTCAAGATCCTTTGACAGGCGATGCTAACATATGGTGGAGTACTAATGCTGAAATTGAAATGAAATAGGCGGATAACCAGCCATGAGAAATTTTCCACACTACCACCAAACAGTGGGGGGAAAAGATTACAATTCAAAACTAATTCATCCGCTGCGGCGGGCATCCACTCAACAGTGGGAATTCTCCACTTGACAGTGGGTGAGAAAGAAAGATACAAATGTTTATTCTCCACATTGGCGGTAAACCAGCCAGGGGTTAAAGTGTTTGCATTAGGAAATCACAAGTAAATGCAGTAAGAACAATGACTGGATTAATACTACTAAATCTCAGCCTTACAATGAAATAAATCTGCATTTTCCATGTGTTACGATAATATAATCAATGCAAACTTCTGAAGAATGTTTATTACAATATATAATCTTCTGAATTGCCAAGATATAAGCCAAAATCTGAATGCTTAACAATCTGATATGCATAAACAACAGACTGAAAATGTCAATCAACAAACATGTAAATCAAATGAAATGCTCATAACTCTTCAAATATACCTCCGAATGATGTAAAATAAATTGCAAAAGTATTCTAAGAGGTAGACGCCCAATCTCCAACCCACAAACTGCATTAAAGCTCAGAGAATGATTAGGCACGAATCCCAAGGTAGTCCCAACATGGTACGGCCTTCTTGAGGGGCGATTTTCTACTTAAAAAATGAGAAACAACAAACTAAAATCTGCAAACTTCAAGGTGGGGTCGCCTCAAGCATAGAATCATGATGAACAAATACCCATAATCAAATTAGCATTACCCTTAAAGTTGTTAATGATTTTCACCTACAGCCATGATTGAATCAGCAACAATAAAATATGGAAATAACATCTGAATCTTCACATTTAGGCTCAATGTGCACTTCTGAATGAAGCACACTCTCAATCCATCATCTAGGGAACCATAGTTTCAGGCCCGAAGAGTGGAATAGAATTGCTAAGCTTTCCCTTAACCGGATTTTGGATTTCAACCAGCAGCATAACTTTGCTTTCCAAAACATAACATAATCAGCTCTCCACAATGCAGCAAGATATAAGTTTCAATGGGCAAATGAAACACTTTGAATTCCAAGAAGTTGAATCACTTCAACTTCCCAAGGGACTCCACCTTCAACCATTCACTTTACTGTGAAATAATAAAACATTATTTCCCTTCCCTTTAGGCGTCCATTTCTATTTGCAACAATAAAGCATTTAATAAATCATTAAACACTCAACATGACCCCTTAATGTCCCCTCTTTAAATCAACATGAAGTTATCTCTCCTAGGCGTGGGGGTACAACTTAAAAACATGAAATTAACTAAGTATAACACTTAGTCCAAGGAGATAAACAAAACCAATGCCAATACTGAAACTGAAGGATTATGACAAATAGCATGATGACATGAGCTGAACTGCAGATGATGATACTACCAAGATTAGACTTATTAAAAATAGTCACTGCCAAAAATAGTAAGTTCACTTCAACTCAACAGAAAGCCAAATTGAATTGCAAAAGATTGAGTTGCTGCTAAAGTGATACTGTTATAAATATACTTACCAAAAATAGCATATTGCTATAAATAGTAAGTTTGCCAAAATCACATCTGTATGCCCATTGAGCAGTATCATGACTTACTATAAATAGTAAGTGTTTCCAAATATCTTTTAAGCACAAATCGGGCAACCAACATGACTTACTATAAATAGTAAGTGCCCGGAAAGGATGTTAGATTCAGATGCAAGTTACCTCATCCTGAAGCTTTTCAAAAACCCAGAAAGCTCCACTAGACATGTGTCAGAAAAACACACATGCAAGCCCTCAAAACTACATCTGCAACCTCCTATAAAATAGGAAACCCTAATTTCCATTCTGCTTAGCCTATGAGTTTCCGAAAATAGGCTAAATCCAATTGTAGAGCGTAAGGCTAAATCGGGGACATTACAGGTGAATCCAATTTTTGAGACAAAAACCCTCCTAACTGGCTGAGTGATGTCATCCAGAAATCATCATTATGCTGAGTGCTGAGTTTTTTTTCCAATTTGATGTTGTTAATAGAGATTTCTGATGTGTTTTGAGAGATTTTGGTATGCAAGTTTATTGATGTTTACTGTCCTAGTTCTAGCTTGAATCTAGGAGTGATTTTTGGACCTTTTAGAGGGTTGTAGTTCATTATTTTATGCTATACTGTTTTCTGCAGCAATAATCAAAGTCATGTCAGAGGGATCGTTCTTTGCAAATTGGTTTGTACAACAATGTTGTTATCCTATAGTTAAATGGTGGTTATACAATGGTTTGGGGTATTGAGGACGGTGGATGGAAGACATTTGTTAGAAGCAAACAGTCTGATATGACAGTTCTGAGTAATGTTTAGTGAGTATGGAGGTCCACAATCAGCATTCTACATCATCCTTCAGCCCTCTTTGCTAGTGCATTTCGGTTTATTGAGTCCACATGAATGGTATAACATCAACCTATGATTTTATGGACTAAATTATGTATATGCAGCAATCTGTTTGTTATTTTGAATAACATTATTAGTGTGTGCAACTAAACTCTCGTATCAATATCATTCTTAGTTGTACTTAGTGCATTCCATGCTCCTATTATTGTAACTTTGGATGGTAGTACTGTCACAGAGTTGTGCATTTCATGTTCAAGATATTGTAAATATGTCATCGGTTAATGTATTTATCATTGAATGTCTTGGTTGGTTCACTGGTAGACTCATCTGCATTTCAAGCTTGTTTTTGGCATTGATCAGATTCACCTATAATCAACCATTTTGGCTTGATTAGATTTCGTTGTGATTTGGTAGTGGCTTTGCATTCTCTGTGCATGCTTGTCTGCCAAAGAGGTGTTGATATGGGTCAGCTCTACCGCTTGCATGCTTTGGTTATCTTGCTGTCTTTACATTTCAACAATGCGTTCATCTAGATAAAGTGTGTGTTGTCCAAACATCGTATGCTTTCACCTTGCCCACATTGGGAACTTGGTGATCAGAAAGTGCATGTACTTGTATTTGCATTTTTTATATGGTAAGGAAGCTTATTGCTGTTTTGTAGAATTTAAGAAAGCTTTTGACAGGGTGCCTAGGGACAAACTATGGAATAGGATGGAAGAATTAGGCATTCCAAATGTGTATAGAGAAGCTGTTCACAGGCTGTATGAGAACAACTGAGGGTATGTGAGAATGTTTTGGCAGTGACATTGGTGTTAAGTAGGGCTACCCTTTATCTCCCACGCTTTTTGGGCTATACATTGATAAGTTGGAAGCTTGGTTAAGCAAGGCAGGTGGGTGGGGATGGTATTCAATTGGCAGGTTACGTAGTGAAATTACTTCTATATGCTGACGATCTTATATTAGTTTCAAAAACAACTCATGGGTTAAGAGAACATTTGAAAGCTCTAGTACACTTTTGTCAGGAAGTTGGGATGCTAGTGAACACCACCAGGACCAAAATCATGATTTTCTCATTGAATAGAAAAGATAAACATCATACCTTTCCTTTTGAAGGTAGCCCGCTTGATATAGTGAAAGAATACAAATATCTTGGGATTGACTTTCACTATAAGCTCAGTTGGAAACTTGTAGATGGAAAAGGATATAGGGAGGTTGGAAAGCCTCTTACCTACTTCAAAATAGATGTAGAAAAGCTGAACTTTGGGATTGGACAACCAAGAAAACCCTCTTTGGTTTACTTGTCACACCGGTTGTACTTTATGGGTGTGAAGTATGGGGAAACAATATATCAAAGTGCAGTTGTAGACAAATAGAAAGAATCTAGAAACACCTAATAACAAGCAATCTTAAAGTTAAAGCCACAGTCCCATATGAAATTCTTTTAGCTGAAGCGGGGGCTTTTCCCTTGGAAGCATCAGCGATAACCCGGTTGATAGGTTATCTAAAGAAGGTTCAAAACATGGATAACCACCAGTGGCCCAAAATGGTTATGGAGTAGACATTAGATCGTAGAAAGAAAACCTAGATGAAGCAGAACAACAAGTGGTTGAACAAGTGGGACATCAAATTACAAGAGTGTCCTAGCACCAATGTGAAATAAAAACTTAGGGAAAAATTTAGGACTGCCATGTGGTCAAAACAAATTGGGCGAAATAAAACATACTACATCAAAGTGTACCCGACAAAGGATCATGGTGAAAAAACCTATTTAGGGGCTGCTATTAAAGGGAAAGCGAGGTTGTTAGTTGCACAATTGAGGACGGGATCGCATCATCTTAGGTGTGAGATTGGTAGATGGAAATTACCTAAAGAAACTTGGGAAGAAAGAACTTGCATATTTTGTAATAAGGGGGTGGTGGAGACGGAATGGCACTTCGTCATGGAATGCACAACTTATGAAGATATCTGTAATTAGTACGCAAATAGTTTGGGTGTGGACAATATGCAACAGTTATTTGAGGAGGATAAGATCAACTAGACGACAAACCTTCCAGTCAAAATTAATAGCAGGAGATTCAACTTGGAAAAGAGCATGAAAACAAATTAAGTTGTTTGTCTTGGTCCCATAGACTGTTTAGTCTTGTGGACGCCATTAAAATATTTCATTTCATTTCATATTGAAAAATACAATAAAAATTGGTGTGGGTTTACTACAAAAGATTTCAAAGGGTTTATTGTGATGGTTGTTGATAGATTCACCATGCCTTACATTAAGCAAATTTCCAAATTGAACTTCTCCTTGGAGAGTCACAAAGTGATAGATGATTTCTATGTTGTTGGCATAGGAGATATTGATGTAGTATGGGAGTTCGGTGGTTACATTCCCTTGGGAAATTCACTTAGAATTTTTAGACCATGGAACTCAAGTTTTGAATTGATGGGAAGAAGGTAGTGCTCTGAGGAATGTCAAATGGAGCTCCTAAAATTGTTCCTATTGAATGAATGGAGAGAATTCTCCACCATGGCTGGGTTGTTTGGCAACCCAATGTTTCATAACTCTTTCTACTTCTTTAGATGGCAAGAAGTCTGATTATATGGATAGTTTTGGATAAGCATAACAAAGTTTTCAAATATATACTTTTAGGAAGGCTACTTGATAGATGTTTTGAGCATGTCATATAGCTGGAAGGAGCCAAATCAATCATCACTAGTCATCATCGCCATCCCAGAAAATATAAGAAAGAAATTGAGAAGGCCATTAAGGAGCTATTAGACATGGGTCACATTAGACTTAGTTCAACCCCTTTTGCCTCATCTATAGTTTTGGTGAAGAAGGATGGACCCATGAGGATATGCTAGACTACAAAAAATTGAACAAAAAGACCATAAAAACAGATTCTCGATTCCTAGGATTGATGACCTTATTGATGAATTACATGGAACAGTCTATTTCTCAAAGATAGAATTTTGATCGGGATATTATTAGGTCAAGGTTTGAGATGAGGAAATTCACAAGACAACTTTCAAGTGGTACTTTGAACACTATGAGTTTCTAGTTATGCCATTTGGTTTGATTAATGCTCCAAACACTTTTTAGTCTTGCATGAACGAAGTGTTCAACAAACAATTGAGGACTTTGTTTTGGTTTTCTTTGATGAAATCCTCATTTATAGCAAGATTTGGGAGGAATATTTGAGATACTCGGATGAAGTTTTGGGCATTCCAGAGGCACATGCATTACTGCCAAGGAGTCGAAGTGTGAGTTTGGAATGATTGAGGTTTTTTTATCTAGGTCATGTTATTAGTGCTCAAGGAGTTCAAGTTGATCAGAAGAAGATACAAGCTATCTAGGATTGGCCTCCCCTAAAGACTTTAACACGACTAAGAGAATTCTTTGGACTTCGCAACTATTATAGAAGATTTGTTAATGGATTCTCATAATTGGGAGCACCCTTAACTAATTTGACTAAGAAGGAAGCCTTTACATGGATTGATGCAATACAACAAGCTTTTGACAAGCTCAAGGAGGTGATGAGTTCATGTCTTTTGTTGGTTTGTTGTTTTACTAAGTTACTTTCAGATTTGATCGACAAGAGCAAAACATTTATAATTTTCGATGTCTTCAATTGTGGATTGGATCTATATTAATCATAGTTTGAAAACTCGGACTCGGTGTGGACTCGGCAGCCCAAAATAGGACTTGGACTCGGGACTCGGCACGGACTCGGCAAAAAACTCAGCACAGAATCGGCAAAAAAATTTGAAAAAAATCATGTTTTAAAGTTGAGAAAGCAGCCTCCAGCTGCAGCAAGAGTCCTGGCACAGGACTCAGGAGTCCAGGCACAAGACTCGGGAGTTCGAGCCAAGGACTTGGGAGTCCAAGCCAGAGACTCAGCTCGCGAGTCCGCGCCGAGTCGACTCGGCCAGCTTGCAGACTCCTGAGTCCGCAGAGTCTGCGGCGAGTCCAGCAGAGTCTTCCAACTATGATATTAATAATCAAATGGGGAGACACGTCCCATGAATCTGTGCCTTTTCGTCCAACTAACCACCTGATCACTAATCGGGGTTAGTTTACTTATAAACATAAATGCTTACTAAGTTCGATCTGAGTTTATCTTGCACAAATAAATAATATCCAATCTGGAAATGAGTTTCGATATGTATATAAATGATGATATAAATATTTATACAATTAATATATATACACACATATGATCATCATTTCTATATCTGACTGAAGCTACCATTTTCAACACTCTCTCTTAGCTAGGGAAGATAACACTAACCAAGTATATAGTGATATCACCTTACTCGTGATATCAGAAGATATGGTATGCTTCTAAGAGTGTCAAGTCACATGACATTCTTCATAACACATCTTTATTATGGTATGTGCACTGACATCAAGTCTCATGATGTCTACCATAATAAATCATGGCATATCCAAGGATACATTTATCCACCATGATTATCTCATAAGGATCATAATGATCTTCAATTGATATCAAGTCTCATGATATCTATCAAAATGTCCAAGAGATACTATCATGACATATCCATGGATATCAAATCACATGATATCCATCATGAGAGTGAAACTAATCATTGTAAAATAGTGATATCACCTTACTCGTGATATCAGAAGATATGGTATGCTTCTAAGAGTGTCAA
Organism: Sequoiadendron giganteum; assembly: GCA_007115665.2. Lineage (NCBI taxonomy): Eukaryota > Viridiplantae > Streptophyta > Pinopsida > Cupressales > Cupressaceae > Sequoiadendron > Sequoiadendron giganteum. The sequence goes on from CM021101.1 coordinate 450,660,931, forward strand.
GTCACATGACATTCTTCATAACACATCTTCATTATGGTATGTGCACTGACATCAAGTGTCATGATGTCTACCATAATTATTAATGGCATATCCAAGGATACATTTATCCACCATGATTATCTCATAAGGATCATAATGATCTTCAATTGATATCAAGTCTCATGATATCTATCAAAATGTCCAAGAGATACTATCATGACATATCCACGGATATCAAATCACATGATATGCATCATGATAGTGAAACTAATCATTTGTAAAGTCGTCACCTTACAATGTCAAATACAAGTGTTCATTATTAGAAAGATCGTCACCTTTCAATAATGTACACAGAGGGGGGCAGGGAGGTTGGCATAAAGTCATGGAGTCACACACATGACAAAAGAGTTTACACATTAAACATCTTTTAAATATATTAGTACAAAATAAACAATTTGAGTCTCAATCTCAACAATAACTTACATTTCAATCATACCAATTTTCTTTCTGAAGTGTTCAACTTTAACTCTGGAGAGATTTTTGGTGAGAATGTCTGTTGTTTGATCGCTTGTACTAATATACTCCAACTGGATCACATTCCTTTTTACCATGTCTTTCACATAGTGGTAAGAAGTCTCTATATGCTTTGATCAAATAATCCCACAAGCAATTTCCGGAGCCATACTGATTCCCTTGCTCCCATAGAGGCTGCAATATATTCGGCTTCTGTTGTACTCAGTGCCACAGAAGATTGTTTCTTGCTACACCAGGATATCATCGCAGACCTCAACCTGAAATAACATCCAGAGGTACTCTTTCGATCATCTTCTTTAGGTTTAGTAGGCTCCCTTTGAATCTTCAAGTACTTGCATCAACCTCCCGACTTCATTGTCCAAGATTGCCTGCAACACTTGCTTTTAGAGAAATGGTTTCCAAAGCACACCTCTATAGAGATTCAGGGCTGTCCTCTTCAACCTCATCCCAGATCACTCTATTATGAATAGGTACTTCAAGGATTTAGCATCAACACTGCAACCCTTACTTAATCTCGGCGAATCATAGAACTCCCTCTAAAGGTTAAATTCTCCTCTTTGAAGAATCTAATCACAAGGACTACCTTAATAGGTTTTTCAAGATATGTCTTCAGCCACCAACTCAGTCCCATGGCTGCGAGTTGTGACTTCATTCTCTTTTTCTCTTGAAAGCAATCTCTTGGTCCATCCTAATGCACATTAAGAAGAGATTACTTAATAGTTCATATAACTCAACTATTTTGAAGAGAAATACCAAAGCTAGAAACATACATGATTTATTATTTTAATGTTATAGCATGAATTAATAACTATATACAATTCAAGAACATTATTCAATCATGCAGTACTCATCTCATTGAAATCAGAATCCTATATGCATAAAAATGAAGAATCGATATCAATGATCACAATATCTGCTCTCTCCGCCCTTTGCAGTGGCGTCGATTGCTATTGCTCTCAATGCATACTCTTGATTTCGATTGCAACTAAATGTCAAAGAAGGTCTTTATCGACTTAGGCATTCTTTATCCAGTCCTCACCATATATCTGTGTCAATACTTCTGCTCTAAGTATTGATGGTGACTTCTCTGTCAAGATGTTCAACTAATCTTTGACAACAAGGGCCTTAAACAACTTCTCATTCAACTCTTTAAACTTTCCTTAGATTGATGGTATGCCATCATTGTATTGAGAGAGAAGCTTGAATTTTCTTCACAGAAAATACTAACTGTAATATTTTAATGATAAGACCTGACTAGATTACTGCTGAACCAAAGATCTTGGATAACAACTTCTGGAGATCTATATAATACATCATAGTATTGGATGCTGTGCAGAATAGCAATGGAAATATGCGGCCTCTCAATAAGAGCGATAATATGAAGCGAGCTCTTTTATAACATCAGTGATTTAATCCTCCTGAGATCATGATCGCATATAGTCGTGTGGGCATTTCGTATGATGGTGGAGGCATATAGGAGTGAATCGGGCCTCTGTTTGACCGATGTAGCTATCCACGCCAAAACAAAGAACGTGTTTTGGCAAAAATGATTCGTTGGAAAAACAAATATGACGGTGACTTTCTACATCTCCTAATATCCACGATTTTGAATATACGACGGCCTCAGATACTACGGCTCCAACAAGCTTTCATTTGAAGGATTCACTACATTGAATCGACCAGGCATCCAAAGATAGATATTCGGTATAATCGATGACCACCCAAATTTTTCTCCAAAGGAGACCCACGAATTTGGACAAATATCACAGGCTAGGGTGGATCTGTCTCGCCAATGAAACTCCCGAACCATCAAGCTTGAGAGCTCTCCAAGAATTAGAAATGAATAAACTCCAGATGTACTCGCACTAGCTTGGAGATGGTTCATGGTATGCACACACCAAACATTAAGAACTAAAGATCCCACTTGCGGGCCTGTGAGACTGGCTAAAAATCGCCCTCTCGACTGGAGCGATCAGGACAAAGTCGGCAGTGATGGACAAGATACAAAACGTCTTTGAGAATATACCGCCCAACCAAGCGATAGATTCCATGTCTACACCAGGTGGCAATTTAACTGTTACTTCCTGAAGTTGCATGTTCTGCAATTAAATCGTGCCTCTACCAAATATGAACCGCCTTTATATCTTCAGCACATTTAAAGTTCCATTGGCTTCTATAGAAATAATTGATGGTTCCTTCTCTAAATTGCCACATTGTTTCCGCTTTCAATCTTATTAACAAATGAATTCTTCCCCTTTCCAAGCTTCGTTGCCTCCTGTAACCTGAATGATTTGTGCTTTGCTAGGCATTATGAAATCGTTCAATGAAATTTTCATCTATACAAGAGACGCAAACTTCATCTTTGTAAGTGCTACATACACCAGGTGACGGAGTGATACTGTTGATCTTGGAGCTCCGTCGATAGTGGCGTCGCTCGATGATTCGATATTGTTCGATGTCTCGCTTGGATGATAAAAAATCGTGCTCGAAGATTGGATGTATCTATTGATATATCGCGCGATGAATTCTTTGTGATAAAGTTAATCCAAGCACCAACACATCGATTGCCACTGTTGCGGATTTTCCAGAAACGAAATTCTCATAAGTGCGTGATAGGATGATTGGTGACCTGTGGTCAAAACCCACGCAATTGATAGGATGTCAGATGATGTGAATCAATGGCTTTGAGTTCTGGTCGGATGGAGACGCTTGAAGATTTTGGTCAGAGCCTGGGCTCGGCCAGTTCGCCTATTGAAGCCAAAAAATCTCAACTCTTAATATTGTTGACGCACTATTTGAAGCAAATCTGATTAGAATTTTCAGAACCTGGCTCTGATACCATGTTGTTTTACTAAGTTACTTTCAGATTTGATCTACAAGAGCAGAACATTTATAATTTTCGATGTCTTCAATTGTGGATCGGATCTATATTAAATATCAAATGGGGAGACACGTCCCATGAATCTGTGCCTTTTCGTCCAACTAACCACCCGATCACTAATCGAGGTTAGTTTACTTAATAAACATAAATGCTTACTAAGTTCAATTTGAGTTTATCTTGCAGAAATAAATAATATCCAATCTGGAAATGAGTTTCGATATGTATATGAATGATGATATAAATATTTATACAATTAATATATATACACACATATGATCATCATTTCTATATCTGACCGAAGCTACCATTTTCAACATGGTTGTTCTTTATTTCTCACTTCCCTTTGTGTTGAAATATGATGCATCTTAGGAAGGGATTGGAGTAGGTTTGATGCAAAATGAACACCCAATAGCTTTTGAGAGCCGCAAGCTCAAAGAGGCATATTGAAGGTTTTCAATCTATGACAAAGATGTTGGCCAAGTTCAAGCAATATCTAGTGGGTGGTAAATTTGTGGTGAAAACAAACTACAACAATTTGAAGTACTTTCTCAATCATAAAGATTTGAATGAAAGACAACAAAAATGGGTAAGTAAATTTTAGGCCTATGACTTTTGACATTGAAAATGTTGAAGGAATGAAGAACGTAGTAGTAAATGCCTTGTCAAACAACCCACTTTATGCTCTATGACTAATAATTTGGTAGATTGGAAAGCTGAAATCTTAGTAGAATATTCTAAGAATGCCTTTGCTATTGATATCATGGATGGTAAGTTGAAAGATGATAGATATCGGGTAGCAAATGAGCTCATACTCTACAAGGATAGAGTATGCATTGGCCTTGGATAAAAAATGAAGGGTAAAATTTTAAGGGTAGCCCATGATACCCCCTTGGAAGAACATGGGATGTATTTCAAGGCATACAAATAGATCAAAGAAAGGCTCACTCGAAAAGGATTCAAAGTTGATGTCCTTAAGCACATCAGAGAATGCATGGCTTGTCAGCAAAATAAGATCGAGTAATCATTTCCAACAGGTCCGTTGTAGCCTCTACCTATTCCAATTAAGAAATGAGAGCACATCTCAATGGATTTCATCACGGGGCTCCCAAAGGTGCATGGTAAGGATTGTATTTTTTTGTGGTTGATAGACATACCAAGTATGCACATTCCCTTGCCATTTCTTCTGAATATAAGACATGCCAAGTAGCTAAATTGATCTTCAAATAAGTTTTTATGCTCCATGATTTGCACCAAACAATAGTAAGTGATAAAGATAGCAGGGTCCTTAATCTTTTTTGGCAAGAGCTCTTCAAATTGATAGGAATTTAACTTACTCCCAGTATCAATTATCATCCTCAGACTGATGGGCAAGTTGAAATTGTGAACAAATAGATTGAGGGTTACTTGAGATACTATGTAGTAGGACAACAAAAGACATGGATCTATTTGGTCCATAGGAGGGGTCTTCTAGCAGAGGATGCCTCTTGGGAAGGAGAATAGATTTTAGAGCATCCAAATTTGCAATTGTTTGAGGGCAAGCAGTTATGAGAATGGAGGACTATCATGTTCCTTTTTCAAACCGTAAGTCCAATGTAGAGCTTTAGTCTATTATTTTATTTCCTATAAGCTAATGGGGTGGTGTAAGAGAAATAATTTAATATTTTAACTTATGTTGTCAAAAAAGTAACTTTAAGTTATGTAATAACCACCCTATATTGTTTTTGAAAATAATACAACTAGAAATGAGATTACAGTGTAATATCCTTTCCACTTTCTGATCACCCAAATCCTGATATGGGCAAGGTGAGAGCATATGGTGTTTCAAATTACAATTAAACTAGCCAACAACTGAAAGAAAGGCACTAGGCGGCAAGCTAGCCAATACCACTTATTTAGTGGAGTGCATAAACAGTATTGAGAGAAGTAAACATCCACTTTTCAGGAGGAATTACAAGGGTACACCCACTTATTCAGCGGAAAATCTTATACAATACTGTAAGATGAAAAACAAGTTTCTACCACTTATCCAGTGGGAGCAATTACAATATTACAACTTGTTCAATGGGGTAAGTATTAACAATAAACAAGAGAAAATCACTGGCGGTACTACCATTCAATGTTACAATGTTAGCTCAAACATAATCATGCCAATTTAGTGATATATCTGCTGTGACACAATGTTTGTAAAGATAAATAATGCTGATATGAAATTAAACTGCTGAAACACCTCCAAAAGGTACCCCAAATCATTAATAGACCAATCCAACTTGAAAGAAACAACAATATACCTTGATGATGATGAAATTTAAGTTGGTATAGGTCTGAAACAATAAGCAAACACTCAGAAAACCTTTGACAATGCTTGTCCAACACACCCATCATGAACTAGAATTGAAACAACTCCCAAGAACATCTTCAATCTCCATCGCAGCTTGCTGATAGATGATTATGAAAACAAAAAATCAAGTTTCAGACTTGTATAGGACAGATTTGTGTGTTGGTACAGTAGGTACTACTCCTTAAAACAGCATTGTATTTTCACCAAAACACCAAAATCCAATGCCTAAGCTAGAACTTCACTTGAAACACTACCAAATTACTCCAAGAACATTACCAAACATGAAATAAGGAAGATATATCAGACTGTCATAGGAAATCAAACATACACATCTAAAACAATGTATTTCTATTGCTGGTTCAGCAGGTACAACAACAATAAATGTGATCAAACTCATCATACAATTATTTATCCACCTTGTAAAGTCTTAAACCCTTCAATTATGAGCAAGGCGCCTCCTAAACAAGTGAAAGGAGCACACAACACTAGGCACTTAGCCTGCAAATTCACACCCCAACCAATGGAGTGGTACAACCAACTTGATGACTACAACATCCTTCAACAATATGACTTGCAAGGGTTCCATATGGTGCCCCAAAGACAACAATAATATACAATCAAACATCTTTATCCCTACCACCAAATGTATGGCATGATATGGAGAGGTATGACTGACTGGAAGAGGTATGACCAGCTGGAAGAGGTACGACCAGCCCCTTAAATCTTCAAAAAATCGCCTCCAAGCAACACAAAATATCTGCAATTAGAACATGTCAAAAGCCTCCATATTAGACGGAATCTACATTTAATTTTGGTATTATTTATGTCAAAATTTGATATAATATTTTGGATGATAATCAGTATTTCAGATTAGTGAGTAATATCTTACATTTTAAATTTATGTACATTTTTTAGCCAGTAAGTTTTGAAGTTGATTCTTGCTTTGTAAGTCTGGATGGCTATGCTGCCACAACACTAGGAAATCATTTACTTTCCAACAATATTATTTCTAACAATAATATGTGTTGTTCTCTGCCTGTTTCAATATATGTATTAAATTTGGAAGGCTTGCCAATAGAAAGTATTATATTACTTCTAGATTTTGTATCAGTTGCTAGATTGAGTTCTGTGACTTGCCACTAACAAGCATTTTTTTATAATAATCAATTGTACTCCTTTCACCACATGCTCTCACCTTGCACACATCAAGATCTTGGTGATCAAAAGGTTTTAAGGTTCATGCATTGCCCATTGTGAAATTGCAAGAGTTACAAAAAATTCAGTTTGAGACATTACACTATACAAGACAATTCCTACTTGCACAACTTGATTCCATCATTACTAAAACTAAGGCTCTTGAAAAAGGCAAGTAGATCATGGATGTAGAGCCTAGTGCCGTTGTAGGTACTACCAACATTGCATTTTCTTTAAACACAAACTTATATAAAGCAAAGAGGTAGTTCCACTCTCAAATGTGGATCAATGGACAACCAGTACACTTGATAGTTGACAATGGAAATCAAAAGGATATGATTTCTCTTGAAGCAATTTGCATATTGAAATTGCCATTTGACACCTCGCTCTCAGCCATACCATTGAATGGTTTAGTTCAAATTTAGGGAAGCACATCACGTAGAAATGTCATGTGGTGTAAAAGATCAAACCATTTGAAGAAATAGTCCTTTGCAATGTTGCGTCATTAGACGTATGAGATGTTTTACTTGGGCAGCCATATTTGTTTCATCAACATGAAATCTATAAGGAAAATCCAAGGAATGTTATCATAGATGTTGGCAAGCATATATTTTGCACACCAAAAGTAGTCCCTAAGTTATCCATCATTAGCATTATGCAATGCAAGAATCTTGTCAGTTCCAACAAGAAGTTTATCCTTCTCATGTTTATACCTAAAAGTAAGAAAGTCTGCAACTCAACGCATACCACAACTGCCTTAGCAAAGTCTCAAGAGTTGAACAATATCCTAAAGGAGAACATGGATCTTTTTCAATCACCAAATAGAGTACCTCAACATTGTATGGTTAAGCATACAATTGATTTAATACCAAGGCAACCTTTACCTAATGCATCTATATAGGCAAATCATTTCTCTAGTATGAAGAGATCAATTGGAAAATCAAAGAACTCATGGACAAGGGGCACATCAAACCTCGCTCTTCATCTTGCAATAGCCCAATTTTGCACATGCCAAAGGACAATACATGGTGACTTTGCATCAATATTAGAGAACTTAATAAGAACCACTACTCTCTTAACTCATCCTTACTACGTGGCTATGTTGCCATGACATTAAAAATCACTTTCATTCTAATGACCCCTTCTTAGTCCTGAGCACTATTGTGACTATCAGCCTATTTCTGGAGACCCGTAGGCTACTCAGAGGCGATTTTAGGGTTTCCAAGATTCTTGGTGGTTTCTTATCAGTTTTTAAGGAGGTTATTGTAGGAGTTTGCCAGAGGGTTTTATGGGTCTTTTTGGGTTTTCTGAGATACTTGGTGGGCAACCACTACTAATTTTAGCAGTGTCTATTTTTAGTACTTACTATTTTTAGTAAGTCATAGTTGCATCTCAGAATGTGCTTATTTTGAGTTTGGACTCACCATTTTTAGCAGTAGGCTATTTTTAGTAAGTACTATTTCTGGTAGTGGTGGCAGTTGTAGCAATTGGCATCTTGGTATTTTTAGCAATTGGCTTCTCCACCATTCTTGGAGTTCGAAAATGGAAAGGTTGGCAACTTAGGTTTATTTTATATTTTCAAAGTCACTTTTTGACCCCCACGCCTAGGAAGCATAACTTAAGTTGTTTTTAAAAGGTGGACTTGAGTTTGGATGCCAAGATGGGAGACTTAAGTGTTTTAAAAGTTAATTTTATGCATAATCAAAGGTGGACGCCAAAAGTGAAGGCTTCAAGTGTTTTTTAATAAAATATTATATTCTCCAAATGTGGCGTCCCATTTTGAGAGGGAAAAGCAATTCAAATTCTTGAGTCTCAAAAGCTATATAATGCCCTCACTTCTCATTTTGGATATGTGAATTTGATGTAACAAAGTGTTGCCAAAATGCAGAGTGATCTCCTTGGGTTTTGAGGACGAAATCCCTCTAAGTTGACTTCAGTTTTGAGATTGAAAGATATCTCCTAGCTGAATAGTGTTGTAGCTCCATCTCAGGGGTTGCATTTGAGCTTATTTTGGTGATGGCTATCTCATTTCTTTCAGTTCTTTCTAGTTTTGATGTCTTCTAGATATATTTTGGTGTGTGTGTGTGTGATGATTTGCAGCTTTGGAGGTATTTTGGTGTGATTAATCAGATTTGGAGGTTGTTGTTTTGTGCCTAGCTGACCCACCTTTTTGCTCATGCTGAAAGAAGAAGCAAATATCTTTTTGTGGGTGTTGGCTCATGACCTTTCTCATGCTTGGATGCTCCTTTTTCCAGGTTTTGGTGATTTTTAGTGGAGTTTTGAATTTTTGAGAGAGGTTTGACCTACCTAGGGAGGCCGTACATCTCTGCTGAGTGGTGTTTGGGAGTTTCTTGCTACTGTTTGGATTGGATTGGGGTTGCTTGATAGCTCACCTTGGATGTCATGTCCCCGAATCAATGAGATTGAAAATAAGTTTTGGACAATAAGTAAATAAAAAGAAAATATATATTTAAATTACAGATGTAAATCTTTACAACTTAATTTTATAATTATAACTACAATCGATTATATTACTTATCAAATGATAACATTATAATTGTAAAATATGAATAAATTAGCAACTTAAGTATATTAAAAATAAAATAGAATTTACAAATATTTATTAATCAATTATTATAATATAATAAAATAGGATAATTAACATCACAAATATTAGATATCCTGTAAAACATCGATATATCATCAAACAATATTTTATAAAGATTAAACTATAGAACAATTTAAATATTATAGTGGACATTGAAATTAATAATATAAAACCATATCATGAACAAAAGAAATATAATGTTGCGCAACCCAGCATCCTCGTGACTACCTGAACATTAGCGTATCCCTATTATTGTTGAATGGAGGTGCGATGATTGACATTCTTCCTAGCTGTTTTCATGTTGGATGTTGAGGATGAGGAAAGAAGTCTTCAAACGACCCCATAGCCTATTGTCGTTGTAGTTGCAGGAAAAAGGATATAATCTCCGTCAATACTCTGGCGGATATTTGTGTGATGGGCTCAAGGCCACCTGTCGGCATCGCTAAAGGCTCAATCCAAAGACATTGAACAAATGCGTTGCAATGTTAAGGAGCATTAGTTATCAAAAGCTTCGATCAAGGATATGAAGGGACGTCATTGTTCCTAAAGACATAACTGCTCCATGTGCAATGGCATAAATAATAAGAAGAAATCGATGTGGTAGGAAAATAAAAGGGAAACAACATACAAACTTCTACAACCTGGTGGAGAACAGGAGGAAGGCATCGGAGCACACAGTGAACCAGGTGACAAACAATCACTTAGCACTTAATATCTAGCTTTCCCCAAATATTCGAATTAGATAATCTTACAGCAGCAGTTGGTTGCTAATACGATGCATTAAGTAATTGTGCCTTGTAATACATTAGATCAACTTCACAGATTATTTTGATTGTTTCATATACTATGTCTGATCTTGGAATATTTCTAATTGAATATAAGCATACAAACTGCATTTACAGTCAATAGAATCTGATAGACAAGATTACTGTATTTCTGAAAGTGTAACCTCGACTTCTAAATCTATTCTAATTCATTGAAAGTAGCAACAAGTATATGATCAAAATGCCAGTTACATATCAAGAGGAAGTAATGTAATAGGGATAAAGATATGCAAATAAAGGATTGTTCTCAATTTAGAATTGAACATAAAAAAACCAAATGATCTGATTATTATGTTCCTATAGTATGTTCATGGTTATAATCATTCTTAAGGTAGATTTGATATTTATTCATAATCAATGATTAAATGGAGATGTGTTTGATTGCTGAAAGATTGTCTGCTGAGTGTTTGTAAGCTTATTGGGAGGAAGGGCATGAGGGAAGTGGTGCCTAAAAACCCCACTTAAGTCCGCACTCGGAACCCAAAGCAGGGATGGGCCTTGGAGGGGTGGAAATTCCACTCATAGTCCACCCAGTCCCAAAGCTTGGGTGGGCCATGGAGGGGTGGGGGTTCCACTCATAGTCCGCCGCGGCCATGGAGGGGTGGTAGGCCCGGGCCACTTATCCGCTCCCCCGTCTATCTCCAATAAGTCAAGTGTATTCCGAGGTGCTGACATGGGTAGAGAAAGTAGGTACGAGTGTTTCCACTAAGCACGCCACTCCGAGTATGGAAGGGTCTTGGTTTGGACATTCAGCTCAGGGCCAAGGGGTGGGTTGTTCGGGTCGGATGCTTGTGCCCTTGGGCTTAGATGGATAGCTTCGGGAAAATCTACCCTTGCCACTCCTCTTCTATCTTCATTATTAATTTTGTGATTATGCTTATATTGTGGATATCTAGATATCACTGCTAACAGATATGTTGTTAATATGATTAATATAGGATTCCAATCTAGGGTTATTGCGTTAGGAGAACATTTATTTGGAAAAGAAGAAACCTTAAACCTAATCTACATGCGGATTTTAAGGTACACCGGGTAAGGGACATTACATTGGATGCCTGGGCTTGCTTGTTCATTTGCAAGTGGTTTGGTGAGTTTCTACAACGGAGGAGTTATGCTTGTTTGAAGGTTTCTGGTTGGGGTTTCAGACCTGCTGTTCATGCATATCAGACTGCTGTCTAAGTGCATCAGACCTATTGCAGCAGCTTACATGGCCTTCTATTGACCTCCAGTGGCCCTATCTTGAGGTATACTTGTTCTATTGAAGGGGGTGTTCTTATTCTTCGCTATAGCATCTTGGGAGGGTGTTTTACTTCACATTTCTGTCATTTACCTCTCATAACAGCAGTATGTAATGGTCTGATATGATTATGTTGAGCTCATTGTAACACCATCAGTAGTACCATTGGTGAATGCTCTTGTATTTGCATTTGATACTTACCCCATTGAACAAGTGGTTGCTGTCACTGAATAAGTGGCCGAGCTTTACTTTATGTTACTTGTTACTCCCATTGAATAAGTGGTCAAGTTCTTATTTGCTTTCCTGTTATGCCTGCTGAACAAGCGGAGGTTGGTCGACTTGTTGCCAAGTGCATTTTCCTTTCTTGTATTTTTCGCTGAATAAGTGGATGTTTACTTTCACACACTTGGTTATGTTTACTCACCCCACCGAAGAAGTGGTAGCATAGAGGATTTCAATATTGTAAGCCAACCACCGTATGCTCTCACCTTGCCCACATCGGGATTTGGGTGATCAAAAAGTGGGAAGTGTTCATTTCTAGTTAGCTTGTCTTTCTAGGAATTGCAAGATCCCCTTTCCACTGTATGCTCTCACCTTGCCTACTCTGGGATTTGGGTGATCAAAAAGTGGAGGGTTGCCTTCAGTTGCTTATCTTTGCATTTTAGCTTATCTTTGCATTTTAGCTAATGCTAACGGGTGAAATTTGTGGAAAAAATTGGGGTGGATATTACATTCATTTCTGACATTGTTGTTTCTAACAATAATCTTCGCAGTTTTCTGCTAGATTCAGTCTTTGTAATTTGTTTTGAAAGGTTTTCTGTCATAACTAATTTCATTCCTTTCCATCTTCAGTTTGTATTTTATTTGGAAGGCATGCCACTGTAATTAGTTTTTCATTATTTCCAGATCTTTGTATCAGTTGCTATATTATGTTGTGTGGCTTGCCTTAAACAATTATTTTTCTATAATAATCAATCTAACACCTTTCACCATATGTTCTTACCTTGCTCACATCGGGATCTTAGTGATCAAAATGTATTAAGGTTCATGCATTGTCCACTGTGAAATTGTTAAAAAAAAAAGTCAGTTTAGGACATTATATGTTGATATTATTGTTAAGACTGATTTTTCTTTGTAATTATTGATTGATGATAGAGGATGGACATATTTTCAAAATTACAGTTGCCATGAATATTTATGATAGGTATCTGTCCACTGTTTGGAAAAAGGAATATCAAAGCCATGCTATACTTTGGAAAAAATGATGACAAACTACTGAAACTATTGTCCACATTTTGTAATATTTGGCTAAGAAGGTAGCCACTCAAGACCAATAAAACTTTAGAGCTAATCACAAAAACGTAGAAGACTAATATGACCAAATACTAGTATTCTACAAAAGGATGCAACTTGCAAATAGACAAAGACGAAAGATTGCTCTTGAGAGCAAGAGGTGGGTATATGTAGCATACACCATAGAGAAATGTGAATATACAAGTGAGGTGAGATAATAGATGTAGTCACATGTGTGTAATATATCTCCACCAAAATAGGAAAGTACAAGTCACATGTACATTCTATTCAAAAAGATACCTACCTAAGCAAACTTATCATAGCATAAATGCATATATTGCAATAAAGTAATAAAATGTAAGGAAAATATAATGCACCAACACCCTCCAATGAGTGTAGCATAGGTGAGTATGGATAGATGAAATGGGTCGCAACAAATGTGTAGTCTTGCTAGGTACCCATGTACAATATGAACTATCTCAAAAGAATGAGAATGATAAAATGTCATGCAAGGAAAAACTACTAGAAGAGAAAGAAGATGAAGGACTATGCAGCTCCCCTTCAAAGTGTAGTCTCCTACATCGATGGCAGATGTTTGATAGTGATTGTTGAAAATGAGCTAGGATGCAAAATATCTTTCTATTCCTCAAAGGATTATGAGAGAAGATAACACTATATAAATCTTTAGAAGTTGCTCATTTATCTCTATGTTGATATTGAAAGGCATTGAAATGTGATCAAAAGTTCCAAGCCTAACTAGACAGTGATAACTCAAAACACTATGGAAACCATTGTAGAATAGGAGCCAAAGAAGAACAAACAACAAATACTATGGAACTATTATTGAAGAGGAAATGCAAGTCCCCAATGGTGCCCTCTAAATTTGCAAGTTAGGACTCACAAACATACCCGAAAGATCTATCAAGCACTTGTCCCACTGAGTTGTCTATAGAAGAAAATGAACATCCTACTGCATTGAATCATTGGAAGCTATGGATGAAGCAACTCTAAACTCTATAGAACTAGGGGAAGATGGAGATGGAATGTTAGTGCATGGCTCTAGAACCTTGGTTGATAAAGGACTTGAAGGTTTAGGTGCCCATATTGCATCTCGAAAAAAATGTCCATACTAGATGCTTGAGTATGAACATTAGCCAAAGGAGCAAAAGTGAGAAGATGTGCAATCTAGATTGATCATCTACTTCCCTAACTACAACAATATCATTGCATTTCAAATTTTGAATGACCAAAGAATCAAGAGTGAATTCAACGCTCTTGTCTATCATGCTATGTGTAATTTGATGAATAAATAGGATATTAGTAGACAAGGAAGGTACACAAAGGAAATCATTGAATGATCATTCACCCATGTCAATAAACTTCTTGGAAATGTTGTCATTGATGTCAAGGTAAAGAGTGGATGGTTACAATAAGAAGTTAACCATTATACATCCCCATTGGAGAGCAAAGCAAAATACATCCGTTACACCTTACCATTGAAGGGATTGTGGAATTGGTAACCGATTTAGAGATATGGGTATGTTTAAATTAAAGATTAAAACCCAATGTTGAAGTATGTGAAAGATATTCGTTATAGGGCAAAGGCCATAAATCGTTGCATTAAAGACCATCAAAGGATAGAACTTCATGACAGCACTCTATTTATAATTTCTATGCAAAAATGGACTCAAGAAATTATCACAAAGAAAAATTAAAATTGAATTAAATGAGAAATGAATCGGCCAAGTAACAATATATTGAAGGCACCGAATACCTTTGGTATGCAGGCCGACCTCCTTCATAGCCCAAGTGATTGATAAATTAATTACCTTTATGGTAAACACTAAAGCTGACCACTACAAAAATAAGAGTAAATTAAAGATATATATATAAAAAGGATAACTGGAAGCAATTAACATGTCATTACGGGTAGCAGCAGCAAATTAAGACTTGGATAAAATGCGAAGAACAGCAATTAACTTCTATGTGAACAGCAGCAATCAATATTTAAAAAGAAGTGATTACTTCATGAAGACAATATTAATATTAAAGGAGGATATTAATATGTGTGAGGGCCAGCAATTAAGGTGTCTAAAATGCAGTGCTTGAAGTTAACTAAAGGCAGCGATTAAGGATAGAAAGAGTCACCTCTTTTAAGAGTTTCAAAACAAAAGAAAATATTTTTTAAAAACAGGTTGACCCCTTCATGAATGGTCGCCTCATCTTGAAGGATTGCATCTCTTGGATAATGAGGCATATGAAGAGGTACAGATGGTGGTTTGAGTAAAAAATGAAAGTAAAAAAAATGATTTATTTCTGATTAAAAAGAGCAGATTAAAAGAGATAAAAAGGGCAGAAATGAAGAGTATATCAGATTCATATTAGAGAATATATGCAGCCTATGTGTGAGACAATTGCAAATATATATGACAAATATAGGTGAAAATTAAGAGCAGATTGTAAAGCAGAAATTTATGTAAAGATAATGCCATGATTCTGATCAGTTTCATGCATGATTTGGATCAGACTTGAAGGGAAGTGTGTGATTAAATTTTAAAGGAAGATTGTTATGTGATTGTGGATCAGATTTAAGTGTGAAGCAGATGTATAGTTGGATCAGATTTGTGTTTTTGGTGAAGGTGTTTGTTATATCAGCATTGAAGAATTGAAAAGGCTGAAGCCTATCAAATAGAGGTTGGAGCCTCTTGCTGGATTGGAGCTCAGTTTGTGTGTGTGGGTTGAAGCCTCCAATAGGTTGGAGCCTATCAAGTAGAAGTTGGAGCCTCCTGCTGAGTTGGAGCTCAGTTTGTAAAGAGATTGGAGACTTTGATGGTAGGCTGGAGTCTACAAGAAGAAGAAGATTAACCTATAATATATAAGCAATATTGTGTTGTGGTTTTCTCCTGAAAGGGTTCCACATAAATCATGTGTTCCTGATTGCTAGATCTTACTTGAATATTCTTATTGTGATTGGTTAAGTTTTTGTTGTACCCCAAATTAAAATTTTTGCTACACTTATGCATTTTGAAGAAATGGTTAAAAGTCTTGTTAAAATTGTCAAAAAAAAGTCAAAATTGGGAATTTGCATGTCTTGCATGAAGGTTAGAAACTCAAATTTTTCAAAATTTGACAATTTGGGTCTGCTCAGAGCGACCTAGTCTACAAAACCCAGATCTCAGTTTTTCGGCCCTAAATTTTAGGAAAATTTCTATTTTTAGAAACTTTCTAAAAATAGAACTTTTTCTAGGTTTTCTTGGGTTTCTTCTCAAATGAATGCTGGAATTTTTTTCTAAAAATAGAAAGTCTGACTCCAGGGGTCCAAACTAGTTTTGATTGGTTTAAAATACTTCCTCATTAGGCTGGTCCAGTCAAAATCGTCAAAAGATCAGTTTTTCCCAAGTTGGTCAATTCTGCTTTTTTAGGAGCTCCAAGGACATTAATGGAGGTCAATCAATTGTTAGGTGTCAGATTCGAGGTCCCAAGCACTGTACAGAAGATGAGAAATGATGAACATGCACGTAGAATGGAAAACAGAGGAGGGATGTTGTGAATTCATGAAAATTACAAAATTTTGACTAAGTGTGGAAAGTTCTGGCACCCTTGCTTATTCTAGGTGCTTAGGATTTTGTGCCTTAGTCATTTTTCAGTCTCTGGCTGCCGAACACGAAGCAAAAAGTGAAGAATGAAGGAAGAGTTGAAAAATGCAAAATAAAAACTCTCTAGAAGCCATAGGCGCCCTAGGTAGCTAGGGGCACCCGGCTATTCAAGGCATCAATTGATGGATTTAGGGTTTGTGCTCATAAGGTATCTTGCTCAGAATTCCTCTGCCTCCGTAGTGAATCCAACAACAAAACCATTAGATCAATCAATCAACCGGAATCTCAAATCGAACGGAGAAGTCTTGGCAAAGAGCAAACTGCAAATTGTGAAAATCATGAAAATATTCTAAATCTAGGTACTTTGGGCGCCCCAAGTAGCTAGGGGTGCCTAGGGTTTTGAGCCACCAAATGCAGTGATTAGGGTTTGCAAATATGCTCATTGTCTTTGGAATTTTGCCATCTATCCAGTGTATACCCCAACCTGATCATTAGAGTCGTCAATTGTTGACAAAATGAAATTGAATAGAGGACACAACATGAGGTGAAAATTGAAGAATGAAAAATGCTTAAAAATGACTCTCTAGGAGTGATGGACGCCCCAGTTAGCCAGGGGCGCCCAAGGATTTGAACATCTAGAAGGTGAAATTAGGGTTAGTCATCTCCAAGAACATTTCTTCAGAATTGAACCAGCTTTCCAATGATTCATTAGTGAGCCTATCAGAATTACCAGTCATCAGATATTGCAAACTAAATGGGGGAGTAAAACTTGTGCAAAATTGAAAAAGTCAAAAGCGAAAGATAAAAAAAAAGAAAAAGAAACTATCTCTGGAGGAGATGGGTGCCCCAGGTAGCCAGGGGTGCCCAAGCTTTTGAGGGCCTAAAACTGCTTTTTCGGGCAAATCACTTCCAGAAGACCCCCCTTAGAATTCTGTAAGCCATCCAACGAGTCCAGCCGTCAGTTCATTGGACCTCTTGATCATCCAAAAATGAGAATTCATTCAAAGAATCAGTAAGTAGTGAAAAGTTGAGGAAAATAAAAAAATAACTATCTTTGGTGATCATGGGCACCCCAGGTAGCTAGGGGCGCCCAAACATTTGAAGGCTCAAAATCAGTTTTTAGGGTTTGGCATCTCTAGAACAATCATCTCAGATTCAGTAAAGCTACACAGCGGAGCAGTCAGCCAGATCACCGGACCTCCTGAGCTCCCGGAGTTGCAGATTCATCTGAAGGGTAGAAAACAATGATAAAAGTTGAAGAACATGAAAATGGCTAACATTGGTGATGATGGGCGCCCCAAGTAGCCAGGGGCGCCCAACATTTTGAGGGATCAAATGATGTTTTTATCAAAATTTGCCTCCAGGATAATCTTCTCAGACTCGGTTAGGCTTCGCGATGGATCGTTCATCCAGTTCTTGGGATCAATCTGGTGGTCGGAATCAAGGATCAAATTGAGGTTAAAAATCAAGCAAAAGTTGAAAATGGTGAAATTTTGGCTAAGTCTGTCAAGGAAAGCGCTTCTAGTCAAGAAGGGCGTCTAAGGCTCAATGCCTTAGTCAATTTCTCCAAATTTTATCTTGCAACATTCAAAAAGTGTCTACATTCAATGAATCTGGCTCAAGATTGGCTTTGAAAAATTTAAAGCTGGAGAATAAAAGCGGTTTATATCCTGGAAACATATTTAAGGATGCCTTTGCATTCATTCTTCACAATTTTTGTAGGTGGTGTCCAAGGCAAGAGAAGAAGAAACAATTTTTTTTATCCAATTCAAGATTCAGAAGCCAAAACTTGGAGATTTTTCAGAGTTCTTTATATTTTCTTGATCAACTCACAAAGAGGCTTCCTTTTTCATGCTTTATTTTTCCAGGGCATCAATTTTCGAAAGGAGGGGGTCATCTTTTTCAATTTTCAGCAATCTGGGTTAGCTTAGTTTGTGATTTTGAACAACTTTGGAAAAAAATTGAAATTTCAAGAACTTGCTTTTTTCATGCATGTCCAATAAATCTTCAGTATTTTCAAAATCTGATCAATTGGGCTCATCCAAAACGTGATTCTGCACAAAACCCAGCTCTCAACTTTTTTCAGAAAAAAATTCAAAAATTAGGGTTTCTGCCTTTTCAACCAGCCATCAACAATTTTCAAAAACGAGCGATCCGGGTCTTCTTGCAACGAGATTCTCTACAAACCCCATATCTCAGATAATTTTCCAAAAATCTGCCTATTTGAAGAAGAAAAATCAGTAAGCTATTTTTAGCTTTTGTGTAGAACTTGTCTGAGCATAGTTGAGTTTACAGTCAAAATTCAAGTTTTTCAGCATGGAGTCTCTCCTATCGAATTCAGAGCCAAACAAGTGTTGTATCATGATTATTTGAATGGATGATTTTGAGAAGTGCTTTTTCAATACCACCATGAAAAGAAAACATCATCATCTTAGTTGAAGAACGTGAAAGGGCGTGGTATGAGCAAAAGGACAAGTATTGGAAAAGAGTTGTACAATACACTTCCATTGAAAAATTAGATGAAGTGTCAGAAGTATAAAAGCTGCAAAAGAAACGAAGGAATGGCAGAAGATGGTCACACATAAAGTAAAAAAGATATGTTGAAGCAAGATGATATATTTATAGGTCATCACCTCAGTTGTAGAGCCACTGAGATTAGCAAGATTTGATAAAGAAGCTGAAGATGTCAAAGTTTTCCCAAGTTCAATTGTAGAAAGTGAGGAAATTCTAGAAAAGCGGGATATTGCCTTAGATAGTATCAACACTCCTAATAGAGAGGCAGTTTCTAGCTTTTTGGTGGATGTGGTTGAGATTTAAAGCAGTAGTGAACTTGAAGCTTTCTTCTAGCTTTCTTTCCATTCTTATCTCATGTTTTCTTTCTATTCTGGTCTTAGGCTTATCCATTCTTTGAAAGAGAAAAGAAGTCAAGTTGTAATAGTTGGCACTTCCCTATTTTTAGGCTTTTATAGGTTGTTAGATGCTTATCTTGTTTTAGTTTTAGAAATAAAGCTTGCATGTTGGCAAGTCTTAGTTGTAAAAGCAAGGAGATTTTAGGGTTCCCCACTCCTCTGCATGTGATAACAAATTGTTGAGCCTACTTGTTGCTTGCAAGGTGTTATTTAGTGTCAGTTCACATAGTGTTAGAGCAACTTTGCAAGCCTCTTTTAGCTGCAAGTTATTGTTTAGTTTATATGTATTGTGTCAATGTATTATGGTTTGATGGCTAAACTGTAAGCTTGTTATTGCTACAATCCTGCTGTCCCGAAAGTGTGATCTTTTGTTACTTGAAATTTGAGGAAATAAAATCTTATGCCTGCTTTGATCTACTGTCTTAGATTTTCATTTTATGTGTTCTGCTTATATAACCTTTATTTCAGCTTACATTGAAAGTACAGTAGATGTGCGTTGGAAGAAAGTTTGTTTAAGTATTTGTGTCGAAGAATCATTCCTTGTTCATTTCTAACTCTCAAGCTTTGAGTTTACTTGAGTAGTTAGAAACGTCATTAGAGTAGGCTTAGTCATAGTTGAAATTCAAAAGAGAAAATCTTAGCTACGATGCTTGAGTTTTAAAACCTTGTGCTCTTAGCATATTTGTCAAGGATCGCTTTCCATTGTTTCACTTCCAAAATAGAGGCCTCCCCCAAGAGGATAGTGTCGTCAACAAACTATTGATGTGAAGCAGGGGGAAGGGATGAAGCAACACAAAAACCTTTCAAAGCTTTATTTGCAAGATGTTTCTGGATATTGCGGCCGAAAGCTTGAACAACAATGACAAACAAATAAGGTGATAATGGGTCCCCTTGTCTCAAGCCACAACCAGAAGAGGAGAAGTCTTGAGGAACCCCATTAATCAAACCAAAATACTTAGGAGTAGTGACACATGATCTGATTAAGTTGAAAAAATTACCTTTAAAACCAAATTTTTCAAGAACAACAAATAGGGAATTCCAAGAGACCCAATCATAAGCTTTAGAAATATCCAGTTTCAAAGCCATACCCTATTTTTTGCTGTGATCCATAGAATGTAACACCTCATGAGTGTAAATAGTTGCATCCAATATTTGTCTTCCCTGGACAAACCCTTTCTGATTAACAACAATCATTTTATTCAAGACTAATTTCAGTCTATTAACCATAATCTTAGAGCAGATCTTATAGGTGGTGTTACACAAACTGATAGGTCTATAGTCATTCATAGAAGCAGCTCCATTAGTCTTAGGGATAAGCGCAATAAAAGTGGTGTTCATATGATTTAAAAGGCTTCCCGATCTGAAGAAATCCTTGACCGCATTGAACAGGTCAGAAGAGACAGTGTCCCAATAGACCTGGAAAAAACTTGGAGGGAAGCCATCCAGCCCTGGCACTTTAAAAGCACCAAATGAGAAAACAACCTCCTTAACTTCACTCATAGAAACAACTTTAGACATTTCTTTTAAATTTTGATCTGTGATAACATTAGGAATCACCTGGAGGAAGTCATCCAACTCAGAATTATCAACCATTGGCAATTCAAGAAAATTTGAAAAAAAGGAAACAACCTCCTTAGCAATGTCCTCCTCCCTATCAAGTCTTGTTCCATTAGAAGTAACTAAAAATCTAATTATGTTTCTTCCTCTGTGTTTTAAGGTAGATTGGTGGAAAAAACTTTGTATTTTTGTCCCCTTCCCTCACCCATTGGATTCTTGATTTTTGTTTCCAGAAGATTTCTTCCTTTTTATTTATTTTATAGTTTATACCATTGAGATCTAAGATTCGTTTCTTGGTTACAGGTCTCTTCATCCATAATTCTTAGCTCCATCAGATCTTGAATCTCCTTTAGTTTTAAGCTTAAATCTTTTTTGGTGGTAAAAAGGTTCCCAAATGAATACTTATTCCACCCCTTAACCTTCTCTTTGACCATTTTCAGCTTCTAAGCTAATCTATACATGGGAGTACCATCACAAGGAGCTTTCCACCACTCTTCAACTAGGGATTTGAAGTCCGGATGAAGAGACCACATTATTTCATATCTGAAAGGAAAGGGTCCTTTAACCATTTTATCATCCCACTCCAGAAGGAGAGCACTATGATCAGAACTTGTTCTGGGGAAAGCAGTAAGAGGAAACAAGAAACCTGTCCAACTTAACCTGGATTAGATGACTACTCTATCTCCTATTGGTCCAAGTAAAAAGAGATCCATTTAGAGGAATGTCCATTAACCCCATTGAGTTAAGAAAACCCGATAAGTCCATCATGCTATCAGAGAAATTAGTAAGACTTCCACTCTTTTTTGAGGGATACAAAGGGGAATTAAAATCCCCACCAAGCATCCAAAACTCTTCCTTTCTATTAATAATGATACCCTCCAGCAGGTTCCATAGATTAAGCCTATCCAATCTTGAGTTAGGACCATAAATATTGACCATATTCCATTTGACCAAGGTTATATTATCTACCATAGAAACTATGAGACAATTCTTATTGCAGAAATTTAACCTTCTAGCAAGCCTAGAAGGGTTTCAACAAGTGGCAATCCCCCCCGAGGCCCCCACAAGATCACTAACTTCAAAATTAGCACAAGGCCAAAGCCACTTTATCACCTTCTCAAAGTTTTCTCTTTTCATTTTAGTTTCTTGAATTAAGAGGACATCCGGTTTCACATCAGCCAAATAGGCTTTTAACAGATGCTGTTTATAGGGGCCATTAAGTCCCCACACATTCCAAGACAACAAACGCATCAAAGCAAAAAAAAGGAAAAGCAGTATCATCTTGATACTATAAAGAGTGGGAGAAGATCTCCCCTTCTTTCTGGATTTACTCCTAGCCAGGGAGTCAAGAGTCCTCTGCTTACCAGTAACCACATCTCTTGCTGTTTCTTTGATCCTCAACTCTTTTAATTGTGGTCTGCCCGCTTTGTTATTTCCTCCTACATCCGATTTCTTCTTTTTCCTTGATTTTGTATTTATCCATTCTTCATCTACAACACCCTCTTTATGGGGGGAACAAGAATTCATCAAGCTTTTCTTGATTCCGTCTTTACCCTCCTTCTCATGCTCATCTTCTGGCATATGATTATCCACCAAATCCAAGTTTGTCATAGGGAGCTCAAGAGAGGGAGTCAGTAACTTTTCCATTTGACTTTCAATCTCACCATCCTCAAAGAGTTCTCTTTGTTGTTCCTGAATTTTAGAAACACCTCCCTCTAATCCATGTGATAATGTTTTCAGGTTATCCACCTTTTCATTACCATTTTGTGGTTCAAGATATTTGTCTAAGGGAGGTGGGGAGTTAAACCCAACAACAGCCCCCCCAAAGTTTCAGCATTTTCCTTGGGAACACCCTCATTTGGGGTTTGACCCATCGCCTCTTTCAACATTTGAGAAGGCGCCATCACCTTATCAGAAAGCAGCAATGCTGAGTTAGGAATTGGTGTAACAGGCTCCTTTATCAGGTTCATTGGAGCCACATTGTCAAGGGAGAGCTCTCTAGGACTCTAGGTTGAGGCTTTTTAGGTTCAAGAGGGACTTTTTTACAAACATCCTGTAAATGACCAAACTTATTACATCCTTGGCAAAAAACCATAGCTTTTTCATATTCCAACGGTTGAACCCATCTTCCAAATTTTGATTTTAAGGTCACAGAGGTGGGGAGAACTTTGTTGAAAACAACATTCACACACATTCTAGCATAAACCAATTGAGCCTTGAGAAGGGTTACTTTATCCATCATAACCAAAGTGCCAAAAGAATCAAAAATACCTTTAAAGACATTTTAGTGCCAAAATTCCAAAGGCAAACCAGGGAGCCTAACCCTTGTAGGGGCAACTTTACCCAGGTCAGCAGAGGCATCAAACCTTGGTTTCCACTTACATAGGGACAAAATATTCTTAAAGCTTCTATCGAAAGCCCAAGGGCCTCCCGTGAGAACCTTAATCATATCCTTAGGGATAAAAAAGGTAAATATAAATAGACCTTTAGGCATAGAACTTATGGAGACACTACCCTTGAGATTCCAAGTGTCAGTGGCCCACTTACGTACCTGATCAATATTAGGATGGCCAACAAAGAAATTTCCAACCAAGGACAACTTCAGACCTTCCATTGCATCATTCAAGATTACATCTAGGACATCCACTTCATCCCCCTCTACAATGCAGAAAGAAAACAAAGAATCTTGGGGTGCCTTTGTCGAAACCCTTCCACCAACAAGCTTTTCCACATAGGATACAGTGTTCTCACCAGCCAACAAAGTGTCCTTACCCCCAAGAGAAGAGGCAGACCCGTTCAAACGCCCAGGAAAAGGAACATGTGAAGCACCAAGCGTACTTTTAGTCCCCCCATAAGGTGAAGGCGAGGAAGCGACATTTTGAGAAGGAGTAGACTGCATGGGTGGCGGAGCCCTGATGCATCCTAGAAGCTCCATATCACAATTTATAAAAGACCTGCCCTTTGTTGGCGTCTAGATTGCCATGCTTCTACAAAAGGTGTTTTCTTTGTGGCTTGGACATGTTAAAACTTTAGAAGATAAATGTAGAGAGGACAAAACAGTGGTGGGGTTAACTTAAGAACTTATATTCTAAGATTGTTGATGAATGGTAGCTTAGGTCAGATATAAACGATGATTGCTATAAGCATCATCATCGTTTATATAAGATCAATTGCTCTTCATATTTAATATTTCTAGAAATAAGTAAAATCGAATTTTATAAAGCATGTATAAAATCGAATTTAAATAAATGATGTTCAAAATACGCATTGAATAAACTCGGAATTCATATAATATATATCCGCCATGTGTGAGGGGGTATATGTGTTAAAGTTTGTTTAACCGAATGATTATCGGTTGTAAAGGAAGCCCACGCGCCCAAAGGGACACGTCTCTTGAGTGTGGAGACACGTCCTCTCAAGAGACGCATCCCTTGAAGGCGGGTATCCTTACATACAAAAGGTGGTTCTGTAACGACCCAAAACCGGGTAAACAAAAATTTTCTACTTTCACTAATAAGATACAAGGAAATACAATTAAATGACAAAGTAAATAACTTTTCTTTTCATTCTAATTGAACATTTCATCATAAAGAAATAAATGACACAATTTATCATTGTTCTATTTTCCAAGTAAATAACAGAGTACGCTTTCATCATTACTTTTCTTTCAATTAAAAAGCAAGGTAAGAATCTTACAAGTTTCAAACATAGCTCGGAAGCTTTTGAGCAAATAGGAATAAGACTGTCCAGGATCTTCCCTTTCAAACTTTGGTTCATCAGAAGTCAAAGGTGGAGGGGAAACATCACTCAGGTGCTTTTCCACCAACCACGGACTTATATTGCGGTCCCCCGCACGTTTACTGTTAAGTAGACGGCCCTCCCTTCTTCGAGGAGATTGGTTGGGTAACCGGTTCTGTATGACCAACTGAGCATAGTGTGTAATCCTACATAACTAAATCCTTGTGTCCTCACAATCTCAATCTAGCATGTAACCTGGATTACTGTGAACTGACAGTGTAATTCGTCTCACAGTCTAAGTGGACGTTAGGTATACTACACTACTTTGGCCAAAGCATTTCGGCAGTACTTATACTGACGGTCATCTATCACTTGCACTAAGTCAGGTTGGTTTGACTTAAGGCTGCCTTATCCTACGCGTAGGTTGAGTCCTTTCCGTGGGTAGTCAATCACCCTAGACTTCCTACTTCAACTACTTAAACAGGAAATGGAGTACAGTCAACAAGGGGTCCCTCTGGTACTTCCTAACATGGAAATCTTTATCCATGGAGTACATAGCTTTCTCTAGTTAACCTATTTAACTCTAAAGCTTTAGACTACCTTGGTACTGAATCCACCCTCGTCCTAGTATTAATAACTAGTCCCTTTCCTTTATTTAAGGAGTTCAAGCAGTATTCAAGCAATACAAAACATAAGGTACTTTTACTAAGAAGTAATCAAACATTTCCTTTTTTTTTTTTATGTTATTCCTTTTCGAATTCTCCTATGAATTCAAACTAATCATTTCAACAAGCTTTTAAGCTATTTCCAATTCAACAAGCTATTAAGCTATTTCTTAATTCAAAAAGCTTTTCTAAAGAATTTAAACTATTCCCAATTCAACAAGCTCTTTAAGCTATTACTTAATTCAATAAGCTTTTCTAAGGAAATTTAACTATTCCTAATTCAGCAATTCCATAGAAACATAAAGGTTTCCTATTATTTTTCCTTTCAAACTACAGCATAATGCAAGGCATAATCAAGCAACTAATAACACATTTTAAAATCAATGACAGAAATTCTACAAAGATATTTCTCATGCCTGATTTCCTTTTGCGTATGAGCTCGATCGGTAGCTTCAGTTCTTGCTCCACCGTCCTTCGCAGCCTTCTCTCAGCTTGAACAAATATGTAAATGCAACAGCAGTGTAGGTGAATAAAGCTCTCAACAAGAGGGAATTTTAACACACAGAAATACCACAGCACTGAAATTCGTGATTCCAATGCAAAGGAGAGTGAGTGAATGAGTGATTTTTAACAATGAGAGTGAACCTATTTATAGGTTTCGAATTCTCATGTTTCCTACTTTGTAGGCATGAGAATTCGACACCTCTTCCTTTGAAAATGTCAAAATCTGTTGTGGCAATCGAATAACCAGACACACAGCAAAAATGAGTGATGATTCAACATATTTTCCAAGAATGTTTCAACATATCCCTTGTGAATTTCGTGAAGCAACCACGTACAGATTTAATCATTAAATTTGCCCTCAAAAATGGTGGACTGCAGCACAAATGGCGTTTTTAGTTTCAGTTTGAAAACGTCAAGGGTTTTTCGCAGTTGTTTCTTTCTTTCTTTCACCCACGCGTCCACAATGGTGGCGCCTTAACATCTGCGACCAAGTCTCTCAAGTGCGAGCTGGGCGCGGATCTGCAAATGCTGCCATTTTCCACTATTCACAGTTCAAAACAGTCGCGCGATTTCTTCACGGGAAGAAATCCGCGATTTTCAAATATTTCTTTTAAGCCTTTCAAAAGTCCATAGTTTAAACTTTCATTTCCTTCATTAATTTTTATAAATTTCCAATGGTCTTTTAAATTTCGAAATTCCTTACCTTTCAATACTTTCAATGTATTTTCCATATTTAAATATTTCGAATTTCCTTTGTATGGTAATGTAAAGTAATTACCAAAGATTATGCCATTATTTTTCAAAGGTAAATAAATAATTACCAAAGATTATAAGTCTATATCAAACTTTCCAAAGGTTTAGTCATTTTAATATTCACATTAAAATGTATTAATATATTTTGTATTATATTCAATATAATATTAATATAGTTTTTAATTTACCTTTATTTAAATATATAAATATATCTATATAATATTCGAATATTATATTAGATATATTAATATATTATCGGTAAAACTATAATAATATTGATATTAAATATATTAATAACTTACTCAGTTTACACTTAAATATATCTATACATGTTTATTTTCAAATCTCCAATTACGTTATTATAGGCCAGTCAGAGCACCTCTAATAGACGTAAATGCACAAACATGTATATATACATTTAACTGTAAATTCCAGGCATCAGTTACTTATCAGTTCACATTTCACATTCAAGGTTCTCAGAACAATAAGTCAGTCAATCAAGGAACACCACTCATAAAGCATAAAGAAGTAATCAGAAACTCCTAAGCCTAAGGATGACTTATCATGACAACTTAATCTGACTCAGTTCCCAAAACCCTCAGTGAAGTGTGTGTATGCTCATATGATCAACTTTACCGGTTAGCCGACCAAGTTCCTCTCCCGAGTGATGTTTCCCCTCCACCTGGAGGAATAGTTCCTGTTCCTGCATCCATGGCACAAAACCACGGCAGTCAATTGCTCACAATATGTGCAGTATATATAAATCAAATATATAAAACAAGACTAATTATTTTCCTCTATGCATTGCTTATCCAAGAGTAACATCAATCAAGAATACAGAATGAGCCAAACATAACATGTAAACAGATTCTCATATTGATAACAAGGTTCAATCACGTTTTATTCATTCAAAAACTTCCTTACAATCAAAATGCTCTAAGCATTACTAGAATAGTAACTATACAAATTCCGGGGTGTAACGGTTCCACTCTTGATATGCAAACATCGAAATTTATTAATGTTCTGCAATCAGCACATTCAGCAAAAGAGAAGAAAATCTGGAAATCGTTTTTTGACTTAGAATTCTCACGCAGGATTTCAGACCTTAGTGTTTCCTTAGATTTATTAGGATCCTATCTGTGAAAGATTTGGTTACATTTACAAAGATATAGGATTAAAAAACCCAAAACTGGTAAACAAAATGCAAGGAGTTTGGAAAAAAAAAGTAGAGCAGGAAAAGGATAAAAGATTAGGGGTTGGAACTGTGTTCTATATTTAACTTTTAAATTTAGAATCTATAAATAGAAACAACGAGGAAGAATGAAGGAGAATAGGGACAAAGAATGAGAGAAATATGGAGGTAAGGGTGTTTAGCTTATACTATTTACCTATTCTTGATGTCTAAAAATATGTTATTAAGAAAGCTGACCCCTTCCATCAGCTTCACCTGTGCACAAAATCATAACTACTCAAACTGTGCCTGGCCCTTGTACATGAGCAATTCTGCTCTTTTAAAGAAAAAATGGAAAATCAGAATAGAAGTGAGTCAGAGAATGAGCGAGAGAGTTAAAAATGAAATGAGTTTTTTCTGATTTAGAGAAAAAATTTAATTTCCCCATTTTTTGCAAAATATTTGCAGACTATCCTGAATTCACCAAAGTTACAAAATTTACATAATTCTTCCAAAAAGTTAATCGATTCAGAAATTGCCTATTTATATGAAAACTGCTTTATCACCCAGGCTTTTGGTGAACTCTTTAATGGCTGGATATGGGGGATGCACATCAAAGCCCTCTAGTGCATGCGTGAGGCCTCATATGCCAAGTAGGCAGGTTTCTAGGCTAGGACCTACAGATGTCCTTTACCTTTTTCATTTACCCATATTATTAGAGCATCAGCAGCTGATGAGCGTGACCCACAATTTCGATTCTAAACTTTCAAGGATATCTTTGCATATAAATATTTCCAACATTTTTCCATAAGGTATATATATTTAAATTTTAAAATCAACATAATTAGAAATGCAATACCCTAGAACATTTTTATTTGCTAAGCACTTTTTACTATGTTACTTTTAATCATTTAAATATGTATGCGGCCTTATATAAATCTATTGGAAATATTTATAAGTGGGAAATAGTTTGACATTTTTGGTATCAGAGCAATTGAAAGACAGTAGAATATTTTATTTATCTTAAAGGTTAGAATATATATCTGTTGGCTTCTGGATTTTTGGCTTGTCTTCCTTTTTGTGATCAGGTGCAAGGTCCTCAAGCTCTGTTCACATATTAGAAGGAATGAATCAATTTCAAATGTACAATTACACCAGCCCTAGCCAGAACAATCCAAGATAGATTCTTTATACTTGGTTGGATATGCTCTGTGTGTCTCTTCTCCAGTGACCACCCTTTATCTCTGTCACCAAGGACAAATTGTCAGTCCAAAAATCCAGACATACAAAGATTAATATAGGAATTTTTCACTGACAGTTGAACAACTAATGCATCTTTTCAATTTACAGAATCACACCTTTTCATTACAAATGGAATATTGATTTAGTCATTCTTCTTTTAACATCTCAAAATATAAATGAAAGTTATATAACATCGGGCAACGATAGGCTAACTGCTTTTCTGTTATTTGACTATGTGGATTGACATTTTCTATAATTATGCAGGTGATAAATCTCTTTACGATGAGGTTTCTCCACTATTAGACATAATGGGAAAGGTAAAAGTAAAGCTATCATCAATTGATATAAAGCACCTTTGGTAAAGAACCTTTTTATTGGTGATGTTTACAGTTTGGTCATTGATGGTTATTGTAGTCACGATTTTACCTTGGTGATGTGGGTAATGGTGCTGCAATGAAGCTTATTGTCAATATGATAATGGGAAGGTTAGAACTTAGTATTTTGCATAAAGTTTTATGATCACAAATCTTGTATCATCCATAACTTTGTTTTTTAGCATCGCTAACATTTTTAATATTTTCCGAGAGTGATTTGGTGATTATTGCAGTATGATGGCTTCATTCTCTGAGGGTTTGGTTCTTGGTCAGAAAATGGGACTAGATCCCAGTATTCTAATTGAGGTGCCATTTCATGTTGAGCCTGTTCATCTGTCCGATTAGAGCTAATTAATGACTTGCTTTGTGCTACAAAGGTATACAATTCAGAGGAATTGGTTGACCATGCTTTTTTTTTTCAGGTAGTATCTCAGGGTGCTATAAGTGCACCCATGTTTTCATTGAAGGGCCCATCTATGGTAAAATCCAGTTACAGCCCAGCATTCCCTCTTAAACACCAGCAGAAGGTAAACTATCATTCAGATTTACTTCTAAAGTTAGTGTTGAATATAAAGATAGTAATGTTTGATGGAAATTCAGGATCTGCGGCTAGCTTTGGCTATGGCAGAAGAAGTGTCACAGTCCACTCCAATTGCAGCAGCTGCAAATGAACTATACAAGGTGGCAAAAGCTCATGGTCTAGGCGAAGAGGATTTTTCAGCAATTATTGAAACACTAAAAGTTTTGAAGAAATAAAGTGCATGTATAACTCAGATTATCTTCTACAGACTGCAGATTTGATAGTTTGCTTGGTGCTTCCTTAAGAGTTTTTGAAAGAGTTTCCTGAACAAGTTTTACACGGAGAGAATGTCCTCAAATCAAACTAATCCATAGAATATTAAAAAGCAATGTAGAGAATCACTTGTCGCTGTCAAACATGGCACTTTTATCCTATAGTTAAATTAATGCATGCTCAAACTTCCATTGAGGCATAAACCATTAATTCACAAAAATGTTAAACAAGAGCATCATTAACAAAAGACTCTAAGTGTTGGCTCGTTCTGCTGACACTGTTCTGTTAGAGTCTGCTCGAACTTTGTTTGTCTCCTCTCCTTCGCTGTCGTCTCCCCTGTGTGATGGCTCTCCGCCCTTGGTGGCTATTGTGGATCCACTTCTTCCTCCTCGCTCGAGGGATGAGTCCGCGCTTTCTTGGTTGATTGTGCTGCAAAAAAAGAAGGGACTCCCTCGTTCTGCTATTGCTTCGCGGCCTCGGGTTTTGGGAGTCAATTTGGTCTCCCCTGGGAATGGGGTTCTCCAGTCCTAGGCTATTGTTCGACAACTGTCTGTCAGCTGTTTTTGTGTGAGGTTTGTCCTCTTTCCTAGTTCATACTTGGTTTGAACTATGTTCTGTTTGGCCCTTTGGGCTCTTTGTGTAAAGGGTACGACACCCTAAAAATGCTGCTTACCATTTCAAAAACAAAAGACTCTAATGCAATTTTGTGTTTAAACTAAACATCCTCTTGTTTGCTCCATGTCAAGATTTACCTTATGCTTGTAACTCATAACAGTGCACACTGTGATAGTTCTGACAATGATTTTCAGGAGAGCTGACATCTTTCCCTATGTTCTCTTCATTTCATGAATTACTTATAACTTGAGAAAATAAAACCAGTTATGTAATCATGGTCAAAGGTTGAACTCTATAATGATCAGCACCTTTTATCAGCAGATTTACAAAATTTTCTTTGTCAACCTTAAACAAGAGTTCCAAGGTGGCTGGCTGTTGATAATACGACTCATTGGCATCAATTCCTTATGAAGGATGTTCTCTTCCAGGGAGTAACTCTAGAAAGGATAAAGCTCTTGAACTTAGTTTGTGAACCTTTACAATATGGGGCTAAGTCAATGCAAAAATTATTAATTTTATTGTTGACAAACATCGTCTGGATACCACAGAAACAAGACAAATTCTTATAAATGAAAAACAGACTAAAAGATACTTGCACTAGCTGATTGCATATCTATACAAAGATGGTATCATTTTGTAGTCAATATACAACGTGTTGTGACTAATTGAAGATCACTACAGAGACACTTCCATTTTGTAATTAATATACACTATGAAGGATAACTGGCTGCCTATAAATGCAAAGTCATTTCCCTTTGAAGTTGATATGCTACATATACCCTTGATTTTGCAACAATAAGACAAGCATATTCTAAGATGATGATCAACTCAAAATTTGAGTGGAATACCAAAAAAACTATGTTCCACGGTGTTTTGGGGACGGGGACGAGGGGATGGCAGGGTGCGCGTTTCCGGAACGTCCCATAGGGGGCCTTTTTTAGAGGACGACAAGGGACGATGATATACAAATATTTCAAAATTTATTAATATATTATAGAGAGAGAGGGAAAGAGAGAGATATGTCAATAATTGATAACAACGATATCAATATGTAAATAAATCATGAGAGCAGTAGTATAACAACATAATAAATGTCAATAAAGCATTATAAATTTATAACATCAGTCTCAAACATCAATAAAACCATGGTCTATCAATATCCAAATGTCTCAAACATGTATCCGGAAGTGTCAAAGTTCAAACATGAAAATACTAAATACAATAGTCTATGAAATTAAGCCTCATTCAGGCTATGAATATCCAAAGACTCAGAACTATTTGAGTCACTATCATCCTCTAGCAAAAGTGGACCATCCAATGGTAGCCCGACCAGTCTTGGTTGCTCCTCCTCCTCATCAATTTGCCTAACATTCATAGGATCAACATCCCATCGTGCTGCTAGAGTTTGCTGATACTCAGTAGTCTGCCGGTCTTGAAGTCTCAAGGCTCTATGAATTGCAACTAATTTCTCATCTTGTTTTGAAGTAAGCTTGCTTCTCTTAATGGAATGGATGAAGCCATAGGTGGACAAATTCCTCTCTGTAGCAGAGGAATTAGCAATTTGTGAGAGAAAACAAATGGAAAGTTGTTTCAAATCCGGTGTGTCCTTCCCATGAAATTTCCACCATCCAATGGGGTTGTTTTGTTCAATGGTGGCCCTATCCGTCCTAGCCTTTGGTCCTCATAAAATTGCAAAATGAGATCCGTTTGATGAATAACTTGCTTCATTTGGTCAAGTATGCTATCAAAAGTCTCATATATCTCTCCCAAGCTGGCAGAGTCTGTATTTGCATACCGGATTACCCCCACAATTGGTGATATGAAAGAGAAAATATACCTACAAGCAATAAATTAAAAATTAGAACTTAGAAAACTATAAAAAAATTGACATGCCTTGGTTGTAGCTTCAAACTTGCAGCTGAGAACTTGTTATAGACTTTAAGCAAAACAAAAATCAATCCAATGTCTCCTCAAATCAAGCCAAACTCCCCTCTATATCATGTCAATCTCTTCTCCAACAAGCAAACTATTAGATCAAGGAGCACAAACTGAGAAAATGAAAGAGCAAAACATAGGGTGAGTTTATGTTTTCATTTTGTTTTATGTTCTTTTGGCATTTTAGGGTTCATATTAGGGTTGGATGTCATTGTGGGCCCCCACGTCCTTAAACAATAAAAATAATTTTTTTTTTTTTAAAGTTTGTTTTTATGTATTTTTGGCTATTGAAACTTCCCAGTCTGCGGGGGATGGCTAGTCGTCCTCGAGACGAGGGACATTTCCTAGTCCCCTAGCTATCTCGGGGATGGCTAGCCGTCCCCAAACAGATAGGGATGTTTCATGTCATTTCTTGCTATTTAGCATGTTTCAGGGACGACAATGGGACGTCTCGTTTGTGTCCTGCCATCCAGGGACAGTTGGGGACAGGGATAGTCCATTTTGGGACAGGGGACACGTCCTCATGTAACATAGCAAAAAAACCTACTGCACATCACTTTTTTTTTGGAAATATGTTTCCATCACATTCCTGGCATTATGAACAATTCATATATGTGAATAAATTTGGAAAATGAAGCCCATGCAAATGTCATAAAAGAAAGTTCCTTGTCACCCTACTAAAACTATGAAAGCATTTTCAACGCACCAGTAAAATAGTTGGCATCAGTTACATGTGGTTGGCCATTTGATAGATAGTAACAAACAAACCATATTCAACAACTAATGTTTAGTTACATAAGAAGCTCCTTGTGCTCTGGGAATTCTATTTTGAGCCTTTCCAAAACCAAAGAAACTAGAGAAACTAGTGAATGTTCCCAAAACTCAAGCTTCTAATTATAGACAAGGTTTCTTTCCATTTTGTTTCGAAGGGCACTCGTGATCATCATTGTAATGACTTTTTCTTACAAAAAGTTGAAACATATTCTTTCCCAAGTACTTTTATCTTTAATGAAACTTGAATCCAATGACAGTTGCTTTTCACAATAAGGAAGAAACATTGTAACTAACTATTTTTAATGTCTCCTTTTTAGCTTGTTCCAACTTCTTGGTAGATTAGCCTATTGTTTGGCCCTCGTAGGCTAATGCAGTTGTTTTGAGGGTCTTGTTTGGCAGATATCAGAGTGTTTCCTTCTCTAGAGCTTTGGGTGGTTCAGGATTGGCCTTCGTTTGGTGTTTTAGGGCTCAATGTACACACTTACTATTTATAGTAAGTCACCTCGAGGTTGAAGTCCAGTATTGCTATTTATGGAAAGACACTTGAATTTGTTGTGGATGCAGTATTCGACTCCCTAGTTCAGACGACATGGAAAACAAAAGTTAATTAAGGGGGATATGATATTTTTAATTATTATTAAAGTTAATCTTTAATAATAATAATTTATTTATTCAAAAGGTGCATAATAAAGTTATATTATAACTTTATGTCTAAAGGGGGCCATTTAATGACTTAAAGTACATTAAATGGTTGCCCACTTTAAGGAAATATTTAATAAAGTTTAAATGCACATTTAATATTGTTTTAAATGATTGAAAAGAATCTTCTAGAGGGTCAACCTGATTTCTGGAGAAGCATTTATAAGCTATCAAAGAAAAGGAAAATGGATTGATGATTTTGAAATTGAGCTTTTGAAGAGTTTTTGCTATGGAGAAGAAGAAACCTAGGTTTTTTGCAATCTCTGCACTCTGAGTCATTGAGAACGTAGTCTCTCTTTGATTTTGCATACCTGAGGTTGTGAAAGAACTTCCAAAGGACCGCCTTTCAGATTGGCTTCATCCAAGAGTCAACATTGTGCTTCATTGAAGGATTAATCAAGGGTTTTAGAGAATATTTATTTGCAGAATAGAAGTTTTGAAGATTATTGTTGAAGAATATTTGATAAGGAAATCATGACACACATTTGGAGTCATAGGCATTGCTGGAAGGGAGGTTTGGGAAACCGATTGTTAGCAAACTTGGGTGCACTAGAGCAGATTTGATATCAACATCAAAGGCAAATAAAATTTCAGTTGGTATTGGAGAAGGTTAGTCTAACCTCAAGAAAAGAAATCGTCGTCTTCCCAAGAGCTACTTGATCTCATTTCTAAGTGTTGCAATTGTTGTCATAAGGCAACATTCCAGGTTCTAAAATTTGCAATATTTGCATTTAGGTCTACATTTTCATTGGCTTAGAGCCGCAGGTCTGTAGAAGCTTGAGCATTGTCATAAGACAGTAATATATGTGAATGTAATCTTGCATTTAGTCCATAAAATTAGGTTTGCAATCTAGTAGTTATTAGTGAAGTAATCACTGTCATATAGTGGACTGTAGTTGCATTCATTTCTCAACATTGGTATCATTGTAAGCCACAAGTTGGCAAGCAGATTGTAATCAGTTGTACCAAGTCTATGCAAAGGAGATATAAGGTTGCACAACAAATGTTTGTAAATATGTCATTATTGTAGTTAC
Source organism: Sequoiadendron giganteum (assembly GCA_007115665.2). Classification (NCBI taxonomy): domain Eukaryota; kingdom Viridiplantae; phylum Streptophyta; class Pinopsida; order Cupressales; family Cupressaceae; genus Sequoiadendron; species Sequoiadendron giganteum. Next base: position 450,696,178 of record CM021101.1, read on the forward strand.
TTAATTCAGTCCATATTCAATCTATAGTATGCATGCCAAATGTTTGTGATGATGTTCACTAAGTTGTAGGTGCATTTCTCATGTCATTTCAGTCATACATATCCATTCAAAGATTGCATATAGCTGTAGCGTTGCATCCCCTTTATTTCGGTCTTTTAAATTACTCCTTTCAAGTCATTTGCAAACATCAAAACAAACCAAAAAACACAAATTTAGAAAACTATCATTAGAAGTGCAAAATTTTAGTTTGGGGCAGAATAGGGGTTCTTACAGTGGTATCAGAGCTTTGATCTTGCCAGTCTGGAAGGTTAAATTATCATATGCAGCCACAAGAGATTAGTCCACATAAGTATTATACTCGCAGACGGGCAAAACAACAAGAAAATCCAATTGCAAATACACATCGGGACATAATGGGTGATAGAAGAGGTGGCAGTCCACCAAGACAGGAAGGCAATAATGAGGAAAGCGAAGGAAGAGAAATCATGAGAGGTTTTGCAGTAGGGCAACAACATGTAGCAAATTTTTTGAAGCAACTCACAACAACTATACAACAAATGGATACTCCTAGAAGAAAAAATCACGAGCAAGAAGACAATGGAAGTGTTGCTGGGATTCCAAGGGCACAAAGAGAACCTACTTGTACCATCGATAGACCTATGTGTCCTACATTTTTGAGGAATGAACCAAAAGAAGAGAATGCTGAAGAAAATGAAGATGCATCATTTGCAAATAATGTCATGTCAATGCATGATGAATGGAATTTGCTACCACCACAAGTAAAGGAGCATTTGACCTTTGATCGATACATAAGTCAAAGGAGGGAGCACAACAAAACAAGGCAAGATAGAAGACCACGAAACCAAAACAAGGACCTAAAACATGCCACAAGCAAGCTCACACTTCCAACATTTGATGGTAGTAGGAAGGTCACAACAGAAGCTTGGATTCACAAGTTGGATACTTTCTTGACTCTTCGGCCTATGGCGGAGGAAGATGCAATCAAGTTTGCAACTTTGCACTTGGATGGGTTAGCTCATGATTGGTGGCACCATGGGATAGTCAACTTGCAACATCACCTCATTACCACCTACCAGGAATTCACTGACAGGTTGATCGAGTGCTTTGACAAGAAGGACCTCGAGTTGTATTTCAGAGAGCTTGCACAACTCAAGCGGGTGGGTAATTTGGAGAGCTACATCAACAAGTTTCAGAGGCTCTCCATGATGGTGCCTAGCTTGTCAGAAAGGAGGTTAGTTATTTATTCACAGAGGGATTAGTTGAGCCCATGAGAGGATGGATCAAGGCTTTTGATCCCCCTTCATTACATGAGGCAATGAAGAATGCGCGAAGTATGGAGTCGGTTGCCTCAAAAAAGTAGTTTGCTCCTAAAGAGATTACTTCTTCTAGCGATGAGAGACCTCAACAATCTGTTGATAAGAAAAAGAAACCAACAACAAAGGTAGATGAGGAGTCATGAGATGAACTAAGGAAGAAGCAATTGTGTTATTGGTGCAAAGGACCTTACATCAGAGAGCATGACTACTCGTTGAGGCCTAAGGGCAAGGCCAACCGTATGATGTGGGTTATTATGAGGATTTTGATTCTGAAAATTCAGATCTGCAAGCAGCTCCAGAGGATGATGAGATTAGAAAAGTTGCTATAGAGTTTGGACCTAATGCAAATTTGTCCCCATTGGCCTTATTCGCTAATATACAGGAAGGGACTTCATTCAGAATCAGGGGAACGATTAAGGGACAATGTTGCATTGCTATGCTTGACACTGGAGCAATGCACAATTTTATCGATGAGGGGTTTTTGGCCAGCTATAGACTCTAGGCAGAGGACTTCGTTGGATTTAGAGTTAGAGTTTTCGATGGATATACCCTCACTTGCACCAGATGGATATGTAATATCTCTTTATTATTGAATGATTATAAGTTGCAGGTTGACTTCTATGTGGTTAACATGGGTGAGATGAACATAGTGTTGGGCATGAAATGGCTCCGAGATATTGGAGAATTTACCCTCAACGTACCTAAAATGGAAATGAAATTTGAGTTGCATAGTAGGAAATATGTGTTGAGGGGAATTGCAAATGGGAGTTTGTGTTCTATCTCTCTTTGTAGAGAGAAGAGCAGAAGGGGTGAGAAGGAGATGGTATAGGAGGAGGCGTGCGAGCCAGTGCAAGAGTTTGATTCTACTTGTTGCTCAAGCAGTTTGGAGAGGGACGACTTAGATAAGTGTGGAGTAGTTGTGCAATTTGTGAATAATCCATTATTCGAGTATGATGTTGGATTGGTTTATGACAACCCACTCTTTGAGCTTAATGTTGATCTTCCTTCAGGTACGAGTACAGAGTTGGGTGAGAATTGCAGTGTTTGGGATCTTTCTAGCGCATTAGAATTCCAGGCAAGGCTCATTGAGGAGTTTTACAGTGTGTACATGGTGAGGAGTGCCTACAGTTTTTCTTTTGATTCACCTGCACACGTTTTGTTTCAGATGCACAGTTTTGATGTGCACATGGTGGACAACTTGCATGATATCTTACCTTGCGCAAACATGGGAAGCAAACTTTGTCAACATTCAGAGTTGCTTCCCCTTGAGGTTCATACTCCTGAGGCACTTGATATTGGGGTGGACGTGGTTCATAGAGATTTGTTAGTTGTTCTGATGCTGGTATTGCAAGAGTTGGTTGGTGATATCTGAGACATTACATAGTTCTTCCCTTGGGACCCAGGTGGAGTGATCTTTTAGAGGGTTTTCTTTTGGTAGCTAAGATTGCTTGAGGATAAGCAATTTTAGGAAGGGCAGACTGTAATGTCCCCTTTTTAGCTTGTTCTAGCTTCTTGGTAGATTAGCCTATTATTTGGCCCTTGTAGGCTAATGTAGCTAGTTTGAGGGTCTTGTTTGGTAGATATCAGAGTGTTTCCTTCTCCAGAGCTTTGGGTGGTTCATGATTGGCCTTCATTTGGTGTTTCAGGGCTCAGTTGTACACACTTACTATTTATAGTAAGTCACCTCGAGGTTGAAATCCAGTATTGCTATTTATGGAAAGGCACCTGAACATGTTGTGGATGCGGTATTCGACCCCCTAGCTTAGACGACATGGAAAACATATGTTAATTAAGGGGGATATGATATTTTTAACTATTATTAATGTTAATCTTTAATAATAATTTATTATTTATTCAAAAGGTGCATAATAAAGTTATATTATAACTTTATGTCTAAAGGGGGCCATTTAATGACTTAAAGTACATTAAATGATTAATTAAATGGGCGCCCACTTTAAGGAAATATTTAATAAAGTTTAAATGCACATTTAATATTATTTTAAATGATTGAAAAAAAACTTCTAGAGGGTCGACCTGATTTTTGGAGAAGCATATAAGCTATCAAAGCAAAGGAAAATGGATTGGTGATTTTGACATCGAGCTTTTGAAGAGTTTTTGCTCTAGAGAAGAAGAAACTAGGGTTTTTCCAATTTCTGCACTCAGGGTCATTGAGAATGTAGTCTCTCTTTGATTTTCATACTTGAGGTTGTGAAAGATCTTTTGAAGGATTGTCTTTTAGATTGGCTTCATCCAGGAGTCAACATTGTGCTTCATTGAAGGATAAATCAAGGGTTTCAGAGAATATTTATTTGCAAAACAAAAGTTTTGAAGATTATTGTTGAAGAATATTTGATAAGGAAATCGTGGCACAAATTTGGAGTCATAGGCATAGCTTGAAGGGAGGTTTGGGAAACCGATTGTTAGCAGACCTGACCGCACTAGGGAAGATTTGATATCAACATCAACGACAAATAGAATTCCAGTTGGTATTGGAGAAGGTTCATCTAACCTCAAGAAGAGAAATCGCTACCCTTAGCATCTCAAGGACATCTTCCCAATAGCTATTCGATCTCATTTCTAAGTGTTGCAACTGTTGTCATAAGGTGAAATTCCAGGTTCTTCTAAAATTTGCAATATCTGCATTTAGTTTTGCATTTTCATTGGCTTAGAGCCATAGGTCTCTAGAAGCTTGAGCGTTGTCATAAGACAATAATATAAATGAATATAATCTTGCTTTTAGTCCATAAAATCAAGTTTGCAATTGAGTAGTTATTAGTGAAGTAATCACTATCATATAGTGGACTGTACTTGCATTCATTTATTGAGATTGGTATCATTGTAGGCCACAATTTGGCAATCAGATTGTAATCAGTTGTACCAAGTCTATGCAAAGGAGATATAATTTTGCACAACAAATGTTTGTCAGTATGTCATTACTGTAGTTACTTAATTCAGTCCTTATTCAATCTATAGTATGCATGGCAAATGTTTGTAATAATGTTCAGTAAGTTGTAGGTGCATTTCTCATGTCATTTCAATCATACACATCCATTGAAAGATCGCATATAGTTGTAGCATTGCATCCCCTTTATTTCAGCCTTTTAAATTACTCCTTTCAAGTCATTTGCAAACATCAAAACAAACCAAAAAACACAAATTTAGAAAACTATTACCAAAAGTGCAAAATTTCAGTTTGGGGGAGAACAGGGGTTCTTACACTATTTCACCCCTTCTGCATAACCATTGGGATTGTATTGTGAGTTCAGCATGTTATGTTGTCCAATGTTTATTATGATTGATACTAAACGAGAGAAATTCCTTAGAATATTTGATCACAATAACAACTTTAAGATGGACTTCAACTTCCCTACAAATGGCACGTTGGACTAGCATGATAACACAAAAGCATAAAGGGGCATCAAAAGAAGAATTTGGATCTCTTCCTCCTCAAGCTATTGTTATAGAAAGATGTTCCAAAAGAAATGGGAACTTTAACATCCCCAAAAGGAAACCCTAATTATTTTCCTTTCTTAATACAGATCTTCTTGAACCATTCAGACCATGTCAAGAGTTTAGAAGCACATCTTGAACAAAATGATAAATAGTTATTATTTTATTTATCTTTTAGTGACTCTTTGAGAGTTCCTGGAAATGGGTATTTGAATTGATAACAATTGTTAGTAGGAAAAAAAAGAAAAAACACTGTTATGAAGGTTTGTTTTGTTAAGTGGCTATATATTTTTTGGTAATGGTAAAAGCGGGATTTGGAAGGGCTTGAACCCTTTTACAAAGCATCAAATATTAGGTGAGAGGAATGAGTTCTATGAGATATTGAACAACCATAACAACTAAAACTAGTAGGAATAGAAAGAAAGCAAAAGAACAATAACATAACACTTGATAGATAAGCATTAGAAAAAAATCAACTAATTGATATCAATAAGTTTTTGCAGGTCAGATGTAGCTTGCCATTCTTTATCTTTGAAGTTCACTTGGTCAACAAAAGAGACCTCTAGGGGTCCTCCTCAATATCACTAGTTTTAGCATTTTGAGCTACATATTTTATCTTTGTTCTTTTGGAAAGAGCCCCCATCTTGGTATTCCTTTTTCTTTTTGGGAATTCATTGTTGGAGCACAAAAGGTTGGCAGTCAAATTCTTAATAGTTTTATTACTAAAAGTTACAACTTGAACTAAATTTTCATTGAACTCTTCTTAGTTCTTCTCCATGATAATAATTTTTTCTTCCAAATTTTTCCATCTTTGAAAAGTGGCTTAGAATTTGTTAACTTCTTCCTATAGCTCTTCAAAAGTTCCTTCTCAATCTCCTACACATGCTTTTTGGTGTTTAGTTGTTGCCTAAATAAATCACTTTGAGATGTTATGAAGATTAAGGTTTCCTTCTAGAGTGCCAATGCGACCTTCCAAGTTGCCGCATTTGAGGTAGATAGAATTATGCACATTACCAGGGTTGCCTAAGGGATCATTTGTCTCATTTTGCATAGGCTCGCCAACATTGGGGTTAAGTGACTATATGTTGATAAGATTGTTACAAATGTATTATTAATATTGAAGTTCTATAAATGTGGAAGTAATATAGAGGTTCATTAACCTTGTGTTTATCATCTATAGCATTTAATTACCCTTATTTTGAACTTTAGACAACTTATGGATCATGTTGCTATAGTATTTGTGAGTTAATTGAGGTTGGTATGTGAATTTGTGGTAATTTGTTTCTCTTGTTAGTGAAAACATGTGTCTAGTCACAAGATTGTGCTTAGCTGATTGCTTTTATAAGACTGAATGACTATGAAGTCTATTGTAGATGGAATTGATAAGATATTTTAAAGGGAATTATTATACATGTGGTTTATAATTAATTTATTAACTTTAAATTGGGTTTTATCTTGTTCAATCTAATTGAGTTTGGTATGCAAATTTGTGGTAGTGTGTAAACTCTTGTCAATGGAAACATGTTTCTAATCACAAGATCGTGATTAGCCAATTGCATTTATACGACTCAATGACTATGAAGTCTTCACTATAGATGGAATTGATAAGACATTAAGTGAATTATTATACACAAGGTTTATAATGAATTTACTAACTTTAAATTGAGCTATGATGTAATACCCCTTCGTTTTGTCCTTTTGATCGATCAGTGTTATGCTTTGTTATGTTGTACTTTCTGTTAGTACCTTGACTATGGCACTCGGCTTCATTTGATCGCTATCTATAAAGCGACGTTAATGTTATCTTTTGATGTGATGGTATTTTAATATGATGTTATCTTTATGTCATGCTTTGAATTAACATAAATGGATATTTGAATTAATGATGTATATGCTTTGGATTATATTAATATGTTAGATCTATCGATTAGTTGCATTGTATTGGTGAAGGGGACGGTATCGCATCGCTCGCTGCGAGCGCCTTGCGATTTCGTGATTTCCTCTTCACGGTGTGTATTTTATGTTGTTTATACTATATGTTGTTGTTTACTTGATTTTCAGGTTGACAGGTACAGGACATCGACTCCACCTGGTTTCACAGGTTTGAGCGTGTCCAATGCCAACGGTATTCGATTAGGAGATAGTAGCTAGGATTTTTGTGCCAAGTCGTCACCTTGGTCATGGTGTGTCGTCGGTCCTAGTGTAGTCCAGTTGTTCTATTTTGTTTAATTTGCCTTGTTTCAGTTTATTTAGGAAGTTAGAATAATGTTAGAAATGTGATTTAAATTAGTGAGTAATTTAATTTAATTAATAAATAATTTAATCTTGTAGTAGATTTATTTTATTAATTGATTAAGTTATTTGTGTTGAAATGAATTACATTATTCATTTTGGAAATGCATGCATATTGAGTTGGGATTGGAAATAAAAAAAATGATTAAAAAAGTCAATTTAGAAATTTGAAAATTCAAAAAATAAAATAAAAATGAGATATTTCCTATTCTGTTTTCTGGAATTGATGAGGGTGGTTGTAGGATTTTTGGGGAAAAATTGCATTATTATGAATTTTCTTCACAAGTCTTAAAAATTGAGTTTTGGGAGAAAAATTGAAAAGAGAAGAGGAAGAATTGTTCAATTTTGTGGGTTTGGATAAAAAACTCAAAGAATTTGTGGAGCTTAAAAGGGATTCAAGGCACCATCAGGATCTTCACCATACTTCAAAAAAATCAGGTTTTCAGCTTGTATTTAGTAATTTTTTTTGAATTCAATGGCATTTGTGTGGATGGCAAAACTTTTTGAAACCTTGCTTTCATGATTTGGGAAAGATTGTTCAAAGTTGGAAATGAATTATTGATTGCAAAGTATTATTTCAATTGTATTATTGTATTCAATTTGTTCTTCAATTTGGTTGAAGTCTCAAGTTTGGATAAATGAAAATGTGTATATATGTATATTCATATGTATATATATGCTTTTGTTTTAATTTTTTATATATATTTTCTTAATAAAGTAATGTTGGCAAATTTTTTTAGAAAATTCGAAATATTGGAAGGTCTATTTTTTTTTGTTAGTTTCTGGTTTTTCAAAAAAAAAAAAATGACAGTTGGATTTTTTTATAAAAAAATTAAATTAAATTAAATAAATTTTTTGTTGGGGGTTGGGGCTCACCCCACCGCCGCCCCCATGGGAAGCAGCGTGGGGGAGAGCACCCAGCAACCCCCGCAGTCACGCGGATTGCGCAGTCGCGACCACTAATGGTGGTGGTCGGCTGTGTAGTGCACAACCGCACCACCACTATTGGTGGCCGGCTACGCAGCGCCGCTCGTGCCCGCCCCGACCTCCATCCGCTGCCCGCAGCGGCAACCCTCGCGCTTAGTTTCGCCTTCAGCCGCCGCTTGCAACCCCTGCGGTCGCCCCCTGTGAAAATCGACGCCCTGGTAAAACCGTGGTCGACGTTGGCATGCGGCTCGAAAATTGTCGCCTCTGCTCTAAGTCAAAACGCGCGGCCCAAGGTCGCCTCTCATTTTCTTTTAATTTTTTTTTATTAATTAAATAAATTTTTATATAATTTAATATTTTATTATTATATTTTAATAATATTAAAATATTAATATATATATTTATATTAATATTTAATCTTATATCATATAATATTATAATTATATATATATTAAATAATTAATACAGGTGGGTATATGCAAAATATGTATACACACAAAATATTCTAGTGTATATATATAAAAAAAAATATGATTTATTGAAGGCATGAATTAAGGTTAATTGAAGAAACTAATATATTGAGTTTTTAAACAAATTATTGAGATTATTTTAAAACAATGGATTTGAAGGGGAAAATGTTGGATTTGTGATTAATGTGTTAATAACGAAATTAGTTGAATTATTTTATAATGATTTAGTTGTAGGGACAAATGGTTATTTATTTTAAAGCGAAATGTTCTGAGCTATAGATGAAAATGCTTATTTTATTATTTAAAGACAGTTAGAAAATTAAATGTTTGGGTTAAATTTCGTCTTTGTCTTGGCAGGACGTTAAATTTAATTTTATTGAGGCATTATAATATTGAATTTGATTTAAGGAAGTGGATTTAATATATCCAAAAATTAGTTTATTTCCTCGCAATTGCATTGTGTGATTATATTCCTTGATGTTCATATTTTGGGGAAGTGGGTTAAAGTGCCTTTTATTTGTAAGTCTTCCAGATGGTCTGTTAATTATGTGGGTTGTCGTGTTATGTTAGTCATCCTATTGTGAATTCCCTTGGGTAGTGCATGTGAAGTTATTAGTTATTTACCCGGTTTCCACGAACGAGGATGTTTTGTGCCTCCTTGGTTTAGGAGTGGATTACGTGAGTTATGTCTCCTTGTAAGGAGTGAGTTTGATATTTTGTTACCTCCAATGTTTGGAGAGGGTGCAAACTTTTGTCGCCTCCTCAGAAAGGAGTGGTTGTGTTATCTTGTTTGTTGCACCTTGTTCCCCTTGGTGATTGGATGGTGTGTGTTGTCAAGTAGAAGAGTGGCTTCCGTTTGGGGCCAGAGCTCGGAAGAGGTAAAAATGGGTAACCTTCGGAAATAGTTAATCAAGTGATAATTAAATCAATTTACTTAGAGGTTAGGTGATACTGCACACTAATCAAAATAAGTTCTAGCCTCACTCATATTCGCAAGTGCTTGTTTAGACTTGGGGTGAGTGAGAAGGCCTAGAATGACAAGGTTATCTATCTGGTCTTTATGACAGGTATTTGATCCCGAATTAGTAAGTATGAGGGCTAAGGATTGGTAGAGGCCACGAGGATAACCCATTATGGGGCTCAGAGTCTATGAAGATCCGTAGTGGGTAACTCATGACGAACTGTGTGATGACACTCTGTCTAGGACAACAATTGGTACTTGTTTATTGTGGGTGTGGTTTCCGTAACATACTTGATGTAACCTTGGTTGGTATTTGATTATGTGTGTATGGTTCCCTTAACATACTTGATCTGCTTTATATCTGGAAGCATTGTAACCATGTTGAGTTGTACTTGTGATGCACGTGTGTTGTACTTGTGAGGTACATGTGATTGGATAAGTCAGTTTGGTTCAGTTATGTGTTGTTTGTGTCTAGAGGTAGATGCTTTGGCTAGGATTCCTTGTTACTATCTCCTAGCACGGGGGGTGGGCCTATGGGTTCCACTTGGTTGGGTGGCATGCACCTAAATCTGTTGGGCTTTCTTCATGTTCTTGTGGACGAGACTTCCAGTTGGAGAGCTCATTGGTTTCAGTTTCAATTCTTGCTTTATTTCATTTCAGTTGTTCTTGTAATTTATTACCCCTCATTTGTTATCGAGGTGGAAGTTGTAATTGTAATCTTATCAATTGGATTTGCCTCATTTAGGGAATGAGTGTTGTAACCTTATTGTTTAATGAATGGATTAATGGAATTGAAAGTTATCTCTTATGTTTGATGTAATTCATCTTATTGGAATGTATGTGTTTAAATTATTAAGTAAATGAATGGCATGGTTTAAGTTCGTGTTTTTTGTTGAGGTTCTATATAACCTCTGTCTCGTAACCTTAGAGGTTGTTGGCATTAGATAGTGGACTTACATGTCAGTTGTTCTTTAAAAAAAAAAAAAAATTAGTCTGTTTAAGTACTTGTTTGCAACTTCCTCTAGGGTTGCGTGGCGGGGTGTTACATATGTCTTGTTCATTGTTACAAGACCTTGGATTTATTCCAAAAGTATTTAGGTGTGCTTATGGTAGAGGAATGAATGTTCTTTGTCTCATACAATAAAAACTTGGTAGATCCTAGAGTGAAGTATTGGTAGTGTTGACTCAATGATAAGATGTTTTTTAAGGGAATTATTATACACATGGTTTATAAATAATTTATTAACTTTAAATTGGGTTTTATCTTGTTCAATCTCATTGAGTTTTATATGTGAATTTGTGGTAGTGTTTAAACTCTTTTCAATGGAAATATGTGTCTAGTCACAAGATTGTGATTAACCAGTTGCATTGTATAGGAATCCATGACTATGCAGTCTTCACTATAGATGGAATTGACAAGACATTGTTGTTAAGTGAATTATTATACACAGGGTTTATAATGAATTTACTACTTTAAATTGAACTATTCTTGTTCATTGTTACAAGACCTTGGATTTATTCCATAATTATTTAGGTGTCCTTATGGTATAGGGATGAACACCCTTCTTTGTCGTTTACAATAAAAGCTTGGTAGAACATAGAGTGAAGAGTTGGTAGTGTTGACTCAATGACTATGAAGTCTTCATTGTAGATGAAATTGATAAGATTTTTTTTAAGGGGAATTTTTATACACATGGTTTATAATTAATTTACTAACATTAAATTGGGGGTTATCTTGTTCAATCTCATTGAGTTTGGCATGCAAATTTGTGGTAGTGTTTAAAATCTTGTCAATGGAAACATGTGTCTAGTCACAAGATTGTGATTAGCCAATTGCATTATATGACTCAATCACCATGAAGTCTTCACTATAGATGAAATTGATAAGACGTTGTTGTTAAGTCAATTGTTATACACAAGGTTTATAATGAATTTACTAACTTTAAATTGAGTTATGTCTTGTTTATTGTTACAAGATCTTGGATTTATTCCAAAAGTATTTAGGCATGCTTATGGTATAGGGATGAATGTTCTTTTTTGTCTCATACAATAGAAACTTAGTAGAATCTAGAGTGAAGAGTTGGTAGTGTTGGAATTAGGTTGAAGTCACATAAGGTCATTAGATTGGTTGTGTAATATTTCCAATGAGAATTTTGGCATTGTATTAGGACACTGCGTGCATTATGTCTTGTACTTCGTTTATAGTCACTTGTTCCAAGTTTGAACATGATCTCATTGTAATGCTTATTCAAGTAAGATCATAAATTATTATATACATTCTATAATATTCAGCTATAGTCAATGATTGGCTATGTGTGCCAATCTTGTGAAAGGAAGTAGTGATAGTGGTGAGGAATGCGATAATCAAATAAATAATAAATCTTAAAGATATGGCAATGTGACTTTGTCAAAGGGAAACAATGAGCTCTATTTAGAGTAAGGAAATATGGAAGGTTTCTTGCACAACATAAAGATACCATTTTACTATGAATTATCATGTAGTAAATGTGAACAACTTACATTAGTTGAAAGTTATATATGGAAAATAAAAACCCTAAATAATATATAATCTAACATTGTGCGCTATACATTCTTAGGGTATAGAGATATCTAGGTTTCTTGATCCATGAGTTACATGATGGTCATGTGTAGGATAATAGCAATAAAACTTTGTGTAGTTTCAAGGTAATTGTGTACGTTGAGGTAAATTTCTCAATATTTGTATAGTGATTGTATGAGTAAAGAACACGAAGGTGCCTTGAACACGACTTTAGTAGTCTAATGGTAATGTGTAAATTATTCAATAAATATTACACTCAACTTGATATTAATACTATTTGTATAAATAATGTTTAAGACCTAAAATGTATATAAGCTTAAATGTATAATATTTGAAAGTAATTTATTTATAAGATATGTATTGTAATGGAAATATAAACGAGAACATATGATTTTGAAGGCATGTGAACATCCAAAACAATGTAGACACCACATTGAGGAGAGTAGATGAAACAATCAAAGTTATAGATTAAAAATTATTTTTAGTATGAATACAAAATAAATGTGCTTGTATGGTTTAAAGTAATGATTTGGAAATATTGTTGAACAATGAGTTTTTAAGATGATAAATCTAACAAGGCTATAAAGTATGATTTATGTATTTACCAACTCTTGGTTGATATTGTGTTTTAACTTTGAAGGGGTATAACTTATACATTGGTATCTTACTTCAAGTAGTTAACTTGAAAAGAGATTTACAAGTTGAAGTATAATTAGGATTTTGATGATGAAGAGTATTGAATATTTAACCATAAATGGATAGTAATTAATTATCAAGGACTGGCAATAATCGTAGGACACCAAAATCTAGCCAACACAACACATTCAAGCAATTAAGCTAGAACATGAGAAATTACCACAATATGGAGCACACACAAGATAAGATTGCACACATGAAACTAAACAAATATTCTGGATGATGCAATATTGTGTTGACCCAAGTATGCTCTTGCATCTTACACCCTTGGTATAATTGTTGTGAGACAAGTTCTCATGATTAGAACTACGTGGATAGCTAAATGGCCACCCAAGTTGACTTCAATTTAAGGAATCCACAAGTTATACCCTTCCAAAAGTTAAGGTTTTTTTTCTCTTGTTCCGTCGAATCTTCTTGCATATGTGCATATCCACAATTTGCATGATTTATTTTTGTTTGTTTTGTGGTATCTCCTTTCTCTAATTGTGCACTATCATGAGATATTCATACCTTAGTACCTTCAACACATGGTAGGAAAGTATATCGGGAACATTGAATATCAACAAGATACAACTAGATCTCATAAGTATTCTTAGAAAAAATTTGCACAAAAATAAACATGCATTCAAATTTTTGGGCATTAGCTTCTTATACATTCCTATAGGAAATATCTCTTTTGAGGTATGAAATGAATAACTCACCCTTGAGTTAGCCTTCTCTCTTTGATGCTCATCTAAACACAACTTGTATCTTGCACTAATCTCCTCTAACTACTTCTAAACTTGCACATAAATCTTCTTCATGTGTTGTGGAGTATCCTTAGCTTTTATTCTCACTATGTGACACCTCATGGGGGTATCCCATACACCACTTAAAATGACATCTTAGATTATCTATTCACCAAGTTGTATGATTTTTTTTCTTGCACCAATGTAGAGTACCACCACATCGGCTTCTAATAGATATTTGATTAGATTGAAAAAGAATTGATTAACAAACTCTATTTGTTCATTCATCTAAGGATGAAATTAAAAGCTATAATTGAGTTGTGTGCCCAGATTCTTTCACAAGGTGCAAACAAAATGGATAAGGATTTTTGGTGATGTTGTGAGACAATCTATGCAATGCAATCAAACTATCTCCTTGAAGAATAAATTTATTATCCTTGGTGTCTCATTTGGAATTTTCCAAGGAATGAAATAAACCATGTAATAAAATCTTATCATTACGAAGATAGAGTAATTGCTTCTATGAGTGTGTGACAAACCAAAATAAAATCCATAGATAGTTCCTCCTATTCTCTATCCAGCATGTGTAATGACTTATATAACCTAGTGTTTTACATTGTCCCACTCATTGTTTGAAAAATATACACCTTTCCATGAATTTGTTCACATATTTATGCAAACTCGATCAATGATACCTCTCCCCCAACATGGCCTACATTTTTTGTGTGAAAAAATATGCTATGAATTCACCTTTGTGCAACTCTTTGATGAGATTCTCCGTCATGGAACTATATGAGATGCATATATATTTATTCTTGAATAGGTATCCCTCTTGTGCAAAGTGCTCCCCATACTAGCTTCTATCTTTAGCCTAGGGCTCTATGCATGTGTGTCATGTAATTGCAAAATCTAAATCTATGCCATACAAATATTTTATCACCTTTATACCCACATATTAATAAAAAAAAGTACAATAACACTTAACTCCTACTCAAGGAATTTGCAACATTGTTGGTCTTTCCTTACAATGCTTCAATACAAAAGAGTAACCCTAAAAATATTAGATACACAACTTGTATGATTTTGGTTGATATTTTAGTAACTGTCCATGAAATTTAGCACCTAGTGGTATCTGTACAACAAAAACTCCTTTTACAACAAGTAATGCTTCCACTTGCACAAATATTTCATTATGGTGTATAATTCCTAGTTATAAAGAGTATAACATCATCTAGTCTCATTCAACTTCTTACTAAAATATGTGATTGGTCTACCTTCCTAACTAAATACATGAATAATCATCATTTTGTTGGCATCACAATCAACTTGGAATAATTTTTAAAACTATATGAGTGAAATCACGAGCTTCTTTGTTACCTTCTTTATCAAGAGTGCAAAAACGTTTGGTGCTAGAAAATTTCCACTCAATCTTACCCTTTTGAATACAGTGTGGCAAGGGTGTGTGAATGCCACTCAAGTTGCTCATGAATTGATAGAAGCTCACTAAAACATGAACAATTCTACCCTCCATCGTGCTTCTTTGTTTGGTCCAGTTAATAATTGCACGAACCTTCTCAAGATCCATATACAATCCTCATGATATCATTACTGGTAGCATACAAGAGGTTGTATAGTATGAAATATTTTATTGGATCATTTTTGGACCCATATATGAGTTATATATCATTTAAGTGGCCCTAAAACACCTTTACCATTCCTAAATAAGATACAAGAGAGTAAAATATCATAAAGGAAAAAGTAAATTCACAAGAATAAGAAAACTAAGTATTATTATGAAAAAATATGACTAGAAGGCATTATGAAGAGGCATTAAGAGGCTATATAAGGAAGGGAGAAGTGGGAGATAAGAACATGAATCATATGCATTATATATGTGTGATAGTAAGGAAGATGATAAGTGAGAGTAAAGCATGATGAATCAATGATAAGACATGTATACAAAAATGATAAGACATGTATACAAAATTAAAGTATATTAATAAATGATCTTATGTATATTGGTGTATATATGTGCATATAATATTATAATTTGGTTTATAATTTTTGCATATCTAATTATCCTTTATTATTGCATCACACTTAGGTTTACTACATATAAAAAAGTATAAAACATTGGAATTTAGTCTATTTTTTTAACAATCATGAATTCTAAGTATGTCAACTCCTCCATAAAGTTGTAATTCTTTAGGTTGTACATTTCTTATCTCCTTAGTTGTGTGGTGCACAAGATTCTAGACCCTCATCTTGTTGAACAACAAAATATTATTGAGATAAAAAACCAAAAAAATGTTGAGAAATTGATTCAAAACCTCATTAATTAGTATCATAAATATGTTTGGGGTGTTTCTTAACCCAAATGGCATTACCATCTATTCATTCAAGCACTCTTTTGTTTTGAAAATTGATATTTTTTTCATTTGATTCCTTGATCTTGATATGATGATATCCACACTTAAGGGGAGAAGTAACATGCTTCACTCAAGCAATCCATTAGATCATCCATGCATAGCAATGGAAAATTATACTTAGTGATTTTATTGATCATGCAAGATTTTATGCATACTCTCCATTCTCCATCCTTCTTTGGTGCAAATATTGCGAGAATTATTCAAAGACTCAAAATTTCCCTTATCAGGTGTCATGCCAATAGTTCTTCAAAAACTATTGACATGTTTAACTTCATATTTATTTTAAGAATCATTTTTTGTGATTTTTTATTTGAAAAACTAGAACTTGGAACTACATCTGGATGTAGTGTGAGCTGTTTCACATTGGTATCAATTCATATAGCATTCATTCATAATCAAATCTACAAACTCCTCAAGAATCACCAAAAATTCTAGCTCCTTAGAGTTGTGCAACTCTTTTTTCTCCTACACACGCTTAAATACTATAGCATATCAATCCTACAAGTCTCTTGCATCTTTTAGAAAATCCTTCTCTAACATCTTTCCCTTCTATGTGAACTAATATCCATCCTTCAAGGGAGGTAACTCAAATTTCTCCCCATCCTTCTTGATGTGAAGGTGCTCATACATTCATCATGAATTGTGATTTTGTTATATTTTCTTGAACTTTCAAGTAATATATGGTAAGAATTCATCAAAATTACCTTGAAGCATACCTCATCCATGTATTTTTAAATGTGGAATGCAATTTAAAATTACTTTGTCACTATGATTCGTTGCCTCTTCTACAACCAAGAGACATTGAATAGCACGAGATTCATGAATCTCTTCAACCCTATATTTTACACCATCTTCATGGACACTAATTTGTTGGTGTTGCCTCCATCAATGATCAACTTCCATCACTTTATTCCTAACTTAGACTTAGTTTGGAAGATTCTCTTCCTCAACCATGGTTTATATCATTTTTATATGTGGTTTTGATAGAACCTTGTGCATTGTCAAGTTATCTATAGTCTCTAGTTTGTACTTTCTACTTTGTTATTCAATGAACTCGCCTCTTCATCCTATGTTGCATAGACATGGTTCTCTTTACACGAAATTCTCACACAACATTTGGAAATTCAATCATGCAACAACCCACTTTCCCACATTTGAAGAAAGTCCCACCAAATCCATTTTTATGACTTTGTCTTCTATGTCACCTTGATCAAATATCTATTCGTGCTTCACAACTCATTCTATATTATTTTTTCTACACTCTCCTTTTGTAGAAAGGTATACCTTACTACACTTCACTTTATCTTCCCACCCTTTCCGTTACTATTATTGTGTGTGGTTTGTTGCCAATGAGACAACTTCTCTTCACTCCTTGACAAATTGAATCATAGACAAGAACATTTCATTTGGATGGAGATGCACAATCCATTCACATTACTTGACAATTTTTTAGTGTCTTCTTCCCCATGACTAGGTTACATGCATAACAATGTAGGAGTATTCAAATTCACTAGAAATCATGCATTACCTAAAAATATAATAAGTTAGGTTGAAATGGATTTTTTGTGTGTGTCTAGTGAAGTGAATTTTCATGAAATTAAAGAGTCTAGGTTTGTTTTAGCTAACTTTGATAGAAATAAAAATTTATAGTGTATTTTTTTTGTAACTATCCATCTCCTCAAGCTACTCAATTTTACTTTTTCAATAATGTGTTACCTTTTTCAACCACTTGAAAGTCACTTTGTAGCATCTAAGCATATTTGACAATAGCTTGTGGGTAAATTTAACAACATTGTGGATTTCATCTTCTAAAACAACTTGTAAGTCTTGCCAACAACTTAACTGTAACTTTTAGAGCTGTATGGTTTCACTTGTTCAACACTATACCTTTAATATCAATTAGGAAAATTTAGTAGCAAAATATAATATTGATGGTGTAGATCTTTATGGATACTTTGCTTTACCTTTTTCTTGTTTTCCTTCTTTCATGGTCATGTTGTATATTTCTTTGGTTAGCAATATCTATTCTCTATAATTTTCATCAATTGTCCATTATTAAAAACTCTAGCATGATTTCAAAAAAGATCAAATAGAGTAGTTGAAGTGATTCAAACAACATTTATTTGAAATAAAAAGCCCAACAAGAACTTAGAGCCATTATTTTGGTGGCCAAATTATGTGTAGGTTGTCATGTAAAAATCAAGATTGATTGATCAAATCTAAAACTAACTATAAAAAATATTTGGGCAAAAGAAAAGAGGGAGGATTGTTCTCCCAAAAAAATGTGCCCCGGTTTGTGAGCAGTAAGGAATATGCATGCAAGAAATGAAAAATGTCACCAATAGTTCATGGAAAGCAGGAGATAACCATTATGAGAAAAAACATTAAGGAATGAAAGGAAATATAGGGGACACACAATGAATAGCTATTAGAAGGAGAGAACGAGTTTGACCAACCATGATTAGGGAAAATTTATGTTATTTCTCTATTTTTTTAGTGTAAGGATTTCATTCTCAATAGATGTGTGAGCCATTGAAGGTTCATTTGCATTGATAGAAATATATTTTAGTAGTTGCTCCATCTAGTTATTATGTGAACTAAATCAAGAAACAATTAATTTGACACCTCTCAATCTAGATGGAATCAATTGGTATTAGAGCTAAGTTTTTTTTGTTGGGTTGTGTATTGGAGAAGCTCTAGAATTTTGTTATAAGTGTGTTTGGATTCCTACAATAGTAGATATAAAAGAGAAGAAAACACGACTCATAGAGAAAGAGTAAGAGAA
The DNA here is from genome assembly GCA_007115665.2 of Sequoiadendron giganteum. Classification (NCBI taxonomy): domain Eukaryota; kingdom Viridiplantae; phylum Streptophyta; class Pinopsida; order Cupressales; family Cupressaceae; genus Sequoiadendron; species Sequoiadendron giganteum. The sequence goes on from CM021101.1 coordinate 450,714,813, forward strand.
GTTAAGGTTGTTGTTATGACACATGTTGAGAGTAATTATAGCCAAGCTATATGCAATTGAAATAGCACAAAGAAGAGAAGTGGATATTGAGGATGTAAGTGATGATGAACAAGTAGCAAGAAAAGAAGTGAAAGTAGATGTAATGTAAAAAATTATGCACCCTCCCAATTTCACATTATTTTTTGAACTTGTTTTGACATCCATTGCCTTAGTATATTTTAGGACCATTTTAGCCTAAATCTTGACCCATCCTTCCCTTCACCAAGGTTTTCCAAGATTTGTAATTCAATATTATTCTCTTTTATTTTTGGAATATGTGCCAAAATTTAGAGAAATTTCCTAGGATGTGAGTGCAATGCATAAATGCTTATGCAACATGCTAACATTTTTAAAAAAAAAATTGAACTTATAATTTCCTGCTCAATTATCTTTTGTTGCCTTCTCTAACATTTGTTTGGAAAATTAATGCATTTTGCATGCAAATATCACTCAACAATCCCCTCATTTCCTTTAGAAAATAACTTGGTAATCTCTCTAATCTCTTTAAAATCACTTGGGTAATATCTCTATCATGGGAAAACTCTACTACAACTCCATTAGAAGGTTGAAAAAACTCTTTTTATGGGAACAAATATCGTAGCTTCAATTTGGAACATATTATTGTATTTTAATTGGATCCTTTAAAAAGCTCACCATTTATCCCTTTTTTCGTTTTGGATAATATTGCTACAATATCCACATTGCATCTTATATTATCTTTTGGAAAATATTTTGGAATATACCATCATCCATTTTATTAATACACACTACGTTATTCTTCTGAATACACTACGGTCAAGGTATTTATAGATTTATTTATTTATCATTGCTCTTAATTCCTAGATGTGCATAGAATAGTAGAACACACTATTTTTCTATTATATTTATCATTGTTTATATGTGGAGGTCAAAAGAAAAACATAAGGGCTTGAAACAAACCCAACCATTTTTCATGTTTCATATAGATACATATATTTTGAGATCATTCATCTATATGTCTTTGTTCATTTCTTATCTTTATTCTTCATTTACATCAATGCAATTATTATTAGTTCTCTTATTTCTTCATCTTTTTTATCATTTGAAATACTACTTGTATGTTCATTTTTGGTTGTGGAATCAGGTAGGCAATTATACCGAAACAAAGCACTTCAGGGATTTTCCTCAATGTTCTGGGTTGTATGGATGACAATACGAAGCACAAATATCTACATAATATGCTAGTGTCATGGACAACATTCTCCATCTTTTGGTGCTAGGTTCCACTTTCCATTTTTTATTATAAAATTATATTCTATAAATTTATGTTCTAATTATTAGCTTCTTTCATACTTTATCTTAATGATTTTTTTTCAATCCCAAGTTTAAAGCATTTCTGGGATTTCTAGAGTTATTTTTTTCCTTCTAAATTGAATAGTAGAAAAATATATTTTTTGTGAAACAAGATAAATTCCAGGGTAGTAAGGGAGGTTACATTTAGTTATAAGAAAATATATTTTTAGCTAAATCAAAATTTCCTCATTTAGATTTTGGTAAAATTGACGCTCCTTTCTTTACTCTTTGGTGAATGCAAGGAATCTGATTATGTTATATATATTTATCCAAACCTTTAGTTCTTTTAATGACCCCTTTTCTAAAGAATACTTTGAGATGTTAGATGATGTTATTGATGATCTCATGCATGTTACCACTCCCTCATCTTCATCATCAAATACTTATAAAAACTTAATTAACACAATTTTTTTGTTGCTAGCTCTACACAAGATCTTTATAAATAGAAATGTATTGGCCATCTTCATGGAGATATACCAAAATATTCTAGACTAATAATCACTCTTCAAGGTATTCCTAATGCACCTCAAACTTCAAATTTATTTCACAAAAATTATAAAATCCATAACATCTAATGTATCTATGGTTACAGATTTCCATATAGCATACCACATGTATAACACTTGAAGAAATAACTAGGTCAATATTATTCCTACTATTTTATTTTCAACTCCTTATCTTCTTCAAAAGACTATTATAGATTATGATCTTATTGATTAGATCTCACTACTCAAGTTACAATATCTCTCTGGGATCTCATTCAATCTTATCTTACATATCATGGAATGTTGTAGGAAGCTTCACTTAAGATCCCTATGCCATCTTCTACTAGGTTGAATGAGATAGCTACCCGGATTGATTGTATTGACATAGATACTACTAATATTTTATTTTAACAATGTGAGATTACTTCTCTTGAGGTCCATAAGTAACACGAACCTCTCATTATTATTGTTGGAATCAATTCCATTAGTATCAAGTCTACTCTTATTGACATTGGTTGTAGTCTCAATGTGTGTAGTGTATACTTTTTTGAAATGCATCAATATAGAAACATATTTCATTTCTCATACAAATCTCTATCCATGGCTTTGATAATATAAATAGGCAAGCTCTTGGCATAATGATGTTGCCTATTTCGTTGGGTCCTATTGATGAAACACACACATATATTGAGAGGGGGTGAATCGGTATTATAGACATGTAAAAATGACCTAACACAAGTATCACACATCTTGAATGACATTTTCTCATCATAGACATCATTATCACCTCATATCATTGCATTTCACATCAGTTATATCAAAAACCATAATTTCATCTATTAATTGAATAATATTACATTATTTAATTAATTCACTTTTTCATCATTTTGGACTAATTAAATAAATTTCATTTATTTAATAAAGTCCTAATCTATCTGTATTCCTCTTGATTAATTAAATAACATCAATTATTTAATTATGTCACTAATCACCCTATTCTCCTAAATCAATTAAATAATAGTTTAATTAAATCACTTTCCCCTAACATGAATAATTGAATAAGTTATTCAAACATCATTCAAAAAGATCAATTCAAACAAATGCAACTTTGTTTGTAAAATTCAAAAATGATTTGCATGTTCAACTCAAAAAGGCTTAATTAATTAATTCAATTAATTAATTACCCTCACCCACTTTCATGATTGAGAAAATTATGACCACTGAGTACTCACTCTGATTGATTGACTGATTCATCTATTTCTTGATCTATCCATCTATTTCTTGATCGATCCATCTATTTCTTGATTGATTCATCTATTCTTCAATCCCACTGAAGGCTTAGCCCGATTTCCTCAATTCCACAAATTAGGAAATCTATTTCCTCTGATTGATCAATTAATATCCTTAATTGATTTTATCACAAAAGTTAACTAAGCAATCTAATACTTCTCAACATCTTTCAACCGTTGATCAGGATATTCTACTACACTATCTCGATCATTCATCTCAAAATGTAAAATCTATATAACAATCTTTTTTATCCTAAAAAATAATCAGAGAATTGACATCTTTTATAAATGAAGTAATGTTGAGTTGACAATCGATTTCACACAAGCTTTTACACACATAATTGATCAACATCAATGCACATTTGGAGCTTTTGGAAAGCATAAATGGAGGCTTCACATTGATACAACAATGATCCAACATCATTACGAATACACTTTGGCACGAGATGGGTAACAATACAATTAATTGAATTCTTTTGTTTGTTCTTTGTTTGTATTATCTTAGTTCATTGGATTCAATAATCTTGTATTGTTCATTTCGTGAGTAATGGGTATGAATCTTAATATTTGTTTGAGTTAAATCTTGTTTAATTCATTTAAATTGATTTCCTTATGCTTATCAATTTCCACCTTACACATTCAGGCACGCTTGATGGGACCTCGATCCTTGACATTAACCTTTTTATGAGTTTTAATTGAGAAGTTGGAGGTTTTGGGATGCAGTTGCATTTTCCAAAATTTCACTTGAAAAAATTTCATGCAAAAGCTATAGGAGTTTCACGAGGCCGCTCCTTTGTTTCTACCACTTTTGATTTTTCTAACCACATTTGCTTCAAAAATAGGGCCACTCTTGATTTTTATAACCACTTGTATTTTAGAAACAAGGTCGCCTTTGACTTTTCTAACTGCAATTGCACATGACAAGGTCGCTTTTTACAATAAGGATCACATTTGCTAAAAATAATTGTTGGAAAAACAAGGATAGACAACTGAGAGGGGGGATGAATCAGTTGTTACCAAAATCAAACTTATTCAACATTAATCAGCCTTAAATCTTAGATATGATAATTAACAATGCAAGCATAAATCAATAACACATCAGAGACACATGAACACAAAGATTTTATACGTGGAAACCCTGTTAGGGGAAAAACCATGGTGGATGTTAGTCCACAAGATTATACCCTGTTAGAAGTATAATGAAGAATGAAAAAGGAATGCACTTGCATTCAGACACATTGCCTAGAGCTCACTGCTCAGAGGAAGGCTCACTACCTTACATACAATAATCAGATTGAATCCATCTGATGAGTTTGAATTGAGAATTCAGCTTCTACAAAAGCCTGATGATAGTTCCAGTTAGGCACAAAAAAATTTCTACACACTCTTCCACACTCTGCTCAATCTCTTTCACACTTTTCTCTAGTCATGAATGATTTGACCTTTATTCACACCTGTACATTACATACACACACCGAGCATACATCAAAATGAGGAAAAAAACCACTCTTATATATCTACTACATGGATTTACATCAACTACTATGTCGGCCATAAATAAAGAATAAATTACAACTGTCGGCCTCAATACATAAATAAATCTTAATGCGCACCAACACAAGTTGGTCACAACATAGTGAGGACCCAAACAAACACCTTCAAACATGCCAAACAATAAAAGATTAATCCTCATGGATCTGCAACACACTACCACCATGTCGACCAAGAACATGAAAACTCGAGCACACATCAAAAAAATCTTCGATCACGAACACTCCGATCAATGCAAACACACAAAATTGATAGAGCATGATTTAGAATCATCCATGAATATCATAGGAACATGCGCAACAACTGAAATTGCTAGAATTTCATCCTCTTCTTCCAAGAACACCTGTTACAGTAACATAATGACTGTAGGAACATAGAACTTCATAACTTCCACAAATCTTGATGCGTACCACTAAAAATTTTGGACAACATACTAGATAGAATTAACAACAGTCCCTTTAGTGTGTGCCACCAGAAACTCAACGATCACAACTTTCCAACACTCTGACCTTCTTAGCTTCACTGGCTGCCTATAATATATTTTTTTGTAATTTTCTCAATATCTTCAACATATATAGCCTTCAAAATCACCAATGCTAATAGTGTTGAAATCAATGACAACCACATATCAGAAACATAACCACAACATCCAACAATCTCCCCCTTTGGCATTGATGACAACACATGATGTGAAAAATAATGCCATCAACCCAACTAGCTCTTCTCCAACAATATCCCCCTTAGATTGTGCACTCTTTTCTTGTTTCCTTCTTCTCCCATGTTTTTTACATAGTTCTTCTCCCCGTTTGAAATTAATGGAAAAGGTACACATGCTCTGATCACATATTTGAATCATCTGACTACTCCCCCTAAGTAGCAACCACCACAACATCAATCCAGAATAAGATATGGCTATGAGTTCACAGATTGATGCAAAGACCTGCATCACTTAGTTCTGATCAGGAGTGGAAATCACCCCTAACTTGCCTCTGAGGTACTCAAAAGTATCCTTAGGAAAAGGCTTAGTAAAGATGTCTGCAATTTTCTCCTTGGTAGGTATATACTCCAGTCTAACTTCTTTGTCACTTACTTTATCTCTCAAGAAATGATATTTGATGGATATATGCTTTGTCTTTGAATGCAACACTGGATTTTTAGAAAAAATTATGGCACTTGAATTGTTACAGAATATGGCAATGGGTTCTTCATACTCAATTCTGACATCTCTCAACATTTGCTTCATCTACAATACTTGAGTACAACTGTTTGCAGCAATAATATATTTTGCCTCAGCAGTAGATAATGAAACAAAATTATGCTTTTTGCTTAGCCAAGATATCAACTTCTTCCCTAAGAAGAATTCACCACCACTAGTACTCTTCCTATCATCCACATCTCTTGCCCAATCAACATCAGTGAAAGTGCTTAGGATTAGATCATCATCCCTAGGATACCAAAGACCAAGATCAATTGTCCCTTTCAGGTATCTAAAGATTCTTTTCACAACAGTCACATGAGACTCTTTAGGATCAGCTTGATATCTAGCAACCATGCATACAACATTCATTATATTTAGCCTGGTTTGAGTCAAATAGAGTAATCCACCAATCATTGACCTGTATCTTGTTTGATTTTCATTAGGAGAATCATCATTTTGTGTAAGTTTTCATCTGGTTACCATAGGTGTACCAACCGGCTTTGAATCTTCCATGCCAAAAATTTTCAATAGCTCTTTCACATACTTAGACTGAGATATGAAAATTCCATCATCTAATTGAGTGATTTGTAGTCCTAAAAATAATTTCATCTCTCCTATCATTGACATTTCAAACTCACTTTTCATTTCATCAAAAAATTCATACACAAATCATCATCACCTTCAAAAATAATGTCATCAACAAATACTTCAATGATCAATTCTTTATTCTAATCCATCTTGAAATACAAATTGTTGTCAGCAGTACCTTTATTGAATCCAAGTTTCAACAAGTATTTATCCACTCTAGCATACCAAGCTCTAGGAGCTTGCTTAAGTCCATATAGAGCTTTCTTCAATCAACATACCATATTTTCTTTGTCAATTAGTTGAAATCCATCTGGTTGTTCAACATAGATTTCTTCTTCTAGCTCAACATTTAGAAATGCTGACTTTACATCCATCTGATTGACTTTGTAATTCTTGAAAGTAGCATAAGCAAGAAATAATCTTACAAATTCAATTCTAGCAACAAGGGGAAATTTTTTTTTCAAAATCAATACCTTCCATCTGTGAGTACCCCTTGTAAACTAGTCTTGCTTTCTTTTTGACTACTTCACCTTGCTAATTTAGCTTATTTCAAAACAACCATTTTGTTCCAATCACATTTTTGTTCTGAGGTCTAGGAACAAGATCCCATGTATCATTTTTCTCTATCTGCATTAGTTCTTCTTTCATGGCTTCCATCCAATATTCATCTTTGCATGCTTCATTGATATTGCTAGGCTCAGTTTTGGAAATTAGACAATACTCTTCTAAAATTATTCTTCTAGTTTGCACACCTTTTCTCTTATCTCCTATGATCTAACTGCCAGAATGATTTTGCCTTACATACTTGGGAGTTTTAGGATTTTTCTGACTTCTTGTTCTTGTGTTCTTTCTTCTGCACTTCTGCTAGTTTCTACTTCTTGATTCCCTTGGTTCACCAGAACAATTTGAAGTTGATTCTATGTTTGAGCATTATTTCCATTGCTAGTATTATCATATTGATCATTTGAATCATATCCACTACATCTGGATGGTCTACCAATATCTTCATCAACTTTGACATTTGCACTTTCAACCATTATCTTCAACCTTTTATTAAAGCACCGGTAAGCTTTGCTTTTAGTAGAGTAACCTAAAAATATTCCTTCATCACTTCTAGCATCAAACTTGCCTATATCATCATCTCTCTTGATGTAGCATTTGCTTCCAATTTTTTTGAAGTATTTGACAGTAGATTTATAACCAAACCATAGCTCAAAAGGGGTCTTACTAGAATTACTATTGGCATTCACCCTGTTAATGGTATACACAACAGTACTTACAACTTCTTTCCAATAGAAATGAGGAACATTTTCTTCCAACATCATGGTTCTAACAGTGTCTAGAATGGTTTTGTTCTTCCTTTCAAAAACTCCATTTTGTTGAGGGGTCCAGGGAGCAGATAGTTGTCTTTGGATTCCATGCTATTCACAAAAAGAGTTGAATTCCCGGGAAGTGAATTCACCACCTCTGTCTGACCTTTGGAATTTGATCTTTTGACCTGTCTCATTTTTTGCCATAGCTTTGAAGCTTTTGAACTTTTCTAATGCTTCATGTTTTTCTCTTAAGAAAGCAACCCATATCATTCTAGAATAATCATCAATAAGCAACATAAAGTACCTTTCTCCTTGTAGACTTCTTATTTTGGATGGACCACATAGATCAGTATGTATCAAGTCCATATTACCATTAGAACTATACTATTTGCTCCGAAAAGAATTTCTTGTCTTCTTACCCATCTGACATTCCTTGCACATAGTGTTAGTAGGCTTCACTAACTTAGGAAGATCTATGACTGCTTGAGTAGAGCTTATCTTGATAATGTTATCAAAGTTCACATGACACAACCTCCTATTCCATAACCAAGTTACATCAATTTGAGCAATTAAACAACTTTCACTAGTAGCACTCAAATGAAAGATATTACCTTTTATCTTTGTACCTGAAGCAATCATATTTCCAGAACTTCCCCTTATTTTGCACATACCATCCTTGAACTGAAGATTGTAACCATTGTCTACCATCTATCCAACACTCAACACATTATGCTTTAAGCCTTCTACATAAAGAACATCATCAGTATTTTTGCTTACCACCAAAAGAAATAGTGCCTCTACCACGAATCACACGAAAAGTGTTGTCTCCAAATCTTAAAACACCACCATCATAGTTTCCCAAGCTTACAAAATTTATTTTATCACTAGTCATATGATGTGAGCATCTTCTATCAATTACCCACTCATCTTTTTCTTCAAATTTTTCTACAATAGCTTTCTCAACAATCACATTACTAGTAGATTTAGTGGAAACCTGACCATTTTCTTTGATAGCAATGAATACCCATTCATATTCATTTCTAGTTTCTTTATCAGATTCTTCATCAGTTACACCTTCTTCAGCATAATAGAATTTCTTTTGAAATCTAGTCTTCTCAGGTTTGTATTTAGAAACTCTTTCTGGACATCTTGATGCAAAATGACCTATCTTACTGCAAGAAAAACATTTAATAGGTAAATTTCCTTTGTACTTACCATGACCTCTAGCTTATCTTTTCACAATCAATGCTTCCAGTTTTTCCAATTATTTTTCTTCATCTTCAATCTGTTTCATCTCATGTTCATACTTGAATGTCCTTTTGGAACTCTCTCCTGAATCATATCTCTGCTTTCTTCTCCCAGATATAGTAGCCTTGAATGCAGATTCGGTCTTAGGACCAGATTCACTAAATTCACTTAACTCAAAGGCAACAAGTTTTCCAATTAGCATGTCTCTTGTCACATTTTCCACTGTCTTGAGTTCATCAATAGCATGAGCTCTTGTTTTGTAGGAAGAGGGCACAAATCTAAGTATCTTAGCCACAATTTCTTCTTCATCCAAGACTCCACTGACACATATAATGCTCGTAACTAGTTCATTTATCTTTTGAGAGAAAGAGAGGATGTTCTCATCTTCACTCATCTTCAAGTCCTCCCACTTGCCTTTCTGACTTTGTAGCTTGGCACTTTTCACTAGTGCATCTCCTTCATACAATGTTTCCAACTTTTTCTAGATCTGATATGTAGTCTTCAATCCTATCACATTTGTCATCTCTGAATCTATCAAAGCACTCAACAATGCTTCTATAGCCCTGGTATTAACTTATGCTTGCTTGATCTCATCTTCAAAGGAGGGACCATTATGAGGAATAGTATATGCATTCTATGTAATCTTCCAAAAAGGTTCACCAATGAACTTCAAATGACACTCCATTTTGACTTTCCATAGAGAGTAGTTTGTACCATCGAATCTAGGAATGTCCTTGTATGATTCCATCTCAGATCACCTCAAGTTGTTAGGCTTCTTCAGAGGAACTAGCTCTGATACCAATTGTTGGTAAAACAAGGATAGACAACTAAGAGGGGGGTGAAATAGTTGTTACCAAAATCAAACTTATTCAACATTATTCAACCTTAAATCTCAGATCTGATAATTAACAATGCAAACATAAATCAATAACACATCAGAGACACATGAACACTGATATTTTATACGTGGAAACCATGTTAAGGGAAAAACCACAGTGGATGTTAGTCCACAAGATTATACCCTATTAGAAGTATAATGAAGAATGAAAAAGGAATGAACTTGCATTCAAACACACTGCCTAGAGCTCACTGCTCAGAGGAAGGCTCACTGCCTTACATACAATAATCAGATTAAATCCATCTGATGAGTTTGAACTGAGAATTTAGCTTCTACAAAATCCTGATGACAGTTTCGGTTAGGCACAAAAAAACTTCTACACACTCTTCCACACTCTGTTCAATCTCTTCCACACTCTGCTCTACACTTGAATGATTTGACATTTATTCGTGCATGTACATTACATACACACACCGAGCATACATCAAAATGAGGAAAACAACCGCTCTTATATATCCGCTACACAAATTTACATCAACTACTCTGCCGGCCATAAATAAAGAATAAATTACAACTATCGGCCTCAATACATAAATAAATCTTAATGCGCACCAACACAAGTCAGTCACAACATAGTGAGGACCCAAACAAACACCTTTGAACATGCCAAACAATAATATATTAAACCTCATGGATCCATAACACGCTACCACCAACATGTCAACCAAGAACATGAAAACTCGAGCACACATCAAAAAAATCTTTGATCACAAACACTTTGATCAATGTGAACATACAGAATTGATAGAGCACGATCTAGAATCATCCATGAACGTCATAGGAACATGCGCAACAACTGAAATTGCCAGAATTTCATCCTCTTCTTCCAAGAACACCCGCTACAGTAATAAAATGATTGTAGGAACATAGAACTTCATAACTTCCTCAAATCTTGATGCGTACCACTGAAACTTTCAGACAACATACTAGATAGTCTTAACAACAATCTATTTAGTGCACGCCACCATAAACTCATCAATCACAACTATCCAACACTTTGACCTTCTCAGCTTCACTGGCTGCTTGCAATATATTTTTTTTACAATTTTCTCAATATCTTCAACATATACAGCCTTCAAAATCATCAATGCTAATAGTGTTGACATCAATGACAACCACATATTAGAAACATAACCACAACATCCAACAATAACAAGGCCTCTTTTGATTAAAATTTACGCTATTGCTTTGAGTAATTTTTATTCAAAATATCCAAGTACTTTTATTCATTTCTAACACTAACGAGTGCTTGTTTTGGATGTTTTGTGTTTGCTGACTTTATTTGTGTGGGTCTTGCATGGATATGGTACACTTTACTTCAAGAAACAACTAACACTTTTGTTGCAAAGAAGGGAAACAATCTAAGTCCAACTTTTTAAAAGCTTTCTAGTTTAGGAAAATAATTTGATTTGGTTCTATAAAAAATGATCCCCAAAACTTGCACACCTTCAATTTGGTGCTTTAAAAATAAATTTTCAAAAGCTTTCTAGTTTAGGGAAATTTTTCGATTTGGTTTTATAAAAATGAACTCCACAACTTGCACATTTTCGAATCGGTGCTTTAAAACAAACTTTTCAAAGGCTTTCTAGTTTATGATTTTTTTTTGATTTGGTGCTACAAAAATGAACCCCACAACTTGCACGCTTTTGATTTGGTGCTTTAAAAAGAAATTTTCAAAATCTTTCTAGTTTAGGGATTTTTTTTGATTTGGTGTCCTAAAAAGAACTTGTTATCAACAGGATTGCACCCATTATACAAAGTTGCAAAGATCTACAATCCTATGAAATATTGGAATATCCTTAGGTTGTGGGTATCTTATGATGAGGACAAACCTCCAAGTTATGGGTTGGCTCCCCTTTAAATCTCCTAGAATCTATAAAATTATGTGAGAAAATAGAGAAGGATTAATCTATGAAACTATATGAAACTTTGATTATGAATTTCTTCCCAAATAATAACCACTATGCAGGTTGTTTCACAACTAATACTTAGAGAAATCTGTTAACACAACTCAAATTGGCCACCTTAATCACAAAAATATTTCATAAAGAGGCCAGTTTAATCTCTCCTTACGAAGAAAAATAGGATATTCACAACTTAATAGAGAGGACAAACTGAAAAGGCACAATTTATAACCTGTGATAAAACTTCTTTTGTGTACATGCAACCATAAATGTGACATAAATTTAAAGGTTTCCTGGTTAAAACACATCAAATTTGCATCAAAATATTATATAGAGGCAAAACACCAGGAACTAAGAAGGAAACTCTGCAAATGAAAAACTAGATTAACTTGTAAAGCTGTTGTATTATATTAACTGTAAATGAAATTGAGTTACAAGATAATCTCTTTGAATAATGCAAAGGCATAAAACAAGAACTGAGAAAAAGACTAAGTCTTTTCTCAATATATACAAAAAATGGAAGAGAATGAGACTGGAGAGAGATATTAAGCTAACTAAAGTCAAAAAAATTTGAACTCCAAAGCTATCCCCGAGCAAAATCAAAATTTCCTAAAAATGGGGCCCACCAATGTTGTAAATTGAGCTCAAACAACTCAAAACTCTATCTCATACTATATGTAACTGAAGTGTAACTCAAAATGGCTCCAATATGCATGAAAAACATTGAAGTGTTACTACAGTCTAAAATATCACCACCTCCAAAAGATTCACGAGCAAGAGAGAAAAGCCTCATAAATTCAAGTTAAAACTGAAGAAATTTGGGCAAAAATAGGCTCAAATTCCCTCTCACAACCAATTTGACCAAAGTTGACCTCAAAACTGCATGAAATCAAGATAAAAGTCTCTAGTTTGATTCTGAATGCATGAAAAAAATCCTTCAGTTCCACCTTCTCGCATGATCAGTTTACTCCATTCAGTCTTGAGTTCCACTCTCGTCTTAATTTTGTACGATTTTGAAGTGAAGCTAAGCAATTTAAATAAATATTAAAATAATCAAATAAGAATCATTTTAATATGTGGTATGTAATTGCCTCTATTTTTTGCATTTGCATGACATGTATTAAAGCAATTTATAACTAATTGCTTTAGTGTTTATTTTTACATTTGTTGTAGTTTACAATTTTGCAAAAAATAGGAAAAGGGCTAAGTGATGACTCATTATTTTTTACAAAAATATAAATTATAGCTGATCTTAGCTCTATTTTGTAAAAAACATACAAAGGCCTCCTAAGTAGCATGGACGCTTGATTTTCTTCAAAAATCATTAAAAAAAAACACACAAGGCATAAGGTGCCTAGGTTTAAGATGATATACATAAAGGCAATAAAATACCATTAAGGGTATTAGTTAAGCAAGAAATAAAAGAAAAGAATGTGAAAAAGAAACCCAAGGAAAATAGAGGGAAAAGAAAAACCCTAAGGCAAAAATTGTAACCTATGGCTTACATTACATTCTTCATTTGGCACTTAGCATTTCTCTTGCTTGGCTTTCATGCAAAAATTGGGCGTCGCCATTATGAGATGCTAGGTTTTGGACTTGGATTTTGACATTTTTGCTCAATTTTGAATTTTTCCATGAAGGATCCTTCAGGAAAACAAGGTGAGTTTCTCATAGATACAAAAATAGACATTTTCCCCATCATTTTTTAAGCATTGCAGGCCTCTAAGCCGCGACCATGATGCTCTTTTTGATATATTTTCTTACATTTGTAACCTCTGTTGTTATTCCCCTACATTCGAGGTCGACACTTGAGCATTTCTGAAGCTTTCACCAAGGATTTTAAGTACATATTTCTTCAATAAGTGATAGGTAAGCTTTAGCCACTTGAATCTTTGTATTTTCTTTTGTTCTTCTACTGGTAAAAGCTCGAAATGGCTCAATAAATGGCATATTAATGATTATATGGCTTCTCCTCCTCATTTCATGAAAGAACCATGAAACCTTTGTATATTTTCTCTATTTGAAGGTTGCGGCTATTCATAATTTCTTTCATTTTTTTAAGCTCTCATTGCACACATGACTTGAGCTCTTTCATTTTCCTATGCATTTTGATTTTGAGACAAACCCCAAATGGGTTTTTGTGTTTTAGTGAAGAAGAGGCTTCTCCCAGGCCCTAACTTCTATTTTCTCCATCTGGGTATTTTTATTTTTTGATTAAAACTAGAACTCCATGATGCCTTCATGGCCACCATTGGACATTTCTTGTGTTTGGTGCAAAACTAGCTCGATTCGAGCTTGACCCATGACAAACATCAATAAAACTTTGAAAGCTAAGGATTCTCTACATTTAGCTTATCGTTTTCTTCATTTTTATGGAACCTTCTTAGCCTTCATAGCCGTGGCTATACTAGAGCTTATGGTTTTTCCATATTTTCCTAAATGCGATTCCATTATTGTTTATCTTCCTTTTTAATCCTAGCTCCATCAAAGTAGTTGCTTATTTTCTTTCAAAAGAATGCATTCTTAGCCCCACAGTACATTAAGAAGGGAAAGAATATTGCTCATTATTCTGAAGAACAACATGGTTCCATTTTTTCTTCATGTATGTAACTGTAACTTATCATCTTCCTTGTCCTAAAAAATAATGCCTTGTTACATTATGAATATGTTCCTTAAGGTACATGCTGGGTATTTTTCCATTTGCATTTCTTGTTCAAAAATCTCACATGGCTGCTATTGTATTTGTACCTTTCATGTTTAATAAAACACACAACACAAAATTATTTCCTTTATTTGCTTCCTCCATTACTTATATGTAGTTATGTTGCAACATGTTTATCTTTTGGTGAAGACAAAAACTCTTGTAGGTACCATCACTATTTTGTGTATATTTTGCACTTCTAAAGACTTGCTTAAATTCACACCCTCTTTATTACTGCCTTATCATTTTGTGGGCATAACTGTCTCTCAATGAATTGGAAGGAACATTGTGATTGCTTTCTTTTACATGCTACTTATATCATTGCAATGTTGTTCAGGCTCCTTGTACATGCTCACTTTATAATATATCTTTAAATAATGAAAAGATATATGATTATATTGTTGTAGTGATTTTTTTCAAAACATTAAATAACATTGTTCCCTCCTTGACAAAGGCTGCCTCACTCTTCCTATCATTAGTAGATTGGTAAGGAATCCTTTGGTACTAGACAGTTTCCAGAATAGGAGAAAAATCTTATATAATATAAGGTTGTCTTTTGACCTGAATTTTCAATGTTGTTTTGTTGCTCAAGACTCGATGAACTTTTTCCTCGTTCTCGTAGCTGTCTAGTATCAATGTATGTGTTTTATTTTATATTTCTGACATGATGCAATATGCATGCTAGGCTCAACCCTTGTGGGAGCAAAATTTTACACCACATGCTAAAATGTTGAACATGATGAACCAATAATGAAATATGTACCTATACTTGCACAGTGAACAAACATGTTAGACAAAAACAATACCTTTCCTGATGATTTGCTTTGGATATCTTGAATACATCTGTTCATCTTACTTTTCTTGATCGGTTATAAGATAGAAAGTATCTGCTTGATTAGAGATGCATAGGATTTGTATGGAATCCCAAGCTCTAACATCTCTTTTTCACCCTTGCAGATTTCTCTCCTAGAGCATTAGCTGGACAACTTCAATGATGTTGGCACATCCTCCAACAACGAGATTCATCATTCACCAGGCAATGATAAGTCCCATATCTGATTTTATGCATTTTCTTTTCCTGTATTTACTTGCTGTTTTATATCTCTCAAAACAGTCACTCCCATGGCTTGTGTGGGATTACTTTTTAATAAATCAACTATTTCATATCATGTAATGACTTGTGTATTGTTATTTGAACTTGTTTCAGTTACATAATATGAAATAAATAAATGAATTTGTTGAAATATAGGTTTTGTAATCATGAATAATAGCAACAACATACTCAAAACAAGAATTACAAAAAATAGTTTAGCTTCATAACCTGATAATCTTTGAATGTCTAGTTGATTTATCTGAATTGCTCATGTGTCAAAAAAATTTCTCACCCCGTTTAATTACTAATTTGAGTTGGAAGCTAAAAACTAGTAACATTTTTGGCGATCTCCTAGGGGTGCTTACCTGCTAAACAAATAAGATCAATTGCCTTGCTTATCCATTGGGATCAGAGTCCATTTTTTGTCCTTTTCGGATTCAAAAACTTCTATAACTCAGCAACAAACAAAACTGAAAGAAACTATCATAACTATGTTTAAGACAAAGTTATAAAACTGTGTAGCAACTGCACTTATTGAAAACAAAATAATATTGAAATGAAATGTGCCACAGACACTTATTAGCTTAAAACTACCCTACCCTACACTAACCAACAATGTTAGTGCTCAAACATGACCATTCACTAGTTGTGAGAAATAGCTTCCCTTCTTTAACAACAAACGTTGATTTACATGCTTATGAACAATTGATACTAGATGCAGCACAAAAAAATATTCGATAAACTGCTGAAATTTTTCATGAAGAATGTAAAAAACTCACTCACCCTCTAATTTTGATCAATCAAATTGTTGGTTTGGAATGAATGAGAAAGTTGGCCATGTTGTCCTTTAATCTCAATCTCTTACTTGGAATCTATTATGGAGAGATGCTTGATTGGGCATCCTATTGAGATGCTAAATCGAGGACTCTTTTTGCTAGCTTATTTCTCATGTGTTGTCTCTTCAACCACAACCTCTTTGGTCACTTGATTATGTTTATCACAATCCTTTTTCTTGAAATGTGCTAAGTTGTCAAAAATGTTAGAGAAAAAAACTTCAATCATGCTTGAGAATAAGTCTGTATCATGATCAATCTTATCATAGAAAGTATGCTCTAACTCATTTTCATGATGGTCGTCAAAGATCATACCTTCAAAATCTGTGATTTGTTGCTTTTCTTACTCTACGTGACTATTTTCATTTGTCTCTTCTTTGATCTGCACCTTATCAAACTAATTTGTTTCATCTTGTTGCTCTAAACTAGGAATTGATGTTAGTTTAATCAAGTGTTGCTCATCTTTATATACAAATCCTAGAAGTTCATCAAATAAATCAACAAGATTTTGGACTTGAACATCCTTTTCTACCTCAACAACCTATTGTTTCTGATTTTCTTCTTCAAAAGGTGGAAGTCTAGAGTCTAAACTTGAGACAAATACCTCAAGCTCATCCCAAAATGAGTCCTCTTCATTATGGTTTTCATTTTGTTGTAGAAGAGGATTGTTTATTACCTTATTGCAGCCTTGTTGAGGGGACATCACCCATTTTACCTTCTTCTTGTTGAACTAAGGCTAATACTGTTGTGATTTGAGACTCATCTTGCTCATCATCAACAAAACATGGAAGTTCATCAATCATATCAGTTAGATCATAAGAAAATTCAACCTTTTTTTTAATCTAAAACTTGTTGATTTTCAACTACACCCTCCTCTATTTCTTGATCTACAACCTAATTATCTTGAGAAATCAAGATATCAATGGATTATTCTATGGATGGGTTGATTGCGTCTAAATAGGAAGTATGATTTTGTTGAGGTTCTTGAGACTGCACAAGTTTGGGGAAAGGCTTCTCCTGAAGGATTGTAGGCTGAACCTGCTCAAGAATAGATTCATCTTGTATGAAGCATAGTGTTTTGAACATAGGAATACCTTCTCTAAAAAATGGGTTTGGAAAACTAAGAGCTGGGCTAGTTTTTTTCTCAATAACAAGCTCTTGAAATGAAGGTAAGCTCCTAAAACTTAGAATTTTTTAATTGGAAGACATAGGAGATTCACCTTGACCGAAACTTGGAATTTTAACCTTAGGAACCTCCTATTCGGAAAGTTTTAGCCTCATTTTTGAATCTTTTGTAGCAAGTTGTTGAGCAAGATCTTCTTCAAATTGCCTCTTTCAAGCTACCAACTCTTTCACAAACTACCTATCTTGTGCCTCTAATTCTTGCTCATGAAGTAGGCTTGATAATCTAATTCTTGTTGCTGCAATTCAAGCTCATGTTGTCTTTTTCCTTCATCCAACTACTTTTCGATGTTTAGCAATGTGTTTTTGATGTCACTAAACTAAAATTTGTCAGCATCTTGGGGTTGAATCTGAGTGTAAGTACATTGATATGGAGGTTGAGAAGGGATGGGTGGGTAGTAAGCATATTGAAGTTGTTGGTAATCTATTGTTGTGTATGGAAAACAAGCATTATGGTTGTTTAGGTGTGACTGATAAGAGGGTTCATGGACAAATCTTTCATCATATGGTGGCGGGTTTCATAATATCCATGAAAATCTATAATTTTTACTCATATAAGGTACTGGAAATCAAAATAAAACTTGTATTTGAAACATACCAGCACTGGACTTGTTGAAACCAGTAGATGTGTTTGGATCACCAGGCATTGTAACCTCTGAAAGGTAAAAACAATGTTGTATATACCAGAATAGCAGCTTGCAACTTGATTTCTTTCTCTGCAATCCTATGAAACATTGGAATATCCTCAGGTTGTGGGTATCCTATGATGAGGACAGACCTCTAGGTTATGTGTTGGCTCCCCTTTAAATCTCCTATAATCTAAAAAATTGTGTGAGAAAAGAGAGAAGGATTAATCTATGAAACTATATGAAACTCTGATTATGAATTTCTTCTAAGAGGTGATGCACCAAATAATAACCACTATGCAGGTTGTTTCACAACTAATATTCAGAGAAATTTCTTAACACAACTCAACTTTGGCACCTTAATCACAAAGATATTTCATAAAGAGGCCAATTTAATCTCTCCTTACGAAGAAAAATAGGATTTTCACAACTTAATAGAGAGGACAAACTGAAAAGGCACAATTTACAACTTGTGATAAAACTGCTTTTGTGTACATGCAACCATAAATGTAACAAAAAATTAAAGGTTTCTTGGTTAAAACACATCAAATTTGCATCAAAACATTATATAGAGGCAAAACACCAGGAACAAAGAAGGAAACACTAATTATAATGAGAACTTGAAGGAAACTTTGCAAATGACAAACTAAATTAACCTGTAAAGTTGTATTATATTAACTATAAATGAAATTGAGTTACAAGATAGTCTTTATCTCAATTCTTGTTTTCTGCCTTTGCATTTTGCAAAGAGACTATCTTGTAACTCAATTTCATTTACAGTTAATATAATACAATAACTTTACAGGTTAATTTAGTTTGTCATTTGCATAGTTTCCTTCAAGTTCACATTACAATCAGTGTTTCCTTCTCAGTTCCTGGTGTTTTTCCTCTATATAATGTTTTGATGCAAATTTGATGTGTTTTAACCAAGAAACCTTTAATTTTTTGTTACATTTACGGTTGCATGCACACAAAAGCAGTTTTATCTTAGGTTGTAAATTGTGCCTTTTCAGTTTGTCCTCTCTATTAAGTTGTGAAAATCCTATTTTTCTTCACAAGGAGAGATTAAATTGACCTCTTAATGAAATATTTTTGTGATTAAGGTGCCCAAGTTGAGTTGTGTTAATATATTTCTCTAAGTATTAGTTGTGAAACAACCTGCATAGTGGTTATTATTTGGTGCATCACCTCCTAGAAGCAATTCATAATTAGAGTTTCATATAGTTTCATAGATTAATCCTTCTCTCTTTTCTCGCACAATTTTTTAGATTCTAGGAGATTTAAAGGGGAGCCAACCCATAAGCTGGAGGTCTGTCCTCATCATAAGATACCTACAACCTAAGGATATTCCAATGTTTCATAGGATGTCAAGCTTGGAATTTTTGCAACGTTGCGTAACGAGTGTGATCCTGTTGATAATAGAACTTTTAAAAGCTTTCATAGATTAGAACAACACTTCTTTTTGGTGCTCATAAAATGAAATGATTTATTTTGACCAACACTTTCATTATGTTGAAGAAACAAATGATTTTATTTTGTTGACCACATTAAGATGAGGTTGTTTGAAACACTCAAGAATAGGTGCTTTAAACTAGACAAATACATTTTTGAATTGTATATTGCTATCTACTTGTTTGAAATCCAAAACACTTCAAAATTTGGTGCACATGAAAACAAATTGCAATCTTAATTACACTTCATTCATGATAGCGCCACTCAAGGGGCTTAAAAATAATATTGCAATGAATTGTATGTTGTGTCTTCCGTGTTTGGAAAACTAAGTGTCTATCCTCTCCCCTCGCATATTTTGGCAATCTTAGGTGTCAAAAAGCATTTTGCGTTTCACACTTTGTTTCATTTTCAAAGCATTACCTTTAGAAGTCCTGCCTTTGAGACACATCCTACATTGGGGAACTCAAAGGAAACTCAAAGTGGGTTTTCACTCGGGCCGCTATATAAATGGTCAAGGCTAAATGTCGAATGACTTAATTGGTGATTACTTTACTGTTAGAGCCATTCACAAAAGGGGAGGTACCATTGTGTATATAGGGTCTCAAGTAATTTGGTTAAAAGACTTAGTGGCTTGTTGGATGCTAGCAAAGCGTTCGATCCCTTGAGCATGACTAAGAAAAAATGTAGTAGAGGCTACCTTTTTAGCCAAAATATTCTTTGAAAGTGGTGCATCTTAATTTACTTATGAGAAGTTACTTACCAAGTCTGATGTATGGTTTAGATTAAAACACTCTTTATAAGTTACATGTAAAATCATCCCTTTGGGGCATGAGGTAAGCCAACCTAAAAGAACATGCATATCTTTAGGTTATAAATTATCTTCATGAACTTGCCAAAATTTTCGGGTACTTTGGACATCAAACACTTTTCTTGATTTAAAATGAACACATCAAAACAAACATTGAACATGGTTATCAAATCTCAAACCCTTTGGACTTAGTGTGAATACTTTGAAAAAAGCCCTATATTTGCACCCCTCAAAAGATATCTTAAACAAATATCTCTAAAGGTTTCTGAATATTTAGGCTTACATTTCAAGTCACATTAAGAGCAAAGTCAACATTGGGAACTATAGTTTTAGTATTTTGACTTTCACAAACTTTGAGCTTTTGTGGAAAGAAACTTGCTTAAGCTATAGACATTTAAGGTCAAATAGTTTTGATTGTTGTTTTGTATTATCACTTGCCAAAATTCTCAAAAAAAAATTAGATCAAAACAAGAAATCAAATCTGAAAATTTATCCAAATTGCCACCAACACAAAATTTGGAAAAAAACTTGCACAAAAAATCACTATTGTTCTTGTTTCTGTCGCTATTGACTAAATATTGCCATAGTCGACCTAAAACAGGATGCTTTTTCTCTCTATTTTTAATAGTGACTATCAAAAACTTGCTACTTTTTAAAATCATAACATAGTTGATCCTAGAACTACCATACTTGATCTATTGTTTAAACTGTAGTCGACCTAAAATCTGGCCGCTTTTGCTCAAAACCACCACTTTTTCCTGCACTATTTACCATATAGAAAACTTGAAGCAAAGACCACTTTTGAGAAATCTTATCACAGTTGTCTTCAAGACTTGGCCACTATTAACATAAATATGGCTGATTTTGAAAGAAATTACCACTACTGTTCTAATATTTCCTCTTTTGCCTTGCTTTCTAGTGAAAATAAAAAATTGATCTTAAACTAGTTAAATCTTGTGAGAACGAAAACATTTAGACTCCCAAAACACGTCATATAATCATCAGTCCATATCCATTTGCAAAATCAAACACTCCAACCTAGTTTTAGGATTCAAAATCAAAACACAACTTGGATTATTCCTTTACTCTTGATCTATAAGATGTTAACATTTGCTTGCACCTCAAGGCTAGTTCAAGTAGATCTTCAAAAATATCCTCTAAAGGAATTGAGTAAAATATCGGTCCAAGTTTTCTACGCTTAGAAGTCCCAAAAATAGCATCATCCAAAACATCACTCAAACTTTAGATTCTTGATTATCATAAAAACCATATCAAAACACCAACACCTTTTGTCCAAAATGTTGTCTTTCACATCATCATAATTCATCATCCATTTGAAAAATAGCAAAAAGATCAAAACATCACTCACTTTATGACCATTTGGCATCCTACTACTCCAGTTCAACAACCAAATCTTACAACACCCATTATACAACAAAACCTCACAATAATTGAAGGTGAACAATCAAACATTATCAGTAGTTTGAGAGTTTTATATTTGAGAAAAAGGGAATGTGCCAAATTAGTGGAGAAACACAACTAATATCCTAGACAAAGAAGAACAAAAAGTGAATCTTACGGTCAAAAGTCTTGTATTACCACCTCCCACGTGGCAATAGAAAATCATGGCTTATAGAAACACCAATATTTTAAAATGGAAACAAACATCATTTTGTAGTGATTGGTCATAGAAATCCCAAACTAGGTCTTGGACTTGTTTATGAAAACCATGAAATCTCAACATAGAAAAAATATATAATCCAACAAAATTAGCTCTTGTATGCCTCCAAGGAATAGACCAAGTGACCTTATAACTCCTTGAAAAGAACCCACATTTAAGGAAACACCAAACCAACCACCAAGTGAGGAGGAAGTAAGCTGTAAACAACAAGAAATGATGGATAGGTCAAACCAAAACCCAAAGGACATGGTCATAGAAGAAGTAGATAGTGAGGAAGAATTATTTCAACACTCTAACAATCCCAAGATACTTAAACTGATGGAGAAACTGCTTGGAAAGGATCCAAATTCCTACTTCTTCAAATTAGAACAAAGTGGTGCTAAACTATCTATAGACTTTAATGTGGAAGGTCTTAAGGATCCTAACCTCATTCCCTTAGGGGATAAATTAGTTTTGATAAAAATACTCAAAATAATGGAGAATTTTAACATGCCACCAATCTTCTCACAAAGTAATGATCAACCTAAACAACAACCAATGGACAACCCTTTGTTTAGGAAATCGTCCCAAATCAAGCAAGCAACAATGGCCCAACAATATCAAGGAGGTCCAACTCAATACATGCCACAAAAGAACAATATACAAATCATGGGAAACTTTCCAATAGTAGAACAACAAAGCAACATCCCACCACAAGGACAATACATACCACATAATGCATCATATATTGGTCCTTCAACCAACATACCAAATCAAGAAGGTGTACCACCAATGCACTACCAAGGTACCCTTCAACAAAATTCATCCCAACAATAGGGTGTACCACCAACGCACTACTAGGGTACCCTTCAACAAAATTCATCCCAATAATAGAGTGTACCACCAATGCACTACTAGGGTACCCTTTGAAATAATTTTTCCCAACAACAAGGTGTACCACCAACACACTACTAGGGTAACCTATAAAAAAATTCATCCCAAAAATAAGGTATACCACCAATGCACTACCAGGGTAACCTCCTTCAATACAATTCATCTTAGGTTGATCATGAAGCGTTGGGTGGGAGGATATAGAGATGGGCCTTGGGTGGTGGGGTTTGCAAATAATGGGGCGGCCAATTACTATCTTGGGTGGTGGGCCAATTAATTTAAGTAACATAGTTGGGGTGGGGATTTTGGGTGTCTAGTTGGGTGGGGCCATCCATCGATTACCAACCTTCATTGCACCAATTCTTCACCCACTGCCCTATTCACCTCAGGTCAGTACCAAAGGAATATATGGTCGATGGGGTTAGGACCGTCCCATTCACCCTTAGGCTAGACTATAAAATTAGAAAGAATAGTGGTGTTCCCACCCCTCGAATTCCTAACCTAAATTATCGGTTTCTCGAAGTTGAGTTCAGGATGAAACATCCACCCAACCTTACTTCTATCTAGGGCACTAGACTATGAAATTAGAAAGAATGGTGGTGATTGGCCCACCCCCAACTTCCATAGGGAAGGGATCCTCTCCGAACAATAAGGTGTACCACCAACGCACTACTAGGGTACCCTTCAAAACAATTCATCCCAACAACAAGGTGTACCACCAACACACTACCAAGGTACCCTTTAGCAGAATCAACCACAAAAAGGTGTACCACTATTTCACTATCAAGGTACCCCTCTTCAACAAAATAAAAAAGGAATTAATCATCCTTTCACACAACAAGGACTTATTCCTCCTTACACAAAACAAGGACTTAACCCTTCTTACAATCAACAAGTACTTAATCCTCCTTTCACACAAAGACTTAACCCTAATCAACAAGGACTTAATCCTCCTTTCACAAACAAGGACTTAACCCTCCTTACAACCAACAAGGACCTAATCCTCCTTCCATACAACAAATACTTAACCCTCCTTCCACCCAAGATGGTTACCAAGGTCCTATACCTCCACCATACCCAACCTATGATCAAATGAACATTGTGGGACAACAAGGCTACTACGCGCAGGGTCCCCAAACAAATATACCAAACATAGAGGTAGGCATACAACTCCAAGCCATAAATCAAAGAATATCAAACATCCAAATTGGAAAAACAAAGAAGACCTACACTCTACAGGATATATGTATGTTCCCTTTTGATCACTCTATTACTATGCTCCCCTTCCTGAAATTTTTTGAAATACCAAAATTTGACAAGTACGAGGGAAAAGGAGATTTGATAGAACATGTGTGAGACTTCTCGATAGCTTGCATGGAATTTCAAAACAATGATTCTTACCTAATGAGACTTTTTCCACGCAGTCTTATTGGTCACGCTATTGAATGGTTTTCCCATCTACCACTAGGTATTAAGAGTTTTGATGAATTATCTAACAATTTTGTGAGCCACTTCTTTTTCAACATAGAATAGGATTTCACCATCATTGAACCCTACAAAATTAAAAAAATCCAATGGGAATCCTTTACATCCTACCCACAAAGATGGAGACATAAAGCTAGTAGGTGCAAGTGGCCTATTCCTGACAAAGAACTAGTGGATATCTTTGTTTCCAATGTCCAAGTGAAAATCAATTACCAACTCACCATGTTGTGCCCAAATAACTTTGAAGAGACTATTGAAAAGGGAATACACATAGAAAGAGATCCAATAGCAAGGGGAGTCATTAAACTAAACAACTCAAAAGATAACCCTCCTAGTTCAAATGACAAATCTAAGATTTGGGCTAAGAACAAAAATGTTACCAATGATAGAGTAGTTGATGCTAGAGTTGTATGGAATGTGAAAAATCCCAATAGACCACAAAACAAAGCCCAAGTTGCACAAAAGAGCGATGCTCCCAAAAACATACAAAACAATCAACTCAGTTGTCCCAAAAACAATCAATCAGATAACCAACAGACAAATCAGGGAGGACAAAAAAGATAATATAACCAACCAAGGAGGAAATTTACTGCATTAGTAGAAACACTTGAGATAGTCATAGACAAATTAGTTCAACAAAACCTTATCAAAGTCAATGAGTGCACAAACTATGAAGAGTCAAGTTTTAAAACACCATGGTGTAATAAAAAAGACTTATGTGAGTTCCACAAGATCAAGGGACATACAACAAATAACTGCGTGAGACTTAAACATATAGTGCAAGACTTAATTGACAAGGGACAAGTTGATATAGAACACCATCTTGGAAACAAAGACCTCTAAATCTACATGAATCCAATTCCTAACCATGCTAAGAAAAATGACAAAGGGAAGGAACAAGAATACCATAGCTCCAACTACACCTATGGTGACACCATCCTAGGCACCCTCTCCCAAGTAGATGACACTAGAGTAAATGAGCTAACTATATGAGGTATGTACCCCAAATGTAACGTAACTACCCAGCAAGGGAAAGTCACAATACAAGGAGCCTCGCCTAAACCCACAACTAAGTCATCCAATGACTATAATATTGTGGAACAACTAAAGAAGACCCTTGCTTTTATCTCCATCCTAGATCTGTTGAAATTATCACCTGCACATAAGGAAATAATAAAGAAAGCTTTGGAAACATTGGCCCCTAATGACCTTAATCCTGATCATTTTCAAGCCATGGTTGGAAAAATCATGGCCACTTATCATTTAGTCTTTTTTGAGAAAGACCTTCCACATAAATCATTCCACAACCAAGCCCTTTATATAGAGGTCGGTGTCCACAAACATAAGGTCAAAATAGTATTGATAGATAACGGTGTAGCTCTAAAAATTTGTACCTTGAAATTTTTTAAACAATTGGGGTATTATGACGACCTAGAAAGAAATTCAAAAGGGATAATCAAACTTCTCATATAGATATGACCGACAACAATTGAAACAAAATGTCAAGTATTGGACCTAGAGCTACCATATATCCTTCTTCTAGGATGCCCATGGATCCATGCACTACAAGAAGTTCCTTTGAATTTTCACTAGTGTCTAAAATTTCCTCATGAAGGAAAGGAGGTTACATTATACGTTGATCTTGAACCCTTCCACTAATGTGCAAAATTGGAGAAGTACAAAAAAATCTAGTGAGTACCTAGTAATTCCATGTCATTCCACTCCTTCTCATATTTTGACCCATCAACACTACCGTGAACCTCAACTACAATCACATCAAGTGAACAACCAAAATTTGATCCCAAGATTCAAGTACTTGACAAGAGTAACAAAAACTATCATTTCAATCAAGCCTTTTGCATCAAAATTCTTCCCACAACACCAAGGGTTTATGGAGAGCCAAAGGATATCAAACTTGTTCAAACAGTAAAAATGGTAATCAAACCCATGATCTTTACCAAGTGGGGAGACATGAAAGATGAGGAAATATTCAAAGAGGACCTCTCATCAAGATCTACAAAGAACAAGAAGAACCAAAATAGCTACAACCATTTACAATTGATCCTAGCAATAAAGGGTATTAGCTAGCTAAACAAATGGGATACACTAGAAAAGGTGGCCTTGGGTGACACAAACAAGGCAGATGGGAACCTATTAAAGTGGAACAAAGAAATAAGAATATGGGACTAGGCTATGGTTTGATAGACGTGGTCACTCCAAACACTGGATGTGCCTCTTTTGAGAAAGGAGCTCCTTCTACTGATGTTAAGACATTGGATACCTACCATCTTATAAACAATGATTTACCAATTGAGGACCTATTCAAAATCTTTAGCATAATTATAGTCCCTACCTGACCTAGAAAACCTATACTTAAAGACTATACTTATGAAATAGACTCCAACACGTATGAATGGGATTCCCTCTCTTCTAGTGACGATGACCTAGATACTCAATGGAAAAATTATGCTAGAGCTATATTGATCATTTCAAAAACTTCCCTAAGCTTTATAAATAATTATGGCATCCTACCCCTTTGCTACCCACAGTTAATAGATTGGGACCAACAACATCATACACCTATTTTGGATCAATTCTAGAATAATGAAGCCATTGCAGAGTTTATGGGACTTTGAACCAATATACCATCAGGAGATCATAAAGGAGGGTTTGTCATGGAACTTAAATAAGGAGCATATTTTGGAGGGGCAATTGTGTCCTCTAGTCACAAAATTGAAAAGGACAATGTAAAGATCAAAATAAGATCGCCTAGGGAAAACCATAATGTGGCTCTATTGGATCTTGAAAAGAGAAAAATAAAGGATGAATCTGAGGGTAAAACCTCTTTGAGGCACTTGAATATGGAGGATTCAATCTCCCTATTTTTTAATATCAAGAGAAGTTGACACTCCTAGTTGAAGAAGTTGAACCCATTAATGTTGGCACAACAGAAACACCCAAAATAACATACCATGCAACATCACTTGATCCTGAAGAAAAGGTGAAACTTTTAGCATTCATCAATGAAATGAAGATAAAATTTTCATGGACATATGTATAAATGCTAGGGCTAGATCCAACATTGGTAGCACACCACCTATCCATATTTCCTGGAGCTAAACCCATCAAGTAGAAGCTATGAAAGATACCTCCCCATATAACACTTTTGGTAAAAGTAAAACTAAAGAAACTACTAGATGTGGGTTTCATCATACCAATTTATTATCCTGAATGGATGTCAAACCTAGTACCAATATCAAATCCCACTTGAGGAATAAGAATCTACACGAACTTTTGATATCTAAACAAAGCTTGACCAAAAGATGACTTCCCTCTTCCGAGCATTGGTATGATCATAGATCTAACTACATGGCATGAAATGTTGTCACTAATGGATGGATTCTCTAGATATAATTAGATAAAGATATTTCTTGATTATCAATATAAAACAACATTCAATTGTTCATGGGGTACCTTCTACTAGAATGCCATGCCATTTGGTCTAAAGAATGCAAGGGCAACCTATCAATGAGAAATGACTATAATCTTTCATGATATGTTACATACAACCATGGAATATTATGTGTATGACATACTAGAAAAGTCCATCAAAAGAGAAGACCATTTGACCAACCTAACTAGAGTATTTGACAGGCTCAAACAATATTCAACTCAATTTGAAAAAAGTGTATATTTAGAGTAACATTTGGAAAACTGTTCGGGTACATAGTATCAAGAAGAGGCATCAAATTAGATCCTACAAAGGTAAAAGCCATATTAGAAATTCCTCCTCCCAAGACATTGAATCAATAGAGAAGTTTACAAGGGAAACTACATTCCATTAGGTGATTCATTACATAGTTGGTAGACAAGTGTCATCCATTTAGCCATCTACTACACAAATCCATCACATTCAAATGGGATGGTAGATGTTACCAAGCATTCCAACAATACAAGGAGTACATCTACTCACTCCTCCAGTATTTATGCCACCTATTCCAAATAAAGCAATGGCAATCTATGTGTCTACAACACAAGCAACATTAGGAGTTGTTTTAATACAACTAGATGATAATAACAATGAATGAGCAGTCTACTATATATGTCAAACACTGGTGGGCTATGAATTGAACTATTTTCTCATAGAAAGAGTGTCTTTATGTAACAAAATTTGATACACTATATCTTGAACAGACAAGTAAATTTGATCTCAAAAGTAGATCCACTAAAATACCTATTAGCAAAAGCAGCTCTAACAGGCAAGATTACTAAATGGGTGATGATATTGAGCAATTTTGACATAGAGTATCTAGACAGGAAAGCCATCAAAGGATAGATCATAGAAAATAATTTAGCAAAAGCACCAATGGAATATCACCAACCTCTCACAAAAAACTTCCCAAATGAAAGCATATTGTTAACAGAATAGACAAGTTGTTGGACCTTGTACTTTGACGGGTCCCACACTCAACACAACTCAAAAGAAGGTATCTTATTTCCCACACCACAGGGAGATAGTATACCTAAGGCTTATAAAACTTCTTTCTCATGTACAAATAACATCTCGAAGTATTAAGCACTAATCACAGGACTCAAAATGGCCATAGAATGGAGGATAAAAGAACTTTAGGTTTATGGAGACTCTCAACTGGTGATTAGGCAAGTAAATGATGGGTATCAAACAAAGGATGGCAAGCTTGTGCCATATAAAATAATAGTGGACAGTTTCAAACAATACTTTGTCATCATCACCTTTGAATAGGTTCCCTAGATCAACAACAGAGTGATTGACGCTATGGAAATGATAGGTTCACTTCCCAATATTCCATAAAGCATTTCAAAGTACAAATTCCTTGTGGAGCAATTGCTCATACCAACATTTGACATCCCAAAATTAGAACTAGTGTGTTTTTTTGTTGGCCCTAACTCACCATGGTATCATACCTCCTGACTTAACAATAACCCAAAATAAAACTTTTTCCCATAGGTCTTCCCGATTCATGATCCCAGGAGACACCTTATATCGTCGAAGTTTAGACGGTATGTTACTTTGATGTCTTGATGTAGAAGAAGCACAAAATTCCCTACAAGAGGTACACGAACATGTTTTTGGGTCCCACTCTAGTAGACCTAACCTAGTATATAAACTACTAAGAATAGGGTACTATTGGCCATCCATGGAGTAAGAATTCATTCAATACTCCAAAAAATGTCATCAATGTCAACAACATAGTGACCTTGCACCAACACAAGAATTGAGACCTATCACAACACCATGGTCTTTCTTATAATGGGGATTAGAATTGGTAGGTAAGATGTCTCTTGCTTCATCAAATGGGCATAAGTTCATTATCATTGCAATTGAATACTTCATGAAGTGGATAGAAGCAATTCCATTGGCATACATCATAGGGAAATAGATATCCAAGTTCATCTTGAATTATCTAATTTTTCGATATGAAATTCCCCAAACAATCATAACGGACAATGGAACCCCATTTAAAAACCAATATTTCAAAGAACTTTGTTCATGGTTTTCTATCCAACACAAATTCTCCATACCCTATTATCCCCAAGGAAACAATCAGGTTGAAGTGTCTAATAAAACCATCCTAAAAATATTGAAAAATATTGTTAATGATGCCAGTTGTGATTGGAATTTGGAACTAAACCCAACCCTATGGGCTTACCAAACTAATATTTGTACACCTATAGGTGCCACACCTTTTTCCTTGGTCTACAAATCTGAAGTTGTCTTACCTATTGAAGTCAAAATCCCCTCACTGCGAATATCACTAAAAGGCATGATCAACAATGAAGAGTATTAGGTGTCCAGATTAAACAATTTGGAACTCCTAGATGAAAGGCATTTGAGAATGTTAAACCATCTTCAGTTTATCAAAATTGGCTCAAACGAAGCTACAATAAAAAGATCAAGAATAGAAACTTTCAGGTTGGTGACTTGGTACTAAAAGAGAATCAAAAAGTACAGCTAAATCAAGATGGAAAAGGTAAGTTTGAACCAAAATGGTTAGGTATGTTCATCATCACAACAATCTATGGCTTGGAGCTTACCAATTGGCTACTCCTAAGGGAGAACCTTTAGCTGAACTGCTAAACAAAAAGCATCTTAAAAGGTTATATACTTAGACACATTAGAGTATTCCAACGAAAAAGAAGCAAAAAATAAAACAGCAAGAAAAATAATAAAGAGAAATAAAACATTATTTAAATGAAAACCACTTAGTGGAGCTTCTAGAACATGTATTGTAGTGAAAACCTAGTTAACGGGCACTACATTTGAATAACAATTGTATCATTATCTATCAATGCTGTCTAAAACATTCACCTATTCGTCCCATACTAAACATGTAATCCACCATGGCTTGATGATTGATCAGGTATCGAACCTTGTTGCACCATCAACATTTGTCTCCCTAGTGAAGGTAATCCTATCTCAAACTGGGGGAAACTTCTTGAAACTGGTAGTGGATTGGATCCTTGTACATCCCATCATGGTCGAAAACTATCAAAAATTTAAAACATAAAAAGAATCAAAAATAAAAACAAAGTAAAAAACAATCAAAATCCTAAAAACATGTTATTCTTTGAGTCAACACTAGTCAAACTACATGGTCTCTACATGTACAATGTAGGAAAGAATTATCAATCCCAGAGGCCTTAGGTCAGTCTCTTTAGGTATCCATCATTCTTTCTTTCAACTTAGTAAAAAAAAATTAAAATCCAAAAAACATTCACAACACAAAAAGTTAAAAACATGTTCTTATCAAACCAAGCGAACTACAAGCCTCTACGTGTACAATGTAGGCAAGGCCATTTTTTGATGATCCCTCAAGGCCCTAGGTTAGTCCCTTGTAAACAACAAAAACAACATCAAAGCAACCCAGAAAATAAAAAAGGACCTACCTCCATCATCAACAACCGCAACAAAATTTTCATCCATAATAAACAAATCGTCACTCACCCTTGACAATGCAAACAACAAACAAAACAAACATCAAAATTAAAAATTCCAAAGTGAAGATCGAAATAATTAGACAACTATCAAGTGAAAATAATGCCTAAATATTGACTACCATACCCACTTGAAAATCATATCAACAATCCTAAACATGAGTTGTAATGGATAAAATGTTCCTAAAATGGACATCATTAATGGATTTCATGATGAAACATCAACAAAAACTATGACAAGTGATATTGCAACATTGTTTATCTTTTTATAGTCTTATCTTTTTGATTTATCGTAATACCACATTACCAGGATCTCTCGAGGATGTCCATAAGGATTTAGAGAAGAAGGAATGGTGGCATTAACTATCAATTTATGTTTGTGATGTTTATGAGATGTTTTTGTAATACTACCACGAAAAATACTTGCTTTATTTTATGTATGGAAGTTGTTTTAAGATAATTCGTGTAACAATTGCATGTTAGGTATTTCATACCTCTTTGTGTAACTGGTCCAAGAATTTTTAAAACAACTCAATCATATATTCTAATAGGGCTTCTGTATGTTTGGTGTGAGCAAGAATACTCTGTGTGTCGAGTCAAATTCCATGCAATGGATACAAATTTTCCTTGGTTATTAATACCCTGGTGCATCATATTTGTTTGCTACATCAAAAAAGAATGTTAAAGATACAAAGACTCTATGCAAAGCAAAAGAAACTCATTAGTACTAACAACATCAAATTTATATCCATCATCCAACATTTCTTCTAACTAACAACCCCATCCCGCATCACAATATCATCACTACATATCATGATCATAAGTAAAGCAATAAAAATATCATGCATATTGTATAATCATACATCACATATATAAGATATCATGAACCATCATATACATATTAAAACATCATATATCACATAGATATATAAATCATTCGTCCATCCACATCATATGCATATATTAGAAAAGTACCAAAAAAACATGAACATACATATATCATCATCCATAATCATCACATAATAAAAGCTAAATCGAAACATGGTATATCTCATATATCATCAAAACTAAGAACGTCATGTACATCATAAGATAACATGTGTGATATCATATACAAAAAAATACATATATACGAGGCCTTAGTTGGGCCAATGAATGTATATATAAAACATGTCTATAAAGTCTTTGATATAAAATACATCATAAAGATCGAAAACAACTCACCCATACTAGACATACCAAGGAGGAGACTCAACTGATGCTCACTACGATGAGGGGATGGATGAGGCATGACTAGAGATCATCTGACAAAGTGACCACTCGACTCCACCCATGTCTGTATACTAGGCTCTCCAATACAAGGTCGTCACTGATCTTGAGGGATCAAAACCTTGTAGAGCATCTGATAGTAAGCAAACCTTTGTCCTAAATTCTCTCGCTTAGCCTAATGTTGAGCCATTGAAATTGACACAGCCAAAGAGATCTTTGTAATTGATCTATTTTGTCGCTCTATCACCAAATCCTGCAGAGTTGTGTCCCTCTCTTATCTAGTTGCATCCTACTCCATAATCAAAATGGTAACATGTGCCTCTGCACCTTGTCTCCTAATGACCTCTGCATCTCTAGCAATTGTCAACTATGTTATCTATGTTGTCGTTGATGCATCCCTAGGTGGAGGAGGAGGAGCTTGGGCTTGGTCTTGCTACATAGGATCATCTTGTTGATCCTGATGCCCATCCTATCTCACTTTATTGAGCTTCTCCATAGCTATCTTGACTCACCGTCTCTCCCCACAACGGTTGGTGATACCTGCTCTCCCAACAATTGGAATAGTGCCAGCATGATCTATAAACTAGAGAGGCACAGGATGAGCCCACCATTGATCATAATCTGGTGTGGTCCCTGCATTTGTTGGTCCAATAGGCCACCCCCATACAAATGGGGAAAGTCCCCTAAACTTTGCAATAGATGCATCATGATCCGCCTAGAGCCCACACACCCGGACCTCTCGGGTAGTCCTACCAAAATGATCTTGGTAATCATCCATGAAATAGGATTGCCTCTCGCCAAACTGGTGAAGAACCCAATCAGGTAGATATCTCTCGAGCAAAGAATGAACATGACCAATGAACCACTGTGTCTTTCTATAGAATGGAAGGTTTTCCTAGTTGTCATGCCATGCATCACATTCTAAACACGGCCTCCAAATGAAACCAAGCATGTCATCTATAATGTGACACTAGTAATATAGCTAACCAGGCCAAGTGTAATGAAGAAAATAACCATATCTATAGGAATAAGGATCCTCTAGATCCTGATCCAATATACCATCAGGCCTAGTAATTGGGATATTCTCCTAGGTGCATACATGAAGTAATGTCACACCAACAGAAATGGATCTGCCCCCTTGGTATGCAACCTTGTGCATATATCTGTAAAGATATGCAAGGAGACACATACCCCATGCTTGAACATCTACTCAATGCACACACCCCAACCAATGGGAAATTGTATGCCTCACCGATCATGAATGATGAGCCCCGAGACCAAAGCACATAAAGCCAATGCAACAAGATCCACATTACTAACAAAGGGAGACAAGTCTATCTTGAACTCGCAAACCCGAAGATGCCTAACACCAAGGACTTGACTCATAACAAATGTACCATGTCGTATAGAATAGGTCACGAGCTCTCCATGAATCAAAATAGAGAGAATCCTCCATACATCCTCTAAGGTGATGGTGGCATCGTCAATCAAAAAATGAAAGGATAACAACTCAGAGTGCCACCTCTCAATGAGAGTGATCATCATCGCTCTATGACATGTAATCACAATCATGTAGCATATATGTCATAACCCCATAGTGTCTAGCACATCTCGCTCAAGCTTGTGAAAACTAGTGATCAAATCAAACAACTCACATGGTTGTCGCTCTCTCGAGTAAAGCAGTTTGAGAACCGCCTACAAACATTCAACCCACGATGTTAAGAATTTTCTACAAAAATAGAAAATGAACCTATGATTGCAAACAAACTGGCTAAAACTTCCAAAAATAGAGAAAATGATTACTTTTTTTGCAAAAGCAGTAAAGAAACTCAAAATCAGACCTATTTTTGTCAAAAGTGGTAAAGAAAATCAAAAGTGCTAAAAATGGAAAAAGCAAACATATTTCTCAAAAGCGAAACAGTTTTATAATGGCGGCCATTTCATATGAAAATGGTCAAAAGCGAAGATTTCAAACGAAGGTCAAAACAAAAGCGAAATTTTTTCTCAAAAGCAAACATTTATATCAAAGGTGATAGAAAAATTCAAGAGCAGTACAGGTAAAAACATCAAAAGCAACAAAAATGATTCAAAAGTGTAAAAAACCTAAAACTACTGCTATCACCTAAAAAGATTTCATGCATTACTTACTCAAAAATGGAAAGACAAAAACAAGAAAGGAAATGGTACATACCAACACACTGACACCAATAGGCCTCCCAAACTAGTGAACCACATATGCGTGATGTGGGGCTCCTCAAATCCTTGCCATAGCTCCTTAACAATCGCAAAATCAAGAAATCCATAAGCAAGAAATTAATAAAGGCTCAGAATGCAAATGAGGTAAATTAAAACCTAATTACCTATTTTAACCCCCAAACCCTATTTTTTTATGTAGGAAACTCTACTAGGTTGAAATTAGGAGCTCCCGAGAATATTTGAATTATCAATGAGGGTCCTATAAGTTTAATTTTTCTTCCTCTACGCATCTAAACTGAAATAAAACATTGTCGCGATCCCCCCAAAAAATGTTTTTTTTGGCCAAACTCTTGAGGGGGCAACCTAGGATCCTACCATATTCTTGTTGATCGCCGAGGCATAGTGGGGCATATAATTTTTTTCCAAATTTGATCTTAGCATCGAATTATTTGAAACAAAGCAACCAATACTTTGTCTCAAAGAGGGGTAAAATGT
The DNA here is from genome assembly GCA_007115665.2 of Sequoiadendron giganteum. Classification (NCBI taxonomy): domain Eukaryota; kingdom Viridiplantae; phylum Streptophyta; class Pinopsida; order Cupressales; family Cupressaceae; genus Sequoiadendron; species Sequoiadendron giganteum. The sequence continues at coordinate 450,750,324 of CM021101.1, forward strand.
AGACATGTAAAAATGACCTAACACTTATCGCACATCCTGAATGACATTTTCTCATCATTGGCATCATTATCACCTAATATCATTGCATTTCACATCATTTATATCAAAAACCCTAATTTCATCTATTAATTGAATAATATTACATTATTTAATTAATTCACTTTTTCATCATTTTGGACTAATCAAATAAATTTTATTTATCTAATAAAGTCCTAATCTATCTTTATTCCTCTTGATTAATTAATTAAAATCAATTATTTAAGTATGTCACTAATTCAACCTATTCCCCTAAATCAATTAAATAATCATTTAATTAAATCACTTTCCCCTAAACATGAATAATTGAATAAATTATTCAAACATCATTCAAAAAGGTCAAAACAAACAAATGCAACTTTGTTTGTAAAAGTCAAACATGATTTGCACATTCAACTCAAAAAGGATTAATTAATTAATTCAAATAATTAATTACCCTCACCCACTTTCATGATTGAGAAAATTATGACCATTGAGTGCTCACTTTGATTGGCTGACTAATTCATTTATTTCTTGACTGATCCATCTATTTCCTAATGGGTCCATTTGTTCTTCAATCCCACTGAAGGTTCAAACTGATTTCCTCAATTCCACATATTGGGCAATTTATTTCCTCTGATTGATCAATTAATATCCTTAATTGATTTGATCAAAAAAGATAACTAAGCGATCTAATTATTCTCAACATCTTTCAACCGTTGATCAAGATATTCTACTACGCGATCTCGATTGTTCATCTCAAAACATAAAATCTATATAACAATCTTCTTTATCCTCAAAAATGATCATAGAATTGACATCTTTTGCACAACAAATTAATGTTGAATTGACAATTGATTTCACACAATCTTTTACACACATCTTTGATCAACATCAATGCACATTTGGAGATTTTGCAATGCATAAATGGAGGCTTCACATTGATACAATAATGATCCAACATCATTGTGAATACACTTCAACACGATATGGGTAAGAATATAGTTAATTGAATTATTTTGTTTGTTCTTTGTTTGTATTATCTTAGTTCATTAAATTCAGTAATCTTGTATTGTTCATTTTGTGAGTAATGGGTATGAATCTTAATCTTTGTTTGAGTTAAATATTTTTTAGTTCATTTAAATTGATTTCCTTATGCTTATCGATTTCCCCCTTACACAAGTATAGATCAAAAATCTCATAAATTAAATAATCACAAAAAGATTACTTCAAAAATTAAACATTCATAAAAAAATAGCATACATGCAAGATCTAGAAAGTAAGAACACACATAAGAGACACATTATTTTACATGGAAACCCTTACGAGAGAAAAGCATGAAAAAATACTAATTATATTAATCTTCTTACAAATTTTGTAGGCACCAACCCACTAGAGACTCCAATCCCCACCTGTTAGCAATTAATCTTTATTTAGGTGAAAACTATTTATTATTTTTATTATCTATTTAATTATAGGAATATTTCAAAGGGAAGCCCTACAAGTCTTTTTCCTTATTTGAGTATCCTCACACGTGTGAGGATGACTCATTTTTTATAATTCCTTTTTGGAGGAATATTAAGGCTTAGATGTAGCCTCTTCCTTATGAGGATCTTGACACCTTGCACATACATAAGATAAAAAGTGGCATGCATAGACATGGTAGTTACTTATGCAACTCCTTTCTCACCTATATTTATTTGGGGTTCTTCTCTCCTTCTTCATATGAAGCATTCTATGCTTGAGCTCAATCTCTCATTCTCTCTTTGTAATCTTCTTAGGCTTTATGCCATCTTCATAATATTGGGGTTTTTTCTTTGCTTTGCTCCCTTACAAAATCCTATGTCTCCTCTTGTATATTTGGTGTGCATGCTCTTGGTGCTTTTAGTTTTCATCTTGGATGGTAATCTTTTTCTTCAAATAATTTCTCTTGGATTAGTACTTCCATTTATTTCATTTATAATTCCTTTCATGGTATTAGAGTAGGTTATACTAATCCTTTCTTGAGCTATATTTTTGAAGGTTCGCCATCTTTTGGAGCACTCACCCTGAAGGCACTCTTGAGAGAAGAAAAAGAGCTAAAGTTTAGTTTTCTTAAAAAATATATATTTTTTTGGAATAATTTAATAGTATTTGTTCTAACCCTTGTGTAGGAATTGTTACTAGATTTTCACCTATGGCTCAATTAGGTAGAGCCTATTGGTATTTAAAAGGAAAATGGTACATTATTATCTCTCCTACATTGAATTCATGTAAACAAATTAAATAACTTAAGATTACTAAAAAATTAAATCATTGCATTTATACAAATGCATGAAACATAAGAAGATTTTACAAATCTCTTCTGTAAAGTTATTTTATTGAATAGAAATATTCATTTAACTCACACAAGCCGTGAGTTTAACTTAGGATTATTCAATTCAAATTGAAATCAACATATACATGAATAAGTAAATGAATAAGAAAAGTGTGCATGTAGGGAGGGTAACTAGTCATTGCCTGAGAATGACTGGTTATGTTGAGTCTTCTTGTCTGGTTGTTTCTTGGGTTGTCCTAGCCTTCCTAGCTCCTCGATAATCTTGTATCCTACATTAATTCAAAGCAATATGTTAGAGAAGGTCTCTGAGAAATGAAAGGTTGCATACCATACATGATCACTTACCTATGCACATATAAATCGATCTCAATCTACATTAAAAAAAATAGTTATATCCTGAATATTCCAGAGAAATCATTGAAGCCATCGAAATAGAACACCAAGATACACATTTTTTCTAATTTGTTTGCTTCATGTGCAGCTATAGGTGTAATCATGTCTTTGTTTTGATCAATTACAAAATTAGTGGTGGAAATGTGGCTCCCACAAGGGTTGAGCCCAACTCATAGCAATATTTTCATTATTTTAAATCTATGCACAATCTTGTATGAATATTCTAAATGCATATGAGATTACAGTGAAAGACAATTAATATCAATCATGATCACTTCATAATCATAATGCAGAAGAGCATACAATGTTCTTTGACAACAACAACTTTCAAGAGTACAACCAAAATTTCATATACTTCAGGGTTATTTATGCATAAAGAAGGCATGGTGTATATTTTGAAATAGTGATTATCTCACAAAAAGAGGCGGTATGTTGTCCTTTAAAACAATGCCAAGAATCACATGGTAATATTATGACAAAGAGAATCAACAAAGCTTCAGTGACATGAATCATGGTATCATCAATTTATTAAAGAAGCATATTATATTTTTCATCCCAAGAGTAATACACTTTGGGGAAAATGAATAAGTAAGTGGATTGCCAATATGGTTTATGACAGTGAACTAAAGTAGGGTATCTCATGATAATTAAAAGGATAGTGACATCATGTTTTCTAGAGGTAGTCAACATGCATGAGGCATTCATGGCAATGGTACACAGAGTGGATTATGTAGTAGAAATTTGAGTATACTAAGAGAGTGGTCCTCTAATCAGTTGATGCACAATAAAGATACCTAATCTTTGTGTATGTCATCCTTCTATGGATAGTACCAACTAGTCCTTTCAATTTCAAATGTAAAATTTGTGAGAAACATCTTGTCTATAGATTAACTAGCAGCTATGCCTAGTCATAAAGACAGTAACATCACCTTGATAACAATGATTTATATTGGAATGGTGGCATAAAGGACAAGACACAGATGCATTAAAAAGATGAAGACAAAAATTATCATGAGAAGAATCAAAGAAATAGGAGAAATACTTTGTGATTGATTCAAGAGAGATGATCAAAAGCATTTTTTTTAAATCATTAACATAGTCATTCTTCACCAAGGAACCTAAGACTTAACAAAGAAAGCTTGTTCTTAAAGTCACATCTACATAATTTGACAAAGGCATGGTAGGAGTAGCAGTCATATTGACAGTGATTGCATGTTCAAAGGTGCACTAATCTCAGAGGTAGTCAATATATATGATAATGGAAGAAATGGAGAAATATTTGTAATATTTTTATCTATCAAATGGAATCATAGTATTTTTAGAGTTGAACATTGATGCTAACAAGTGCAGTCACATGGAGAAGATTTAATAAGAATGAAGAGATCTGATTGTCTCAATAAATCATTCATAGTATTCATTTGAACATATCATATAATTTGGTGCATGTTATGCAAATTCAAAATCTCTGTGAATTCAAGTGAAGGACAACAGTCATGATAATACTTTTCATAGAATTGTCACTTTTTATAACAGTCACTTGCAATTGACAATGTGAATATCACAAAGGAAAATCACAGTGAGGATGAAATTTTTTACAAGATTTATGGCAGAGAATTGAGATATATAAACTTTCAAAGCTAAACAGAGGCCAGGAATAGAGAGGGTTTTATGAATAAAGGAATGAAACCCATATCCCACGGCCATGAATGGTCATGCCATAGAGGAAAACAACAGAGAGGACAAAATACCAGTGGTAGACTAAAACTATGGACAAACAACAGGGGAAAAAAAATGTCTGAATGAGAATGGAAAGGAAGACCAAAGTGAAGCCTCGGTCACTGAAGCCCTTGAGCTGAGGAAGTAAACCCCAAAACATAGAAATGCATCAAAGGCTAGGGAAAATAAAGGATATCTTGTCCATAGAGCAGCTATAATGGAGAATGTACAAGAATTTCATAAAAAAACTGTGGAGTCTATTGCATTTTAAAGAGAATATACAGAAAATGAATGTATTTTTGCCTTTTTTTGTTACAATGGAGTCAAAATTCTAGGAAAAGGCTTGAGTTACAGAAACCCAGATGAAATGCAGAGGAAATGCAAGCTTTGTCTTACCTCAGCTTGGCTCCCTCATTTTCTTCAGCATCTGTCGGTCTTAGAAAGTTATGAAATGCAAACCTTAAGCTTCCATGGTGGCGCAGCTCGAGCAGGTAGACGATGCCAAATACAAATGAAATGTGAATATTTCTTTTTCCACGTTTTTGATTTTAGGGTTTTTGTTTTACCCTAATATTTTGGCCGACATCATAAGGTATTTTCACCTTTATTTAAAATATAAAGTGTCAAAACTAATATGCCCGTGACCTCCTTGTGAACTATATGCCTTAGTGAATTTCAAACCTTGGTGATTCTTCATAAGAATCATTATGACTTGTATTTTAGGAGGGCTTGAAACTTTGCATTGAATTTCAAAGTTGTAATTCATTTTTTTTGGCTTGAATAATGAATTTATAAATCATTAAGTCAAAAGTGCTATTTTAGATGCAAAGTTGAGCACGTACCTTGCTTATGCCTTGTAATTTGGAAGATTCTTCATAGTAGGAAAAATGGTGGGGAGTTGGAGTTTGTTTACCAAGAGATGGAGAAGATTTAGGAGGCCTCTTTATTTTTCTTTTTGGAGCATTTTGAGAGAATATAGGCATTAATTTATTATGCCTTCATATTTGACTTGGTCAAAGTTGACTATTTCGACTTTTTGGAGCTCATTTGAAGAGGTTTCAGTTGCTACTTTTAGGGCTTTTTGGAGGCATCCGAGATCAGGAAGCTTCTAACCCCTAGTTTGGTGGATCTCAGTGACAATGATGTTATATTCTCTTTTGTAACTCATTTTTGAGTTAGTTCTTCCTTGTTTCTTTTTAGCTTAGTGACTTTTGGAGTCCATAGTTAGATTTTTGCAAGCTTTGTAACTCAGTTTTGGAGATGGAATACAGTGCAGACCTTGGAGTATTTTGGTGTTGAAATTTCTTGCCTCCTTGTTCTTGCAGCTTTGTGCATGTTAGTGATTGATCAGGCTATTTGTGAAATTTTTCATAATTTCCTTTTAGCATTGTCTCATAGTTTATTCCTTTTCTGCAATTAGAGAATCAATGCAAGTTGTTGATTGTGTCATAAGATCGCTTATAGTTTCCAATTGTGAAGTTTATCTTCCTTTTGTTAATTAAAGTGACTGACCTTTTGGTGAAATATTTAAGCAAAGATTCACTATAACAGGTTGTGCAAACATAGTTTCCATCAGTTGAAACCAAGTGTTAATTTATGTTTCTCATTATCCATCTTAAGTTTGGTGTATCACTTTACTTTCAGTTTTAGTCTTTCCTTTTAAGCACTCTTTCTCCCTTTTCCTTTACAAAATTAGTAGTTTTAGGTGATACCATAGGAAGTCGGCCTTCTCCGGAGGTTGACCTTTACCTATGAGTAACCCACAACTTGAAAGGTCTTCCCATGTTACACTAAAATGTTGAATTTCTTATTCAATAGGGTGCAATTTCAGTAGTTAACAAGAATCATTTTTTTTAAGCGTGTATTGCAATTTTGGTTTGTAATTTTTAAATATTTTTTACTAATTTTACAATTTCAGTTTAGATTTTAATTAATCTTATTTTTACTACTATATTTGTTAATATATTTTTTGCTTCGTAAGGATAGATTTCTATTAATCAAAATGGACATGAATCCTCTTACAATCAGCATATATTCATCATATTTTTTCCCCCCTAGTCAAGTGATTAGACAGAAGCCATGCAAGGCCCTGCCAAGGTCAATTTTTAAACCCCAGATACAGAAGCTTGCAAATACACAAGGTTCATCACAACAACAAAACTACCTACACCCCATCACCAAAAATGAAAACCCGACAAGAAAAAAATTGCCACCTAGGGCATCGCATACTACTCTTTGCAGACATAAGAAATATATCTACATACATACATTACAAGGAATTACATATTATTCTTCATCATTCTCCTAAATGAAATTGATGAAAGCACCAACCCACTCAAAGTCCTGAACAAGATTGAGATGAAGCATTTTCTTCAGGAACCTTGCACCCCCTGCGGCCTGCTCCCTATGTCTTAACATAGCCACACCTTTAACATCCAAAAGAAAATGGTAAAACTTAACTACCTTGCTCGAAACAAAGAGTAGCTCCAAAACACATGGTCTAGGAATGCCAACGCCTAGTTGGGTAGATCCCAACACTTCCTCAAGCCCACCCAAAAGCTCAAATTTTAGCATCCTTTGAGCCATCTCCACCACATAATTCTTCAGTAATTGCAAGTCCAAGAGAGTGGCCAAAACAATGATGCAATGTCCATGTCAACCCTGTAGCGCTCCCCACTAAGAGAAACTCCCAACCCAGAATCAACTTGGTCGCTTCAATAAAAAAGAAGTCTATCTCTAACAAAATTATCTTTAAACTAAGCTCTAGGACATCATTGAGAAAGGACATTTGCCTACGAGCACTCACCAGTTTTATAGGAATGCCCATACCTCCACATTCAACACTTTCAACTGATATTCTCACAATAAATTGTGATCGCTTTGCCATTTTAATAAGCCTTGTCAGATGAGGCCAACTTGAGAAATAAAACCAAAAGGCCCCTTCAAGTGTACTTAGAAGACTCTGGTGATCAATTATCTTTGCAACCTTCTAATTTATGAGAGTGATCTGAGGGATATTTTTTATTGAAAATTAAAGTGTCCCCAATGCTCCAAAATTTAGCACCATCAAAAATAAATCATAACACTGAATCCAACACAACTTGAACGGGTGAAAAAGGAGGTCGTATGTCAAAGTTATGGCCAGCCAAAGTTTGGTCAAACTGGTACCTGAGGTCGTCAGAAAGGTGAAAAAATGATTGTCTCGTAATCAATCAAAATGAAGAGCTCATCGACACAATCCTAACACAACTCATTTCATTGAAAATGAAGCATGTATGCGAAGTTTATTGTGAGTCAAAGTTGAAGGTTGATTGGATGCTGACGTGGAAGTTGACTAGATGATGATGTGGCAAGTGCAAGTGATGTGGAAGAAATGTGGATCTCCCTCACTAAATCTACCTACCCTTACAAATTTTATGATTTTAGCCATAAGGGGAAATTTTTTTGTATAAAAGGGGGGTGAGAGTGCAAGTGTATTCATTCAGAACTCAATTTATGCTTTGTGAAGAATGGTGAGAGAGAATTCCTAGGAGATGAGGGAATTGAAGTTAGAACTTTGATAGTGAATTATCATCTTTGTGCATTTGGAGCTTGTTGTATTTGTGTAAGAGAACTTTTGTAATTCATTATCGTTTAAGAGTTTTGAGGAGCCTTGTAATTATTTTTGGAGCATAATCAAGGATTGGTCACTCTATTGGAGAGGACCCGAAGACGTAGCCATCTTGGTGAACTCTGTTATCAAATCGTGTTTTGTCTTCTCTCTCTTTTCTCTCTTATGTCAATCACTTCACTTTAGTTTGGTTATGTTATTTAAGTATTTTAATTATGGTTTCAATATCTTCAGTTTAATCATGGTTAAAGTTATTATTCATGTGCAATAGTCCTAGATTCTAAAATCAGATCAAGTGGTATTAGAGCTTTGTTGTGACTAGTGTTTTTAGAGGTGAATGATAATGCGATCCAAGAGCTAGTGAGGTGAAGGAACACTTGTAGAATACAATCCTGAGATCGGTAAACAAAGAAATTTTCCAAAGATGGAAGGATCAGAAGTTGGATAGAGTCTAGAACTTGATGAGAAAAGTTTTCAAAAATCTTTTCTCAAAATGAAGGCAAAGGTAGAAGTTATTTTCTAGGAAAGGCAGGAAAAGCAGGAACAAAAGAAGCATGGAAAAGGAGATTCTTCGAAGCAAGAGAAGCATGAAGATTGGAAGGAAAAAGGGAAAAAACCAAGAGGTGATGATGAGCCTCCAGAAACTCCTTCTTCTCCATCTTCTCCTTCTTCTCTGTCTTCTCCTTCTTCTTCTATTGATTCTACTTCTTCTTCTAATCCTTTCAAGGGTGCACATAAGCCTAAAATTAAATTGGATGTAAATTTTGATTTGCCTAAGTATTGTGGGGAATTGAATGTTGAGAAATTAGATGACTGGGTTCAACAAGTAGAAGTCTATTGTAGAGCCCAAAATCTTTTTGATGATGCTTTTAGGATCCAGTTAGCTACTCTCACCTGGTGGGAGAGTAGAACTTGGGCAGAAATTTCACAACATGCTGGAGTTAGTTTAACTTGGGAAAAAAATTTAAATGCTCCTAAGAAGCAATTTTATCCCCTAGGCCATATACAATAGTTAATGATGGACTAGAAAATGTTTAGGCAAGGGAAAGGTCAAACTATCCAAGAGTACACCCATGAGTTCAGGAAGAGGGCTATTGCATTCAATGTTCCATTGTACACCCAAGATACATTGCTTAAGTCATAGGTGGTCTTCACTCTTATCTACAATATTATATTTTGGTCTTGCATCCTAGTAATCAGATGAAGTATGTGTTCAGGACACACACTTGGATTCAAGAGGTAAGAGTACTTTTATTGATAAGCCTAACAAGAAGCCATCTAAGTTTGAAGGTAAATCTGAAGATACAGGAAAGGGTAAGAAGACAAATACCATTAAAAATAAGGATGATAAGCTCACATTCTCTCATTGTGACAATGAAGGTCATGATGCAAATCATTGTTGGAAGTTGCATCCAGAATTGAAGCCGAAATGGACTTGTAAATAGAAAGGAAAGAAGGAGACTGCAAATGTTGTTATGGATCTTGGTTCAGAGTCTGAAGATGAAACTAAGATAACAACAATGGTATTCAAAGGTAAGAATTTTACTACCAATGTTTTTGTTGCTAGTTGTGCTTCTTCTTCTCAATTATATGATGTTCTTGAAGATAAGAAAAGAAATGAGGTATTTCACATTAGGGTGGCTGCTAAGCACACTAAAATAGTTACTCTCATAGATAGTGGATCTCAAATTAACCTAATCTTAGAAGATATTGTAAGGAATTTGGGATTGAGAACTACACTGCATCAAAGACCTGTTGTTCCTATAGCACACATGCCTCATTTGAAATGGGGACCCTCTCTTTTCTCTTGTGTCGGGTCACTTTTTCTTTGCCTTGTTTTGCGTGCCCCTACTCTTGTGTCCTAAGTGGTTGAGGAACCCTAAAAGAATCATCTTGAGTCGACCACATTTTGCTACCCTCAAATTTTCAAATTCCTAAGTCCTCATGGGATTTCCTTGGCGGTTTCTTTCAAATCTTAAACTAGTGTCCTTTAGTCAGTGCGATTCCACCTGTGCGGGCCGCCGTCTATGAGTTTCCTTGGTGCCTTCATCATTCCAAACGATGGTCTCACAATGCCCCCTCACCTTGCGGGACCCGTAGTCAGCTTTTCTCTTTTTCACCAACATTCATTTCGACGGCCAACACCGGACCGTCGTCCGCTCATTGAACCCCACCGTTGTAGATGCCATGTTTGAAATGATCATTCACCGACCCTCAGCGCTGCAGTACCTACATTTAATGAGGGAATTAAATGTAAAATTTTCTATAAATACCTCGACCCGACCTATCATTTTCAAAACATTCCTTACAGAGAAAAGTGTCAGAGATTTCAACCCTCACCTCTGTCGCGCCCACAACCTCCATTTGTCGATTTGAGCAACATTTGAAGGATGATTCATCATCGGTCATGTGGGAACTAGAGCTAAGTTGGCCGTTGCCTTCACCATACATTTTCATTCTATAAAATCGAAAATGATTAAGTTTTGTTTCGAAAAAATGATGAAACTAGGTAAAGAAATGACCTCCCTCCAAAACCCACATTTGGAAAACTTGAAAAACCCTTAGGAAATAATGATCTGAGTATGGTAGAACTAATCGTTTTGATCGATGTTCTTGGGCTTGGCATCCATGCCCTTTGGGCCTGCATTGCTCTCATCGTTGTTCTTTTCCCTCGCAAACCAACCTTTGAAAATGACAATCACACTTGATGAGCCTGCATCCGCGGGATGCTCCCTCCTCTCGACCATTGCTAACCTTGCAATAATTTTATAAGTCCAAAGCTAATCCACCGACCCTCTCGAGCCCGCAATAACTGACCTCCATTCATGGGCTTCATTGCTTCCCTGTCGTTCCTAACGACCATTTGATGGCGCCCTCCCGATGCTTGGGTCTCGCCTCTGCGGTTGGCACTTGACTAAATTAAAACTAAAATCTTGAACCATGTGGGCTGAGCTTTGTAGGATGTCGTCCAGATTTTTCCATTTTCAATGGCCATCCAAACACGTCCCTCCATCCATCAGGTCCCGTAATTATGAGCGCTATCCAAACGTAGAATTCATGAAAAGACTAAGTCATGGCCTAATGCGAATTGAGTCCTACGAACCTCCATCCACAAATTTCCGCTCGGGCTTCGTCATTTCAAACAACCATTATGTGGCATCCTTTTGCATCTCGGGTTCCGAGGTCTCCATGGCTGTATGTTTCGTGCATCTAAAATTAGCTAAGTCATTTGCTCTTGCGGGTCCTCGTCGATGGGCCGCCCTTTGTGGTCCATCATCTATCTCATGTTGCTCTTAAATAGAAAAGGGTCCCTTGTCTCCCCGTGTTGCAGAGTCTGTCGTCCTCATCGCCACTAGAACATTAAAGTGAAACCAGATGAAAGTTGATGACCAATGCCCTCCTACGGACCTGACCTTGCAGGCCTCCCCTGCTAGAATTTCATCCCACCGATGTCATTCCAAATGACCAACACCTCACGTCCTTTCGTACCCTCTAGCCCACACCCTTGAAGTTTAAAACACACGCTAACAGCCATCCTCTGATCCGGTGGGTCCCTCATTGCGAGACTCCATCTGAAGGATGTCGCCTTGCTAGCACCCCTTTCAATGGCGGAGCCTCCAAAACAGTTGCCAGCCTAGGGAAACCCGCACCCCTGGGCCTGCATTCCCCAATTTCCTCCAAACAAAAGATGAAGAATGATTTTTAGGGGATTTTGTGATCTTTAAGCATGAACTATTTGACCTAACCATCATTTTGCAAGATTTTGGCTAACATTCCTCGTATTTTTATGCTCGAATCATTTACTACTCCTTTGGTTGCAAGATATATGGAACCAGTTGTTGGTTCCTCGAGGGCGGCCATAGAGAAAGACAAAGGGAAGAAGACGGCCAAAGCACCTAGTGGTAAGGAAGACAAGGATCAAATGAGATACAAGTTCCAAGGGGAACCCCTCAATTCAAAGGTCACTATAGACAAGAAGGAGATCTCAGACACCAATCTGGGACACATAGACATTGATGAGTTTAAGCAGAGGGTTAGACTCAACCCTATAATAGAAAATTCCATAAGAATTAGAGGCAATGGATTGGCCAAGGTTGCGGGATTCCCACTGACTCTCATAACCCTCAAGCTTGTAATGGCCTGCCGGGAAGCATATCAGGAAGATACCAAAAGAAAAGTGGACAGAGATGGAAATGTATTGGTTGACCTATCCACCAAGTCAATAGGGAGGACCTTTCACATCCCTACCTTCAGTTAGATGGAGGAGACATCTAAGGAATATGGTAAGCAGATGTGGGATGTTGATCCCCTCAAATGCAAGAAACTCATCAATTAATACTGGCTGAAGGACAAGAGGGGCAACGCTGATAACATGCCCCAAGAGCTCTTCTGAAGTGACTTCTATGAAGATTACCATGACTTGGTAACTCTTTTGAGTAGAGCTATGGGCCTCCCAACTGCGACCTTCTTTTAGGATTGGATGTTCTTTTTTATAGAGGAAATCATCCAAGGAGACACCAAATTTTACTGGGTTGGAATGATTAGTAACTGTACACATCTAAAAATGGTCACAGTTAATCAAACCTATTAATAAATTAAATATGAATTATTTAATTAATATTCTTAAGTCATCATATAAATAAATTTAATTATTTATTTATATTGTTCATTTTTCCAATTCTTCTAGTTTAATTAAATAAATAAGTTTATTTTATTATTGCTATCTTCCTCTTAATTAATTAAATAGATTTCACAATTTATTTATATTAATTATCACAAATTTAAATGATATTCTTCTTTTCTCCATAATTAAATATTTCCAATATTTAATTAAACGTTTTCTTTTGAATTCTTTATTCTTTTCCACTTAATTAAATATTTCCAATATTTAATTAAAAGCTTTCTTTTTTCATAATTAAATATTCTAAAAATATTTAATTAGAAACTTTCTTCTTCTCATATTTAATTAAGTATTTTATATATTTAATTAAAGCGCTTTTTATCATCTCTCACACATAATTAAATATTATTTATTTAAATTATGGAAACATCTTCCATCTTTCTCTTAACCTTCCATTTTTTTTCAACTTCTCAATCTCTCACCGTTCATCTTAATAGGTTTGAACTCAACCGTTGATCCTTGCCAACTGGATTCTTGCCTTCAAAAATCTATAAATACAACCCTCTTATGAGTTGAGAACACACCTCGAATCCTAGATTTCATACGCAGTTACTATAGTTGCATTCCAGTATTATCAACATTCTAGCATCATAGCATTTCAATTTCATAGCTTAAATCATTTAGTCATGCACATGCATTTTCAATTAATCTCATTCTCCTAAGCTACCATTTCAATAAGCTGCTGCTTACACAACTGAGAGCCAACACCTTTAATCAAATCCTTGGAGATAGAGGACGATGGAATGAATTTGAAGAAGCTATTAGAGTTTGCATTTATGCTTTTTAATTAGTTTTATTTAATATAATATTTCATCGGTGTGTTAGTTTACTGTTTAATTAATCCACATTTTTTAACAACACATTTTTGGCACCCACCGTGGGGCATCCCCCCATTTTAATCTTTTTATTGCAGGAATTTTCTGACAGGTGACGGACTGGAGTTGTGCTTCGGTGCATATGAGCTTTCTTTCGACACATCCAAAGACTGTTTTGGTGCATACAAAGATTGTTTCTGTGCATCCAGAGACTGTTCCAACGCATATATGAACTATTTTGGTGCATAGACAACTTGCTCTCGCCCATCCCGTATTGATCTTTTAGCGCATTCAATAACTGTTTTGGTGCATTGGGGACCTGTCTTAGCACATACAGGGGGTTTGTAAACAGAAATTTTGATTTCGACACCATCCACAGACAAAAATTTTCTTAGAGCATACAGGGGGTTTGTGAACAAAATTTTTGATTCCGACGCCATCCGCGGATAAAAAATTTCATTTCAATTTTTAAGAAAAATGAACCAACCCTAGGATAGAAATTTAAAATCTGGAATCTATCAATCCTAGGGTAGTCACCACACATTATTTTTGCAGTTAAAATGAACCCCATGCGTATTGTGAAGCAACATCTTCACTTAGTTAGATCATTGTCATTTGGTGATATAAAAAGAACATTGTTTGCTTTGTTTGTGGCAATAGGTCTATGCTCTCCCCTTAACTACGTGACCAGAATACTAGACTGCCTTTTCATTTTCCTACAATGTTTATGCTTTATTACATCCTTTAGAGGGCCTGTCATAGTGGGAAAAAGTACTCACCCTACAAGAACGACCTAAGTGGGAACAACCAAAGCCAGGTTTTCCAACCCACTATAATCAAAAGCGAATTCGAGGAAAGTCCGCAATTCGAAGGCAGTGTGCAAAGATAACCATCCCCAAAGTCTTTGTTCTAAATATTGGGAGGTCTCCTGAGGGATTTTATCTATTGTCACGCTGAACGGAAACCTTGACTACGAACCATAGTGTAGAAAGTCAACCGTGTCAGTATCCAAACATCATTTTAATCACAGTGCAAGGGGAGGGAAGAATCTACCCCCAAGACACTCACCATATAATAGCCATAGATTGTTTGCTCAGGGGATTTGGTATCCACTTCCATCACCTTAGTATGCACCTGGAAAAGACAAAAACACGGGTGCCCTTTAGGGGGTGACATGGTTGTGTGAGTCAACGTGATTTTAAGTTGTGGGTTGTGATTACTATGATGACCTATTTGACAAATTAAGAGTGAGTCTGAATGAAGTGCATATTTTGTTCAAAACCTTTGAAAATCTCAAGAACATACACTCTTTGTTTAGATTTTAGGATTAGCAAAACAATTGTCTGCTTCTCTATGCTGTGTTTTTCACATTTAAATCAGACTAAGATCATCCAAAAATATCAAACTATCCAAACATGTTTATCTCAGAAGTTTAAATGGATAATTTAGCGCATCCTTGGTCTGTTTTGACACATTGTTGCTCTATTCCAATACATTTGTGCTCTGTTTCGGTGCATCGCTGCTCTGTTTCGACACATCTGTGTTCTGTTTTGGCGCATAGGTAGTCTGTTTTGGCACATTTAGGCTCTGTTTTGGCTCATGTGTTTTTCGAACCTAGGTAACTTTTGGACATTCAGAAATTAGTCATCTCAGTCTAAGTCTCCTCCATGCTCAAAATTTGGAAGTCTACAACTTTTTCTAAGAATTCTCTCGAAAGGAAGATTAGAAAGCCAAAGAAATTCCTCTGTTATAAGAAGTTATTGAAGAAGAGGAAATTTCTATACCAAAGTCGAAAGGTCTTGCTTGAACATAGGACCTTTATTCACCAATATCATGACTATATTAGAGGTTTCACTGACGATTATATTGTAGAACCTTTATACTCACGAGCATTCTTTCAAAGAAGAGCCCTTTCTCAAAGGAACAACCACAGTTAGCGTATTCGTTCTTCTTATATTCCCCAGCCTGCAATTATGTATGCTACTCATCCTAATCAAATTCTTCAATAGAGAACTCAAGCACATTAGGCATGCATTAAATCCATCTTTTTTTACAAAGCTACGATCAAACCTCACAAAGTGCAAAATCATCTTTATTTTTGATCTTTGGTTTAATTCCCGCAAACAGGATTTTCATCCTTCTAATCAGGGAATCACGAGCTAAAGATTAAAAATCTATTAAGTCATAGAATCTTCATTCTATCCTGACTTTCATATCCATCAGCATTGCACTATTTCATTATTTTGATCAAGGTTAGTAGAATTTGAGTGAAGCTTATGCCTGTTGTCACAAGATCTCAAAAGCACATAAAAAGACGAAAGAGAAAGTACAGTAAGCAAAATGGGTGATAATAGTGAGAGGGAAGAGATCCCCTGTCATAATTCAAATACTAAAGAAATAACGGAAGAAAAGCTCCAAGAAGCAGAGCGGAATCCCCTATTCCATACTCTTATGGAAAGGGTTTTAGAACAAAAAAGGAAAGATATTTCCTTTCATTAGCTAATCAAGGAGCTAAGCTACCTACTAATTTTGACACAGAAGGGATTAAAGAAAATCCTGAAACTCCTCCTAATGATTTTAGTGCCCTCACTCAATAGATCAAGGAATTACAAGGGCAAATAAAAGAAATGCAAGGGGGTACCACAAAGAAGTATGTTTTGGAGGACATATGTCCTTATCTTTTTGATAGGAGTCTTCAAATGATTCCTTTTCCAAAACATTGCGAAATCCCTAAATTTGATAGGTATAATGGGAAAAATGACCCCATTGAACATGTGAGGGACTTTTGAAATATGAGCTTAGAATTCGCTCATGACGATACCTACTTAATGCGATTGTTTCCACGAAGTCTGGGTGGACAATCCATGGAGTGGCTTTCAAAGATCATTGCCCCCATCAAAACCTTTGAGGAATTAATAAACAAGTTTATATCACAATACTCTTACAACATCCAACACCAGATAACCATGCTTGATCTTTGTAAGGTGAAACAAAAAGTAGGGGAATCTTTCACTACATTTTTGCAAAGGTGGAGAAGGGTGTTTGCTAGATACTCTCACCCTATTCCTGAAACAGAAAAGATGGAGATCTTTATCGATAGTCTGAATCAAGAAATGAGTTACAGACTAAACCTTCACTGTCCTCAATCATTTGAAAAATTGATTGAAAACGCGATTACTATTGAAGGTGCTTTGATCAAGCGTGGAGTTCTGAAAATTGATAAAGAGGGTTCAAATTTGTACAACAACAACAACCATAATAACAAAAATGACAAGTCATGATTTTGGACTCGAAATAAAAATGTTGTGAATGATGGGGTAGTAGATGCTAACAACGTGAATGCAAAGCCTACCGTCCTTAATGTGTCAGGTGTTCAAAGTAGCAATAATGCTGGAAATTCTAATACCCAAGGCAATGTTTCCAATCAAGGGAACACAACTAATAATCATAGAAATAATTCTAGCAATAATCAAAATTCAAATATGCCTAGATCTTCATATTTTTCGAATCAGCGGAGTTTCACTCCCTTGGGCCAATCTTTGGAATCCATTCTCAAAGAGTTATTGAATCAAAACGCTATTACATTGCCACCACAAAGAGACTATGAGCCTCAAGTTAAACCACCATCATGGAATGACTCACACTTTTGTGATTATCATAGGTGTAAAGGTCATAAGACAAACAATTGCCAAGGGTTAAACAATATTGTTCAAGATTTGATTGATAACCATACCATCACGGTTGAGGGATATAATGCCAATAATAACCATCAAGCATTCAAGGATCCTCTACCTAATTATCAAATAGGAGAATCTTCGGGTGACAAGGGCAAGAATGTTAATTATGTCCATGACATCATTATCAATCATATTTATACTGATGATCAGCACATCAATGCTATCTGAATCAAAGGTAAGCAAGAATATCGAAAGGTCAAGGCTATGACAAGGGGACAAGCCAAAATCATTGTCAAAGGAAGCTCATCTAAAGCAGTAATTCCCCCTCCAAGTCAATACAATTTGGTTGATCAACTACGAAAAATATCAGCCCAAATTTCTATCTTGGAACTTTTAAAGTTATCACCTGCACATAGGGACATTCTAGAAAAAGCCCTTGTTGATACAACTGTATCCCCTGATCTGGATATCAATAAATTTCAAGCCATGGTGGGACACTTGTCCTCAACCGCATGTTTATCCTTTTTCTGAAAAGGATGACTCATCCATAACCCACCCACATAATTCATCACTCTACTTAGAGGTCATGATTCACAAAGCTCGCATTAGATGTGTCCTCATAGATGGGGAGCCGGATTAAACATTTGTACTTTAAAATTAGTCCTCGCTTTGGGATATTCAGTGGAATCTATAGATTCATGAAGGAATATTACAATCAAGGCATATGATGATGAGGAAATGACTTCCAAAGGCCTCATCATGCTACCAATCAGAGTGGGACCTGTTGTGAAGAATACCTTTTTTTAGGTTCTAGATCGGGATCTAACTTATAACATACTCTTGGGTTGTCCATGGATCCATGACATCCAATTTGTTCCATCTACTTATCATCAATGCTTGAAGTTTCCATATGATGGATAGGAAGTAACAATACCTGTTGATCACATTAGCAGTCAAACTTGCTCTAAACTAAGAGCAACTCAGGACACACTCGTCCCACACAATAGAGAGGCCTTGGCCATCTCTACCTCCAAGAACAATGAACAAGCAAGTGAAATGATAAGTAATTTTGGCACCAAGCTAAAATTGAAAGATAATGGAGTGGGAGAATATTCTTTATCTCTCTCTAATTTACCCATATCTCCAAGATCCCATGGTCAACCATCAACATCCATACAACAAGCTACAACAGCTTTAGCCTCAGCTTCAGTTCCCATCACCAAGTTTAATGGGATATTTATCAAAGAAACTGAAATGGAAGATAGATCTATCCTTGATTGGCTCTATAAAGATGAATAAGAATCAATACAACATGTCAAGTTACCCACATAAGAGTATGGAAAAGGTTATGCTATCATGCAACAAATGGGTTATGAAGGAAATGGCCCTATAGGTAAAAGGAAAGAGGGTATTGTTGAACCTGTCCAGCTAAAAAAAATGCACCCAACTAATAAAACTGGGTTAGGATATGGTGAAGATACAAAGGAAGAAGTAGTACAAAGAATGTCTAAAGAGGAGTTAACTGAAACAATCCTAAGAATTCAAGCAAACAATTCTGACACTGACTCCAATGAATATGAATGGGATGACTTCTCTGATGATACTTTCATCTCAGAGAAAAGGGTGGACGTCATACACAAATTCACACCCGCATTCTTACAAGGGGAAAGCTCAAGGCCTTCTCTTGATTACGTCCTACAAAGCGATCATGACTCAAGTGAAACCGATTCAATTCAAAGTGAAATAGATCATTCACAGAAGGATACCATCCTAGACCTCCCCTATAATGATGTTAATAATAGCATCATGACCCTAACGGCCAGTGACCTTACTTATCCTAATAATCCATTTCCTTTGGTCCATCCTGAACTCATTGATTGGGAACAAATCGCACCTATTGATGTCCCAACTTTTCCCAATGACGAAACCATCATAAACTTTCTTTGTTCATCCCAACCAGAAACAAGTTCCACTAGGGAATCACAAGATCAAAGTTTTTGACAGGAATGTGCCAAGTTTCTCAGCTATGAAATAAATAATATAAAACAAAGATCTAATGGTGAAAACCTAAAAAAGGCAGTATTAGATCAAGAAAAGTTTAAAATAAAAAGCTTATCCAATGGTGAAAACCTTTCAAAGATGCCAGAGGATGGGAAACTTGACACTCTTATGGAGTGTTATCAAGAAAGGTCTTCCATTCTAATCAAACCAATAGAGGCACTCAATATAGGTACTACAGAAAAGCCCAAAGTCTTGCAATTGGTTGCATCTCTAACAGAAGAGGAAGTACCTAGATTCATAGAATTTCTCAAGAATAATCAAATCAGTTTTGCATGGTCCTATGTGGATATGCCTAGATTAGATCCAAATCTCATCATGCATCATCTATCTATTATGTCGGGGGCAAAGCCTGTGAAGCAAAAACTCAGAAAAATGCATCCACATGCTGCATTATTGGTTAAAGAGGAATTAAAAAATATTTTAGATGTCGGATTCATTCGGTCCATGGACTATGCGGAATGGATCTCCAATATCGTACCTATTTCAAAGCTAGACAGAAGGATTAGAATTTGTACAGATTTCAGGGATTTGAACAAGGCATGTCCCAAAGATGACTTACCCTTGCCAAACATAGATATGATTGTTGATTTGACTGCTGGACATGAGATGTACTCACTAATGGATGGATTTTCAGGATACAACCAGATAAAGATTGCACCAAAATATCAGGATAAAACAATGTTCACATGTCCTTGGGGTACCTATTGCTGGAACGTAATGCCATTTGGGTTAAAGAACCCAGGAGATACATACCAATGAGCAATGACAACAATTTTTCATGATATGATGCATACATTCATGGAGGATTACGTTGATGATCTTCTTTCCAAGTCTAACACTAGAGAAGGACACATAGATATCTTATCTAAAAATTTCAAAAGAATGGAACAATTCAAAGTGAGACTTAATCCAAAGAAATGTGTCTTTGGAGTGAAATCTGGAAAGCTATTAGGTTACATTGTATCAGAAAAGGGAATTGAAGTGGATCTAGCTAAGGTACAAGCAATTCTTGATATGCCACCACTAAGGAACATTAGTCAACTATGCTCTTTGCAGGGATGGTTACAATCCATTCGTAGATTCATTGCTCAACTGGCGAATAAAAGTTTACTGTTTACACACCTCTTACACAAGAATATTCCATTTAAGTGGGAGGAAAAATGTGAAGTAGTGTTTGATCAGATAAAGCAGTATCTCATGAATCCACCAGTATTGATTCCACCAGTGCAAGGTGTGCCCCTCATATTATATATTTCTACCACAGAAGTGTCTTTAGGAGCATTATTGGCACAAGAAGACAATTCAGGAAAAGAGCGAGCAATCTATTACATCAGTCAGACCTTGACAAGTCATGAGCTGAATTACACCTTCATTGAAAAATCTTGCCTAGCAGTAGTGTTCACTTCTCAAAAATTATGACACTACCTGCTCACTCATACAGTGAAGCTTGTGGCTAAGATTGACCCACTCAAATATCTTCTAAGTAAGGAAACCTTAACTGGAAGGTTGGCTAAATGGGTTATGATCCTAAGCGAATTTTATATTCATTATGCAGATCAATTAGCGGAAGCACCACTATTAGTAGAACACCCAATACACATTGATTTTCCTGATGCCGATGTGTTCACAGCTGTTATCCAGCAGTCATGGGCACTCTACTTTGATGGTTCTTACACTCAACATGGTTCAGGAGCCGAGATTCTTTTTATTACACCTCAAGGACATACAATTCCAAAATCTTATCGGCTAATGTTTCCTTGCACAAACAATGTAGCCAAGTATGAGGCATTAGTAATTGGAATAAAAATTGCAATAGACTGGAAAATCACAGAACTTCAAGTTTTTGGTGATTCACAACTTGTTATAAATCAAATCAATGACGAATATCACACTAAATATGACAAGTTGATACCTTACAAAAGAATGGTGGACGATTTCAAGAAATACTTTGTTAATATCAAGTTCATACAGATTCCACATATTGATAATAAAGTAGTAGACGCTATGGCTACAATCACCTCTCTACTTCAGTTGACAGAGAATCAAACATGGTATGATTTCCTGGTGGAACAATTGTCTTCTCCCGCCTATAACAATCCTGAAACTCAAATCATTTGCCATCTAACTAGTTTTGATTCTCCCTTGTATGGCCAAATTTACACTTACCTAAAGGATACTATTTTACCCTAAGACTTGTCTAGGAATCATAAAATAAATTTCATCCGTCAATCATCCCATTACACCTTAATTGCTGACATCTTATATCGGCGTGGTTTGGATGGTACCCTCCTTAGATGTCTTGAACATGATGAATCTAAAAAGGCCTTACAAGAGGTACATGGTGGAATTTGTGGGACACACTCAAGTGGACTAACCTTAGCAAATAAACTTGTTCGATTGGGTTATTACTAGCCGACCATTTAGAAAGAATCATTCATCTTTGTGAAGAAATGTGCAAAATGTCAAATTCATGGGAATCTCATTCACGCTCCTTCTCAGGAATTACAACCTTTCACCATAACATGGCCTTTCACTCAGTGGGGATTGGACTTGGTTGGCAAGATACACCCGTCATCTTCAAATGGACATAAATTCATCATTACAGCCACTGAGTATTTCACTAAATGGATTGAAGTTGTTCCCCTCACAATTGTTACTGGCAAACAAATCTCTTCATTCATTTTGAACTATATCATCTGCCAATATGGTATTCCCAACTCCATTATCACAGACAATGGAAGACCCTTTAAAAATCAGGATGTTGATGACCTATGTGAAAGATTCTGCATCCAACACAGGTTCTCTATGCCTTACTGTCCACAAGGGAATGGTCAAGATGAAGATTTTGAAGAAGACAATAAATGACGTAGGCTGTGATTGGCATGTCCAATTAAATCCAGCATTATGGGCACACAGAACAAGTATTCACACACCAACATGAGCTACCCCTTATGCTTTGGTCTACAGAGCAGAAGCTATTTTACCACTAGAAGTCAAGATTCCCTCACTTCGAGTATCACTAAAAGGGTTAATCAATGATGAAGACTATAGAGTATCAAGGTTGCAAGAGCTGGAACTGCTTGACGAATGACATCAATTGCAGTTAATCATTTGAAGGGATATCAACAAGTTATGTCCCACAGCTACAATCATAGAGTCAAACCATGAACTTTTCAAGTGGTTGATTTAGTTCTCAAATAAAACCCTCTTAATCAATAGGATCGGGAAAAGAAAGGCAAGTTCAAACCTAATTGGTTGGGCCCTTTCGTTATTATTGCAGCGTACGGATCGGGGGCATATCAGTTGTCAACTGCAGAAGGGGACCTGTTTGAAGATCCAACCAAAAGCATTCATCTGAAGAAGTTTTATGCCTAAGAAAATATCAAAAACAATATAAAAAGTCCTGAGAAAAATACAAAAAATTCAAAAATACAAAAAAATCAAAAAGAGCAAAAAAATACAAAAAAAATTAAAAGAGCAAAATACAAAAAAATTGAAAAGAGAAAAAATACAAAAAAAGAAAAAAATCGTTGCCTTGATGAAAACCTGGAAAACATGCGTCTTGGTAATAGCAAAAAAATCAAGAAATCAGGAAAAGGTGCAATAAAAACATATGGTGAAAACCTGGCAAACAGGCATTGTTTGTATTTTTATTTGGCTCTCTCATCTATTGGGATTCATTCTATCCATCTTTTCATCGGCATCACACACATGCCTCGCCATCACAGTTTACATCACATCATCTCCTTGAAACGACAGGGACCTCATCATGGCTTGATGAATTAAGATTATCCTTAGCAGTAGTGTCTAGCAAGAGTCAAAGTACAAGGTCACTAGGGGGCAGTTCGCTTCTAGGAGCTTTTTGAGCAAATGACAACATGTGTCTAGAATCAAAATATCAGGAAACAACAAACTTGTCCAAGTACAATGAGGCTGCATGACTATTTTGATAAATAAACAACTTGGATGATCTTAATCTAAATAAAATGAATGATAAACTTAAAGCAATAAGTTGTAATTGTTGTTTTGATATTTGATGACATCATGTCTTTGGAGTGATTCAATGATGTACTGAACTAGAATCACAAGGAAGAAGTATGATTTTTCTTTGCTTGTTGTCTGTAAGCTAATCATTAGTATTGTGCAAATTTTTCATGGGACATGCTCTACAATGTATCATTGATGACATTTCGGATTTTGCATAGGAAAATGGTTAACTTTTTCTTGTTTATGCAAGCAATACTTAGGTCATCTTGGTTCAATTATACCTTGATGCTTGTATTTACTTGCTATATCAAACATCATGAAAGCAGTACTCAGGTCATCATTGGTGCTAACGTACCCTTTGATGCTTCTACTAAATTTCAACGTATCAAAATGCTCAATGATGAAAACCAAGCACAGCATGAAATGGCAACAAGGAGAATAGTTCATTATTGCATTTTAGGACTGCATAATTCATTTGTATTTTTGGGGCTGTTTAAATAGATTTTTGAGGGTTGGCCAAATTCTTGGGTATCTTTTCAAACAACGATTGAGTACACCTAGACATTTATTACACTATCACTCATATCATTTCACCAAAACTCATTTAGGGTATCATTATTATTGCATTTACATTTTGCATCATCATTTCATTATTAGTTCATCATATTCATATCATGGGCATAAATCATTCATTATTATATCATAACATTAACATTTACATTTGCATTTTGATTCACATCATCTACATTAATAATAAAATTGCATCCATATCATCCATTTCACATCATCATTTAGGTTATCATGTTCAGTTCCATTACATCATTATCATATTACATCATATTCATATCATGTGCATATCATTTATTAAATATTACATCTTCATAATCTTATCATTTATCCATTTATCTCATTCCATTATAATTTTTCATTTAAATCATTCATCATTACATCATATCATTTTCACATCATTAAAAGCATTCACCATTACATCTTACATCTTGCATTCATTACATACATTATGAAAGAAAATCATTTTAAAAATTGCATCATACATCATCATATTAAAATCATTTCATCACAACACATCCTGCATTATCATACATAAAATGAAAGAAAATCATTTACATCATCATTTGCATCATCATACATCACGAAAATCATACACAACATAGCATATAGAAATAAACATGCATCCATAACATGAGCATAAATCATCCATAACACATGCATAATCGAATCACCACTGCATCTCATAAATATCATCAAAACAAATGTCCAAGAATACAAGGATATCAAATGTTTCAAAAAGATATATCAAATACAATGGAATAAACATGTCAAAATGCTCATCACTGAGGGGCATCTAGTCATGGAACATGGTTGTTGTTGTCTCCTGACATAGTGGGTCTCGATGGATCTCTACTCCCAGAAGCTCTGATCTCTCGTTTAACCGATTGACCCACACTCCTGGTAGCACTCCTGGAGTGACTGTGTCAATGGGTCCGAGATCGAGTACCCGATTGTGTGAAGGAAATCCTCCTCTCGGGTGGTACTACCTCGAAATACCTCATCCTGCAATACTCGACCTCCCAAGCAGTCTCTAGTCCCTCTACTACAAGCTCTCCAATAGAGGTGCTCTAAACTAGTTTGAGAAATCTCTCAGCTACCCCCTCGGCCTGTACACATCTCTCTCAGAAGTTGTCCCTCTCGACCGTAAGCTGTGCTACCTATGGGTCAAGAGGTGGTGGTTGTGCAACCTGTACCTGTAGCTAATTGATCATCCCCTAAGCCTGTCCTAATTGACTCTGAAGAGTTTGAACCTCTTCCTATATAATATCAATCTATCCCTATGAAGGAGCCATGATAATGATCCGTAGAGCCAAAGTACTCGGTTGGTCCACCACTCTCGAGGTTTGTGGCCTCATCCTAAAGGGAACATCAAAGAAACATCTTTGTCCTCTGCCCCCACCACCTCCACCATCCCCACTGTCATCACTGTTGTCATCTTGGCTGCCAAAGTCATCCCCCTCCTCTCCCTCCTCATCAATATCCATGGCCGCTACATCCTCTGCCCCTGCCTGAGCCTCTCCCTGTGGCTGCCTTGTTGTTGCCAGTGCCTTCCGTTTCCATCTCTATATAAATGGCCCTCCCAATAATGGAGCAGGCTCCTCTGGAATAGTAAACCTCGGGAAGGGATGTGTGTAAAATTATGCAGCATACTCGTCTATCGTCCCTGCATTTGTAACCTCTGGATGTATAGCCCACTATGTTGGTTGCAACTCCAAATACTCTGCTCAGGCCGCCTCAATGGTCACAATAGGACCCCACTCTGGTACATCCTCCCAGCACCTGGAATACTGTGCCACACCCTACGGCATCATCTGTACTAACCCAAGTTGCCTCAGGACCTGCATGACTAAGAACCGCTCAATAATGTATGGGGTGCGTCCAATCAAATATCTGGATCTCGTACAATAGGGCAACTCTATATCATCTGTCTCCCATGGATCACAATCTACATACGGTCTCCAGATGACTGTATCTAGATCATCTAGCATGCGTTGTCAATACTCCAACTTGCCTAGCCTCGACTGGACAAGAGGCCCTGTGTATGCATAGACATATGGGAACCCAAAGGGATGATCCCTCCGAACAATGGGACGCGTAATAGCAAAATGCTCCCATGCAAAAATCTGTAGAAGAGTAACTCTGCAGGAGAGACTCTTCCCATCTGTGTATATGACCTGATGAAGATCATAGTACAGATGGGCAAGCATACATGATACCCATGCATATATGGTCCTATCGAGAAGCATATCCTCTAGAATCCTACCCCAACCAACTGATAGTCCCTTTGCCCTACGATCAAGATAAAGGAAACCACCGATCATACCTGCTAAAACTGATGGCAATGAGGCATAACTCGATACCATATCCTTCCAAGAAATCTCATACCCGCCGGCATGAGGATCCTGAAAGACTCGTCTCAAAGCATCGGTCCCTCCAATCTCCTTGTGATCATAGATCACAAGCTCCCCAACTATCGGAATACCCAGAATCATGTATACGTCCTCTGGCATCACCGTAATCTCTCCTATTGGCAGATGAAAAGTGTTATGCTCGCTATGCCATCTCTCATCCAATGCAGTCAACAGCCCCCTGTTGACCCGATTATGTGGGATCATCAACAGTGAACTCAAACCACACTGGTCTATCACCCCTAAATCGTCCTGTGATAGTCACGGAATCATCTCCCACGTATGGGGAAATCTCTCTCTAATATGGAGGAGGTTAAATTCTTCCTTTACAACATCATCAAGCAATCATAACAAATCAATCAGCAAGCAATCTCTAATCAAATCAGTACATCAAAAGAAAAATCAATCAGTTCAATCAACAGGCAATCAACTCAATCAAAATCACTACCTATTTGTTTTTTATATCGCATGGAAGCAAATCTATCTATCACTTCTACTATTTGTTTTTCATATCGCATGGAAACAAATTTAATAGTCACATGACTCAATATCTATCTATTTGACTTTCAATCAGGAAAGAAAATCTATCATTACTATTTTTCTTTCAAACAGGAAAGCAAATTTATCAATCTTATTTGTTCTTCAAGCACGAAGACAAGTTTCTCAAATCAAGCTAATCTATTCTTGATGTTCTTCACATGCATAAAATCAGTTGTCTAATCTAGCAACAATCATCAAGCACTCATCACAGTTTCTTCAAACTTTCAAATTCGGGAAAAATCCATGGATGCACCAAAATAGGCCATCAATGCAGTAAACCATGTATGCATAACTTTAAACCATGGATGCGCTAAAATAGAGCTGCCATGTGCAACTCCGTCAATGCACGATTCTATCTAATCTATGCGCTAAAACAGACCTTCTATGTGCTATTTCACCTATGCAATATTCTATCACACAAATGCACTAAAACAGTCACCCTATGCGCCAATCTAGCATCCTATGTGGGCAGCATTTCTGTATGCGCTACTACAGGTAACCTATGCACCATTCTACGCTATGTGCGACTGTTTCAAACCTATGCGCTACTCTATATGCATGACTTTGTCTACCCTATGTGCGATACTATGGCTCGTATGCGCTAAACCAGGATGGGAAAAATTCAAAAAAATCTAAAAAACATGAAAAATCACTCAAAAAAATTTACGAAGAGGATTAGGTCGACTTACCGGAGGTCCGTACGCAGCTAGTCTCTGATACCGGCTGGCTCGCTCGAATCTATGGCGCTCATAATGGATCGGCATCACAAATATCTCTCTCAGAGCTCTGAAAATTACCAAAGGTTACTGTTCAAATGACAAAGACTTTTCACCTTTTCCACCTTTTAAGGGGGTAAAAATGTGAAAATATTCAAATTTTTGCAAAGAAGAGCGCTATTTCGAGAGCTAAATCACTAATTTTCCTCTGAAAATCATTCTGATTCTTTTATCATGCGATTTATCTCTCGAGGGGGCATATAGCATCAGTAAATTTCCAAAATTCTGGGGCAAAATTATTTAAAGCAATGCGTAAAACACATCACTTCAAAGAGGGGTAAAATGTACACATCTAAAAATGGTCACGGTTAATCAAACCTGTTAATTAATTAAATATGAATTATTTGATTAATATTCTTAAGTCATCTACATATAAATAAATTTATTTATTTATTTATATTGTTCATTTTTCCAATTCTTCTAGTTTAATTAAATAAATAAGTTTATTTAATTATTGCTATCTTCCTTTTAATTAAATAAATAGATTTCACAATTTATTTATATTAATTATCATAAATTTAAATTCTAAATTTAAATGATATTCTTCTTTTCTCCATAATTAAATATTTCCAATATTTAATTAAACGCTTTCTTTCTAATTATTTATTCTTTTCCACGTAATTAAATATTTCCAATATTTAATTAAAATCTTTCTTTTTCCATAATTAAATATTCTAAAAATATTTAATTAGAAATTTTCTTCTTCTCATATTTAATTAAGTATTTTATATATTTTTAATTAAAGCGTTTTTTGTCATCTCTCACATAATTAAATATTATTTATTTAAATTATGGAAACATCTTCCATCTTTCTTTTAACCTTCCATCTTTTTTTCAACTTCTCGATCTCTCACCGTTCATCTTAATAGGTTTGAACTCAACCGTTGATCCTTGCCAACTTGATTCTTGCCTTCAAAAATCTATAAATACAGCCCTCTTATGAGTTGAGAACACACCTCGAATCCTAGATTTCATACGCAGTTACTATAGTTGCATTCCAGTATTGTCAGCATTCTAGCATCATAGCATTTCAATTCCATAGCTTAAATCATTCAATCATGCACATGCATTTTCAATTAATCTCATTCTCTTAAGCTATCATTTCAATAAGTTGTTGCTAACACAACCGAGAGCCAACACCTCTAATCAAATCCTTGGAGATAGAGGATGATGGGATGAATTTGAAGAAGCTATTAGAGTTTGCATTTATGCTTTTTAATTAGTTTTCTTTAATATAATGTTTCATCGGTGTGTTAGTTTACTATTTAATTAATCCACATTTTCTAACAACACAGTAATAGCTTGCATGAGTAGTTTGTGGCAGTGAAGAAGACCTCATTATTCTACATGACATCATACCTGGTCTACTTGCCTGTCGACCGTGCCCAATATAGGGGATTATTTATGGCACCAAACCCAACTCCAAAAAGGGAGCTAAAGGTTTATGACAAGTACCCCCAGCTCCAATACAAGAATTTTAAGAAGGATTACTAGAGAGTCAATGATGCCTTCATAGTCCAAATCATCAGAATGTTTGGGGATGATCCTGAAAGAAGAGTCACACAGTTCTAATGTGTTCATTCGATGGTTCGGATTTTTGTTCATACAATTTCCAAAGCTCACCTACATCTGAGCCAAGGGTTTCTCTAACAAACCATATAAGCTACCCTAGTACCCAAATGACCGACTAATATTGCTTGAACTCTCTCAGTAGCTATAGCGAACACACACTCTCTTGAGTGATAAACATAGAGCAAGGATTCCTTATTCCCTCTCCTTTGGCCAAGGAATGTATGAGCTCCACACATCTCAATGTGTAGAGTATTCTGACAAGGAGTTGAATGAATATAATCTACATTGCTCGGCCACACATGGATCCGTATGGAAAGCTTAAGAAAATGGTCGGATTAGAATATGCCCACCTTCATAATGTTGAAGACTTTTGGGCTAACTGTAAAGATGACAAGGAGGTGCATATGTGGCAATACATGCGAATGATGGCCTACTTCATCAAGATAGTAAAGTTGTTCCTAGTACCAGAACAAGTAGTTGAAGAAGAAAGCACGGTGGTGGATCCCAAATATGATGTCATTGCCAACTTGCCATTGCCATTGATCGACTGGAATGAAGAGGAGGTCAATGACCTTGAAAGTCTAATAAATATAGATGAGGCAAGAACAAGACAATGGATTGATGGGCATATTGCTCAATTAAAACTACAAGGAGTGACCCTAACATATGAGGAATTCAAATATTTAATGGAAGGTGAAACTGATAGGCCTCTTCTTATGTTTCCCCAACTGGAGAGACTTCGGACTCTCCCCCAAATACACAGTCTAAGAAGAGAAAGGAGGTTGCAGAGTGTCAGCCTAAATCTAAGGAGTCTTCGGGAAGGCCTTAGAAGTTGAAAATTCCAAGAAATCAAGGAGATCGGGTAATTTCACAGAGATGCCCACCATTCAGGAAGACCCAATCCATGAGGGAGAAGAAAAATAAAAATCTCCACCTGTAACACTTTTTGTTCCAGCTGTAATGGTTGCTACCACTATTACTCCTTTGCCAATTTCACAGGCAATGGTTGCCACCTCTTTGCCTACAGTAGACATTTCACTCAACCTTGTCTATGCTTCTTTTGTGGCTCAAGCCATAGCTATAGATTAATTGTCTACCACTACTTCCCCACTCTCTTCTTCATCCATGTCTTCATCATTGTCACTTTCGCCTGCCACTGTGGCAACAACGCTGCCTACACTCATCCTCCCAGAAGCTTTTACCAAGTACATGCAAAATATGCCTTCTGAGCTTTCTGGAATATTTGTGAGCCCCATAGTACAATCCGCTTTGGCTCATGCTATAACTGGTCTCCCCGTCCCTCCTCCTCCTATTGAGCCTCCTACGATGGAATCCACAATGCAAATCTCTGAGGAGTTGGATAGGCAACAAAAGGAAGTAGCCACGAAACTGGAAGAAGAAGTGGATGACTACCATGAGCATCCCCCATATAGGCATCTTGTAATTGATGAGGTCATCCATGAAGAGGAGGAGGCACAATCCTCTGAGGAAGATGATGAAGAGCCAAAGTACATTGTAGAAAATTTTGATCCTGATCTCGAGGAGGAGTTGGCACGACAACTCAAAGATGTTGGGGAAGAGGTTGAAAAACTACCCACCACTAAAGAAAAGAATATTGATGAAGAAATGGAGGACACTGAACCTCCAACAGGAGAATAGG
Organism: Sequoiadendron giganteum; assembly: GCA_007115665.2. NCBI lineage: Eukaryota > Viridiplantae > Streptophyta > Pinopsida > Cupressales > Cupressaceae > Sequoiadendron > Sequoiadendron giganteum. The sequence goes on from CM021101.1 coordinate 450,781,122, forward strand.
GTCAAATCCCCAAGCACGATGAAGAGATGCATACCTCCTTTAGAAGAAAAAGAGGAGGGAGAGAAAAAAAGAAAGAAGACAAGCTTGGAGAAGAGGCTCAGATGAGAAGAATCTCAGTAATAGAACATCATGAAGAACATGGGAATGAACAAGAGGAAGAAGAGAGAAATTTTGAAGGGAAGGACAGCCCCAAAGATCATGTAGCTACTAAGTCCCCAAATAAGGTAACTATAATTATTCAAGATTTAGATGAAGAAAAAGGGGAGAAGCCAAAATAGGAAACTTTGGGTGACAAGACCATGCAAATCCAGCACACCCATGAAGAAGAAGGTCATCATGAATCACTGAAATGGAAGACTTGGATGCCCGAATGGCTTGAAAATAAACTAGAGAAGAAGACCCCGACCCCAACAGATACAAAGGCAAGGCTAGAAGCCATCTTGGCTCGAGCCCAAATTGACATGAAGAAGAAACAGAAACCAAGGGTTAGATCTCATCTGACAATGGATGCATTTGGGTCAAGGACAATGCAAATTTCCACTCTAGTGATGGGTGAGGAGGGGGTCAGCTATAATATTTCTACCATTGATATGGGGATAGCAACAAGAAAGAAAAAAATTGACCATCTCCAAGGATCCGTCGCCACCATTGTGCATCAAATGAACAATGATAAGACCTCCAAAGAGGAGTTAGAGGAACAGGTGGCGAATCTAATAGCTTACATTCAACAATGGTCTTCAACTGAGGAGATCCCTGCCACATCGTTGGCTACCCTGCTACTACTATCAGAAGAGCACATATCATGTTGGAAAAGAGAAATATTTGGACCAAGGCTACCGAAGATTGGTTTCGATGTGTAGTCTATAACAGTGATATGGGTATCAGTCACGTCGTCCAAACAGTCAATAAGTTAGGAGATCTGAAAAACAATTGGAGGGCACTAAGAATATTTTCCAGGGCTTCGTGGAACTTTATAGGATTACTTATTCAAAGATCGAATCCATACTTAAGATTCCTGACAAATTGTGGGAAAAGGAGTTGGGTCTGGCAAAGGGTGATCAGTGGCTCATGGAAACCTGGAAGATGAGCCTAGATCACAGAAAGAAGGTCTTGGAGCAAGTATTCCATGAGCCACTGATCGACCTTTTCCAGACCCAAGCTAATGGTAGGACTCGATTTGGCATGGGCTAAGGAACATAGGGTAGATGTTGAGGACTACCTCAAGCTAATGATAGATTATGAGATGTCATCCCTAGAGCTCGATGTAGGGAAGATCAGTCCATATTTTCATAATAAGATGGAAACAGGGTCATCAAGTGTACTAACAACAAACTTCATGAAATTTTCCGCCAATGCATCTGTCCAGTCTGAACAATTAATCAAGGCTACGCCCAAGTGCATGGAAAACTAGGAGCAAATCACGGGCCAATCAAATAAGTTGACATTTCAGGTCATCTAATCCGACATAATGGAGTGGGATAAGCTCAAAGTGTTGATCGGAAAATTTCTGGAGTATTCCACATTGTAAAAGGAGTCAAGAAAGCCTGTTATAAATGATGAGTTCCTCACAGTGTAGATACATCAAACAACAGTTAGCTAGAGCACAAAAGAACTATAGTGCTACCCCATAAAAGGACAAAATAGGCAAAAGAAAAAATGTAATTTTAAATTGCTATATATTTGGGGGTAGGTGAAACCCTAATGTAAAATGAATCTAGGCCACACAATGAAAATAAATCATGGCCATTCATTTCACTTTTGGAAAACTATAAATAGGGGGTCTCCTCTCATTTTAAAGAGAGAGAGTTGAGTTGTTGTAAAGAGATGTTGTTGGAATGTTAATAGAAATTCATTGATTTGGTGGATTCCTAAGTTCCAACTCCATGTTCCATGGTTCTTCTCCTCTTAGTTAGTGAATTTAAGTAGATTTACTATGTTGTTCTATGTATTTTAGTTTGCTTTGGTAGATTAGTTAGATGTTGTTCATTGATGTTGGAGATTGCTATGGTGTTGACCTCTTCTCATTTCATACTTTTTGTTGCATATTGATGATATACAGTTGTGCAAAGTTAGTCTGAACTTTATGTTATTGTTGCACTTAAATATCATCTCTTTATTCATGTTCATGGTGGATGAAAAGCTGAAATCTGCAGTCCTTAGAAGATTGCACTAGTTTCATGACATTGTAGACTCTCTTGATTAAGTGGAACTAAGTCTTGGGAAGGTTGGCCCACTGTAGCAACCTCCATTATCACTGTTCATTGCTAGTTTCAGATCCAAGAATCTCTTTACTCCCCTGCCCCTTTTCCTTTTTTTTTAATAGTGACTTTGAACAAGGTTCATTGCACATTGTAAAGCCAAATCTGAAGCTGAAATAGGAGTTTTAGACTTTTGTTTGAACCTACATCAATTGTGCAATAAACTTTCCATCTTAAGGACTCCATCAATTGAACCAATTCCTCCCAGCTTAACTCACATAAGTCTACCCTGTGATTACTAGCAAGATCACATTTTAAACAACTGAGATATTCCGTGCACGTCATGACCTAACACCCGAGAGACCTTGGGGTGATTTTCAGCAACTTGTTGTTGGAGATTTCCTTTCAAGAGAGGTGATGCACCTATGTATTACCTATGTTGAGAAAGTGATAAAAAACCCATCAACAAAATTGGCTCTAGAAGGAGGGCGTGATTCATGTTAAGCTAGATCGAATCAGTTTGTTCTCCCTTGGAATATTTTATAGAGTTTTAAGATCAACACCAAACAAAGGGGAATTTCAAGAGCTACCACCCCCTACCTGAGCTAGAAGAGCTAGAAGAGGGGAAGCATCCACCTTCGGTGCACCCAACCAGCTCACTTTGCCTTCACTGTCATCCTCTCCTTCCACCCATTCACCTCCACCTTCTCCTTCACCCTTGGTAGTGCATCTCTCCCCTCAACCATTCCAAACAGACTTCCAGGTTGTCACCTCCCGTGGTGTGATTGGGAAAAAATATGTCTCCCTTGTCCTTCAATGTCTACCATGATATACAAAAGAATTTAGAGGAATTTTGCATGAAGTTTAACCCTCAGGATCCACAAAGGATGGTAGAAGAACACGAGGACGTGGCATGTCAACTCTTCCCCTATTCCTTGGGAGAGGAGGATTTCTACTGGTATATTCACTTACCAACAAGATCCATTAACACATGGGACCTTCTAAAGGATGATTTCTTGCAAAATTTCAAGATCCAGGTTAGTCCCTCAGAGTTATACTAGTAGTTCATGGCAATTCAGAGGGAAATTAATGAGCTAATCAACTCTTTCAATAACAAGTTCTATAGATCCTACATGAGACTGCAAACACCCTATGTGGTTGATGATGCTTTCACCCACCTGGTGTACTATGCAGCCCTGGACAACCTCACTTCTGCCTTAGTGAAAAGGATGACCCCACCACCCGAACAGTTGACAGAGGCCTATGCCGAAGAAGTTAAGGTAAGTAAATATTTGGGACAACACGTTGCTAGTCCACTGCCATCATTGGGGCTAGTTTCCCATCCATATCAATTCCAATGAATTACCCAGGCCTTGGCACAACAGACACCCCTGATGAATCCAATTATACAACTCGCAATGGTGCCTCACTCTAGATAATTGTTAAATCAGGTTCGTCTTGTGCCTCAATTCTTCCAGCCCCAATAGTAGAAAATTCACTCAACCACCTCAAGTACCAGTGTACCTTCAAACTTCTAAGTTTCTGCCTACCCATCAAAATCAGTTGGCGGTGTAGTCAGTCTTCCTTCAAAATTCAGCTTCGCAGCCAAACAACACAGAAAATGACCAGATCAATGAGTTAACCAAAATGATCAAGAAGATGTCAACACACTTAAGGAACCAAAACAACCAGCTGCAAGCATCTCAAAGGAGCATCCAAGCTAACCTCAATCGGGACAACCGTGACAGTCGTGACAACTGTGATGTCAGTGCCTCTTCCAGACAAAACTATGAGAGAAATCAGAATTTGAGGCAGAACTTCGACAAAAGGCCTTCCCAAAGACAAAATCGGACATGGAACATGAGTCCAAAAAATGGTGGCATTCCCATGCCTCTCGACCAGCACAACAATATTGAGAAGACCACGAGTGGGGCATACCTGGTTGAGGTTGCCTTGTCCAGTTGGTGCCGCATCCATAAGACAAGCCGCCATTCCGAATTGGATTGTCTAGAGTTCCAGATACCCGCCGAGATTTTCTAGATAGAGGTCTAGAATAACGTGGACAACTTGGGGTGCAAATACATTGTTTCGACCAAACCATATGATTCCTCAATTTTGGTGGTCAACCAGGCTCCATTCCCAAAGGCCTAGAGCGACATGCCCGAGAAGGAGATTGTTGTTGCCTCAAGCGGCGACAAGGCAGATGAGGTAAGTACCGAAAGTCATTTGGCTCAGCTTTTTAATTTAGTAGATAATGGTCCAGTAGATGAGGAAGAGCTGAGAGAAGATGAAGTTCAAATGTTTCACCAAAGGACTACCTCGTATGATCTAAGAAACAGACAAGCAAGTGGTCAAGTAGGTGGTCCTTTTACCACCTCTACCCCACCTAACAAATTCAACACCCCTCTTGACCCAAATGCTAGCAACAACCCAAGCTACCTACATGTACCTTCCTGGTACTTCAATAGAAATAGGAAGCAAGGGTAGAACCAAAACTAGCTTGCTAGCCCCTCCTAGAACGACCCTTTTGAAGCAAAAATCAAACAAATGGGAGAATACGTAGCTGAGGAATTCAAGAAGGTCAAGATAAGTTTGTTTGCCTTTGAGTTGCTCAAAGTCCCAACAATTAAAAGTGCCTTCTTCAAAATGATCAATGGGACTCCTCCATCTAAGTCAACCCAGGAAGTACCCACCAAAAGGGTCTCCTTTGAGGATTCACAAAGTGATCCTGTCATCAGATAGATTTTCAATAAGAAATCAGACCCGTCTTTGAACCAACAAAAAAATAAACAACTTGCTAAGGAACCGGATTAGGCCCAAACCCAAAACAAAGGAAATGATAAAGACAAAGGTAAGGTGGCCCAAGTGGATATCTCTTAGGGAATATCTCATGGAAAATTGGAAACCCCTCCCTTCTTGACCACCATTAGAATATTTGGGAAGAATCTTCATAATTGTTTGCTTGATTCGGGAGCCTCCGCTAATGTTATTCCCTTGTCAGTGTGCAAAGCTTTGGGAATAGTTATGACTCCCTCTCGGTGCAAGGTGATGTAGCTTGATAAAACATAAATCAATATAGTTGGTGAAATCAACAGAGTTCCCATGCAAATCATTGTTGATCCAAGGATACAACAGACAATCGACATTCAGGTTGTTGATATCCCGGATACTTATGGAATCATTCTAGGAAGAAATTTTACATGGGCATTGAATGGATATGCTACCATAGACTATTCTCACCTATGGCTGCCATGGAAGGGGTTGCCAAATTAGATCCATATAGACCAGGAACCGCACATGAAATTCATGATTACAAAATATAGCAACATGAATGAGGTGTTGTTTGCTGAATTAGAGCTAGGGAATTACTACCCTATGGAATATCTAGATGAACAAGAATGTTATTAAGAGGATGTATTCAAGGAGGTCTTTCTTGTATTGTGTAGTCTTCCTGTCAGCTTGACCCACATGCCCTAGAGAACAAAAATGTTGATTGAGTCATATGATGAAGATTCCTACAAGGATGGAAACCTTGGATTGCTAGAAGGCTTCCAATATTTCATGGAAAAGTGTGTACAAGATCAACTCAACTTGGGAGTGAGAATGAATTTCCAGGAACTCTTGTTGCCTAGCTGGTGCAAGTTACACAATTTTTCCCACTTTGAATTCAAATGTTGCATGTGCCAAACCATAGTCAAGCACATTAAAGGACAAGTCACCCCTAAAAGGGAGGCCCAACTGGTATGACCAGATCAAGGCCACACTGGACCTATGCTATTGCCTAAGGTTGATGAAGTAAATATGTCATCGTAAGCACAAATTAGGTCTACTAATTTTGGGATCGAGGATTCCTCCAAGTTCTGGACACTGCGCTTCGACGGATCCAAATCCAAGCAAGAAGTCAGAGCTGGCTTTGAATTGATCAACCCCACCGGTAAGTCCTATTTTGTTTCCCATATACTTCAGTTTTATTACACAAATAATGTGGCAGAATATGAGGCATTAGTCCTTGGCATCCTAATGGCATTAAGGAAAAAGGTCAAAATGTTACAAGTCTTAGGTGACTTAGAGTTAGTCATGAAAAAAGTAAGAAAACTCTACTCCTGCTATGATAGAAGACTAACCAATTATAGGCATAGGATATGGGATCTGTTAGAGAGTCTAGATGCATTTAACATTCAATTGATCCCACAATCTCATAATTACACTGCTAATGCCTTGGCCCAAGCGGCCAGTACCTTGCAACCCCTATCATTGTCTAGCCTCAAGAGATTCACTATTGAGCTCACCTCTATCCCATTTGTGCCAGACAATGTGGCCAATTTCCAAGTTTTCAGTGATGATAAACACATCTTGTATTTCATTACTAGATCCGATGTGTTTGTAGCCCAGATAATTGATGAAGCTAAGCTTGAAGAGGCTGAGCTAGATATAGAGGGGGTAATCAACCTCAAGACCAACACCATTCCCAAAGGAATGGTCCAGTTAGAGCGAATATTTGATTTAGATCAAATTAGGGATCAAGATCAGCAGGCAAAGAAAGACTCCATCAGCAATCAGTCTGACACCCATAATCTTGAAATAGTCAAGGATTCTAGGAATGTATTCATTGGTAAGGTGTGCAAACTAGAGGAAATGAAAGGTATTATTGATGCTCTACAGAAATATCATGATGTAGTTGCTTGGAGTTATGAGGATTTGAAGACATATGTCATGTCAATCATCATGCACACTATTCCTCTTAGGCCAGATGTTAGACCATTTCGAATGTGATAGGGCTGCATCAACGCGTTGTTGAAACCAATTATTTATAAAGAGGTACATAAGTTGTTGTATGCTAGAATCATATTTCCAGTCAGACACTCCACGTGGGTGGAAAATTTGGTTCTAGTCAGAAAGAAGAATGGTGAAATCAGGTTGTGTGTCAATTTTTGCAATTTGAATAGAGCTTCAAAAAAGGATAACTATCATGTGCGTTCATTGGATGAGGTGTTACAGATTGTTAATGGCTCTCAAATGATGTCCCTCTTGGATGGGTATTCCGGGTACAATCATGTAATGGTGCAGTATGAGGATAGGCATAAAATGACGTTCACCACCAAGTGGGGAACCTTTGCATATAGAAGAATGCCTTTCAGATTGATCAACGCAGGCGCCACCTTCTAGTGTGCGATGGACATCACCTTCAAGGACATAATTGGTAAGTGCATCATCATTTATATGGATAATCTTATGGTATTTTCAAATATTAGGGGAGATCATGTCTCTGATTTATGTAATGTCTTCCAAAAATGCAGAGAATTTGGCATTTCCTTGAATCCGAAGAAATGCATCTTTGGGGTCACAAAGATAAATTTTTTGAGACATGTCCTCTTAGAGAAAGGAATTTTCATAAACCCCAAACATATTCAAGCTATCATGAAGATTCAGCTGCTAGGCAGTAAGAAAGAACTGAAATCTTTCTTCGGAAAAATAAATTTTGTCAAGAAATTCATCATGAGATTTGCTCAGATAGTGAAGCCACTAAATGCCATGCTGAAACAAGATACCAAAGTCGAATGGACATCAAATGCGAAGTAGGCCTTTGAGGAAATAAAAAATCAAATTGTTGTTGCACCCATGTTAGTCAGTCCAGACTATCTAAAGTTGTTCTACATCTACTCCTTCGCTTCAGATCACTCGTGTGCCAACATATTGACCCAGAAAGATGATGAAGGAAATTAGTACCCCATTGCCTTCATGAGTGCTCCATTGAAGGATGTTGAGCTAAGGTATCACAACGTGGAAAAACAAGCCTATTCTCTTATCAGAGGAGTCAATAAATTCAGACACTACATCCTATGAAACAAGGTATTTTCCATAGTGTGTGACCCAGCGATGAAGACGTTGCTAATGAAAAATGAACCAGGGGAAAGAAGGGAAAAATGGGTTACCTTGCTACAAGAATATGATATGGAAATCCAACCAATGAAATTGGTTAGAGGGAAATCACTCACCCAAATGATGGTTGAAGCAGTAATTGAAGCATGGCCCGAGCTTACGGTTCAACAATATCAACTTGAAGATGTCTCCCCAGGGGAATGGTACGATGATATTGTCTATTACCTACTAAACAATAGATGTTTGTCCCACTTACGGGGAGTCCAGAAGCATTCCCTTAGGTTGAAGAGAAGTAGTTATATGTTGCAAAGTTCCATACTTTATAAGAAAAATCATGAGGGGATCTATCTTAGATGCCTAGGTAAAGAGGAAGTGGTGCGTGTGTTGAAGGAGTTCCATGACAAATTTGGTACTAGTCATGGATCAGGTCCCTCTACTTCTCATCAAATCCTACAAGCAGGATACTACTGGCCCATGGTGTTTAAGGATGCCCATAATCATGTTCGGACATGCCATGTTTTCCAGACCACTACAACTAGAGAAATGTTTTTGTCCCGCCGCAACCTATCTTGGAGGTAAGACCGTGCGCGCAATGGGGTCTCAACTTCATTGGTCCAATAAGCCCACCATCTTCTATGGGTCATAAGTACATTCTAATCACCTTTGATTATTTTACTAGATGGATGGAAGTTATTTCATGTAGACAATGTACTACAGAGGTAGTTGTTGATTTCCTTAAAAGTTTCATTATCAACCATTTTGGTTGCCCCTATGCTCTTGTCTGTGATAATGGTCCTGCTTTTGCCTTGCTGAAATTTGCTAGTTGGGCCTTCGATCTAGATATCGCCCTTAAATTCTCTTCCAAATACTACCCCCAAGGCAATGGCCTTGTTGAATCAACCAATAAGAACCTAATCACTGTCATCAAGAAGTTGCTTGATAGGAATCCCAAGGATTGACATAACCAACTTCATTTTTCCCTTTGGGTAGATCGTACATGTCATAAGGCTGCCTTGGGAGATTCCCTATTTCACCTCATCTATGGCCTTGAGCCTGTGCTCCCGATTCACCTAAAAATCCCCACCCTCCCATTCATCAATAATTTCTATAAAGAAGGGGATCAAAGGGAGGATCGCTTAGCTGAGCTAATCCACTTAGAAGAAGTGCGTGACCATGCTATTGAAAATTTCACCAAACATTAGGGCATAGTTAAAAGATGGTTCGATCGTCGAGCCAAAATAAAGGCCTTTAGAATTGTTGATCTGGTCCTATGTTGGGACAAGGCCCATGAGAAGAAAGGGGGACATGACAAATTCAACAAGCTATGGCTTGGCCCCTTTCATATTTCTGAAATCCTCAGAGATAATGCTTTCTACTTAAAGACTTTAACTGGTGAAGATGTCCCACTGCCTGTCAATGGGAAACACCTTAAGCATTACTTCCTTTCCTGAGCTATTGTAGCTCATCCCTTGTAAATATATGTATATAGGTTAGGTTAGGTTCCCTTTGCTTCTTTTTTTTGCTTTCATTTTTGTTTTTCATGTTTCCTGACTATTCTGCTTTGTTGAGGGTGTCTTTTGTTCCCGGTGCAGTGGCCATGCTCAGTTCGATGAACAATTCATTCTATTGCCTGTTCTTGTTTGTTCTCTAGATAAGCATTCATTCCCAACTATCAATTTTTGGTTTCCTCCTTTGAACTCTGGATTAACCTAGGGTAGCATCCTTATTTGAACCCTTTTATACTTATCATGGATTATACACAAGAATATACTTTAAATATTTCCAAGTAAATGTGTGGCAATTGCTAAGAAGGATGGACAAGTAAAAAATCTTAAGTCTGCTCTAGTGACCACTGTGATTCCCAAACCCATTGTGAGCTTCAGTGCTCATGCAGTTAAGCAAAAAGAAAAGAAAGTACTACAAAGAAACATCAAAAGAAGAAGAAAAGAAAATTCAAAATTATGCAACTGAATGGGTAACGGATAACTCTATCGGGGCTCTAGACATCTGGCTGGCAGTAGAGCTATGTTCATGGGGTCACAACGATAACTCCATCGATTCTATGGATGCCTGACTGGCAATAGAGAAATGTCCAAGTTACTTTTGGGTTAGACAACTTACATAGCTTTCCCTTGCCCGATCAGTTATCGTCTACACAATCTCTAAGGAAAGGAAATGAACTCACCTCCCACACACTTCCATGAACCCGTAATGTGATTCAACCAAGGATCGCATCCTCAACTTGCTTCTTAGTTCACTTTTGGAAACTAGCCCCTGGTCTGCAAAACCAAAGATTCTGGGTTCTGAATGAATATTTATCCTCAAAATGCTAGGAGCGTTCTCCCAAAAAATTCACCATTTGTTGTGCCTATAGCACACATGCCCCATTCGGAATGGGGACCCTCTCTTTTTCTTTGTGTCGGGTTGTTTTTTATTTGCCTCATTTTTCATGCCCCTACTCTTGTGTCCTAAGTGGTCGAGGAACCCTAGAAACATCATCTTGAGTCGACCACAATTTTCTACCCTCAAATTTTCAAAGTGTTAAGTCCTCATGGGATTTCCTTGGTAATTTGCCTTTAAATCTCAAACTAGCGTCCTTCATTCAGTGCGGGTCTGCCCATGCAAGTCGCCATCTATGGGTTTCCTTGGTGCCTTCACCATTCCAAACGACGATCTCACAACATCTCCCTCACCTCACAGGACCCGCAGCTAGCTTTTCTCTTTTTCACCGCCATCCGTTTCGACGGCCAACACACGACTGTCGTCCGCTCAGCGAACCCCGCCATTTTGGATGTCGTGTTTTAAATGACCGTTCACCGAACCTCGGCACTACCATACCTGAATTTAATGAGAGTATTAAATGCAACATTTTCTATAAATACCTTGACCTGACCTGTCATTTTCAAAAAATTCCTTGTAGAGAAAAGTGTCAGAGCTTTCAGCCCTCGCCTCTATCGCGCCCGTAGCCTCCATTCGACGATTCGAGCAACATTTGAAGGATGATTCATCATCGATCATGCAAGATCGAGAGGTAAGTTGTTCATCGCCTTCGCCATGCATTTTCCTTTTATAAAATAAAAAAGGATTAAGTGTTTTTTAGCAAAAATGATGAAACTAGGTAAAGAAACGACCTCCCTGCAAAACCGACATTTTGAAAACTTGAAAAACCCTTAGGAAATAATGATCCAGGTATGGCGGAACTGATCCTTTTGACCTCTTTTCTTGGGCCCAACGTTCATTCCCTTTAGGCCCGCATCGCTCCCATCGTCGTTCTTCTCCCTCACAAACCAACCTTTAAAACTGACAATCACACTCGGTGGGCCCACATCTGTGGGATGATCCCTACTCTCAACCATTGTTGACCTTACAGGAATTTTATAAGTCCAAAGCTAATCCACCAACCCTCTTGGGCCCGCAATCATGGACCTCCATCCACGGGTAGCCATTGCTTCCCTACCATTCCTAATGAACATTTGATCTCACCCTCTCGATGCTCGGGTCTTGCCTCTGCGGTTGGTACCTGACTGAGTTAAAATTGAAATCTTGAACCATGAGGGTCAAGCCTTGTGGGATGTCATCCAAATTTTTTTTTTTCAATGGCTATCCAAACACGTCCTCCAACCATCAAGGCTCGTAATTATGAGCGTTGTCTAAACTCATAATTCATGAAAAGACTAAGTTTTGGCCCAATGCGGGTTGAATCTTGTGAACCTCCGTCTGCGGACTTCCACTCGGGCTTCGTCGTTTCAAACATCCATTACATGGTGTCCTTCCACCTCTCAGGTTGTGAGGTCTTTGCGGTCATCTATTCCATGCATCTAAAATTAGCTAAGCCATTTCCTCTTGCGGGTCCTCACCGGTGGGCCACCCTTTGCGGTCTATCATCCATCTCATGCCACTCCTAAATGGCAATGTTTCCCTCATCTCCCCGCACTGCGGAGTTCGCCATCCTCCTCACCATTGAAACATCAAAGTGAAACCAGATGAAAGTTGATGACCAATGCCCTCCTATGGACCCGACCATGAGGGCCTCCCTTGTTAGACTTTTGTCCCACCAATGATGTTTTGAATGGCCGACACCTCACATCCTTTGGCACCCTCTAACCCACACCCTTGAATTTTAAAACACATGTTGACTGTCATCCTCTGGTCCCACATATCCCACAATGTGGGACTTTGACTATGGGATTTCGTCTTGCCAGGGTCACTTTCAACAGTGAAGCCTCCAAAATGGCTGCCAGCCCAGGAAAACCTGTACCCCTAGGCCTGCATTGCCCAATTTCCTCCAAACGAAAGATGAAGAATGATTTTTTAGGGATTTTTTGATCTTTAAGCATGAATTATTTGACCTAACCATCATTTTGTAGGATTTTGGCTAATGTTCCTCATATTTTTATGCTCAAATCATTTACTGCTCCTTTGGTTGTAGGATATATGGAACCAGTTGTCGGGTCCTCGGGTGCGACCGCAGAGAAAGACAAAGGGAAGAATATCACCAAAGCACCTAGGGGTAAGGAAGACAAGGATCAAACGAGATACAAGTTCCAAGGGGAACCCCTCAATTCAAAGGTCACTACAGACTGGAAGGATATCTTAAACACCAATCTGAGTCACATAGACATTGATGAGTTTAAGTAGCGGGTTAGACTCAACCTGACAACAAAAAATGCCAAAAGAATCAGAAGTAGTGGATTGTCCAAGGCTGAGGGATTCCCACCAGCTCTCATAGCTCCTGAGCTTGTAATGGCCTCATCGAGAGGCATACCAACAAGAGCCTAGATCTGTGAAAGAGGCTTTGGGCATGGAAGATGCAGGTTCCTGGATTGAGGCTATGGATGATGAGATGGCTTCATTGGAGAAAAACAAAACTTGGGACCTTGTACCTTTGCCTAAAGGGAGAAAATCTGTTGGCTGTAAATGGGTGTTCAAGAAGAAATTCTGTGCAGATGGCAGTGTTGAAAGGTACAAAGCTAGATTGGTTGCAAAGGGGTATTCACAGGTAGAGGGAATAGATTATGGTGAAATATTCTCTCCTGTTGCAAAGTTGACATCCATTAGATTTATGTTATCTCTTGCTGCATCATATGATTTAGAGATAGAACAGATGGATGTGAAGACAGCTTTCCTTCATGGTGATTTGGAGGAAGAGATTTATATGTCACAGCCTGAGCACTACATTGTTAAAGGTAATGAATCCTTAGTTTGCAGATTAAAGAAATCTCTATATGGTTTGAAGCAATCTCCTAGGATGTGGTACCTTAAGTTTGATGCCTTTGTGTTGTCAATTGGATTTGTAAGATCGAAATCAGATCATTGTGTTTATTTCAGAGTTGAAAATGATCGCCTTCTTATTGTTGCATTATATGTTGATGATATGTTGCTGTTTGGGAAGGGTAAGGGTATGATTTCTGATTTTAAATCTCAGTTGTCAGCACAGTTTGAGATGAAAGATCTTGGGGCAGCAAGGTACATCTTGGGTATGGAAATCAGTAGAGACAGGTCTAACAGAAAACTCTGGTTGAGTCAGAGTAAGTATGTGAAGTCTGTGTTGGACAGGTTCAGCATGGCAGATTGTAGACCACTATGTGTTCCTGTTTCAATGGGAACAAAGTTATCTGTAGATGATTGTCCAAAATCTCCTAGTGAGGTGGAGGACATGAGTAGAGTACCTTATGCTAGTGCAGTTGGCAGTCTTATGTATGCTATGGTCTGTACTAGACCAGACATTGCCCAAGCAGTGGGAGTCCTAAGCCGGTTTATGGCTAACCCTGGACGGGTACATTGGGATGCAGTTAAGCGAGTATTCAGATATTTGAGGGGTACATCAGATTACTCCATATGTTACCATGGTAACTCTTCTGGATCTCCACATTCAGTTTGTATTCGTGGATTTGTGGATTCAGATTGGGCAGGTGATATTAACAGCAGGAGATCCACCAGTGCTTATGTTTTCACTATGTTTGGTGGTGCCATCAGTTGGATGAGTAAGCGACAACCTGTGGTTGCTTTGTCCACTACAGAAGCTGAGTACATGGCTGCTACTCATGCTTGTAAGGAAGCCATTTGGCTTAGGAGATTGTGTTCTGATGTTGGTGTTGATGCAGAACAGATTACTATTTGGTGTGACAGTCAGAGTGCTATTTGCCTTGCGAAGAATCCAACTTTCCATGCCAGAACGAAGCACATTGATGTGCAGTTTCACTTTGTGAGAGATATGGTGGAAGATGGAAAGATAAATTTGGAGAAGGTAGATACTGTGAAGAATGTTGCAGATGCATTAACGAAACCAGTGGGCACTGTGAAGTTCAGATGGTGTTTGGAGTCTATGGGCCTTTTGGCCTATAGCGGTTAATTCCTGTTATGTTCCTATTGCTCTTACAAGGTGTTCGACAAGTGGGAGAATGTTAGGAATAAGGTGTCTCAACCTTGGATAATTCCTATTCTTATTATTTGTTTTGTAAAATGTATTTCTTGCAAATAATGTAATTAAGTGTGGAGTGTACATCTAGTTTGGTTGTGATGTTTACTCCAATCTTGAATTTGTGTGTAACTGCTTGTGTTGAAGATAATACATCAGTGCAGTTTTGGAGTGTGGGGTTTTTTACCAAAGGTTTTCCCCAGGTAAATCATTGTGTCATTTTCATTTTCTGATGTATGGTATATTGCTGCAATATCTTTGTTAAGTAGATTAACGAATCTGAAATTGAAAGGGTTTAAAATGAATTTGCACCATACTTTCCTTAAGAGATTAGTGTAGGAAGCTATTTCCGCACCTGAAGTTTCCTTACAATCATACCTGGTTTACTTGCTTGTCGATTGTGCCCAGTATAGGGGATTATTTGTGGCACCAAACCCAACACCAAAAAGGGAGCTAATGGTTTATGACAAGTACCCCCAACTCCAATACAGGAATTTTAAGAAGGATTACTATAGAGTCAAAGATGACTTCATAGGCCACATCATCAAAATGCTTGAGGGTGATCCTGAAAGAATATTCTCACACAATGCTAATTCTTTCATTCACCGATTCGGATTTTTTTTCATATAATTTCTAAAGTTCACCTACATCTAAGCTGAGGATTTCTCTAACAAACCATATAAGTTGCCCTGATACCCAAATGACAGGCTAATATTGCTTGAACTCTCACAGCACTTGCAGCGAGCACACACCCTCTTAAGTGACAAGCATAGAGTAGGGATTCGTTATCCCCTCTACTTTGGCCAAGGAATGTACGAGCTCCACACATCTCAATGTGTAGAGTATTCTAACAAGGAGCTGAATGAATGTAATCTGAAATTCTACACTGCTTGGCCACGAATGGATCCATATGGCAAGCTTCAAAAAATTGTCGGATTAGAATATGCCCACCTGCATAATGTTGAAGAATTTTGGGCTAACTGTAAATATGACAAGGAGGTGCATATGTAGCAATACATGTGCATGACATCCTACTTCGTCAAGATAGTAAAGTTGTTCCCAATACCAAAACAAGCAGATGAAGAAGAAAGCACGATGGTGGATCCTAGATATGATGTCATTGCCAACTTGCCACTACCATTGATCGACTGGAATGAAGAGGACTCGATGCAAGAACAAGATAGTGGATTGATGGGAAAATTTCTTAGTTAAAACTACAAGGAGTGACCTTAACATATGAGGAACTCAAAGATTCAACGGAAGGTGAAACTAACAGCGCCTCTACCCATGTTTCCCCAACTAGAGAGACTTCAGCCTCTCCCCCAAATACATGATCTAAGAAGAGAAATGAGGTTGTAGAGTGTCAACCTAGATCTAAGGAGTCTTTGAGGAAGGCCTTCAAAGTTGAAACTTCCAAGAAATCAAGGAGATTGGGTAGTTTCACAGAGTTGCCCACCATTTAGGAGGACCCAATCCATGAGGGAGAAGAACAACCAAAATCTCCACCTGCAATGCTTGTTGTCTCAGTCGTAATGGTTTCTACCATTGTTACTCCTCCATCGGTTTCACAGGCAATGGTTGCCACCTCTCCGCCTATAGTAGACATTTCAGTCCACCTTGCCTCTACTTCTCCTATGGCTTAGGTCGTAGCTGTAGATTCCTCATCTGCCACTACTTCCCCGCTCTCTTCCTCATCCATCTATTTGTCATTGTCTCTTCAACCTTCCACTATGGCAACAATGATGCCCATACTCGTCCTCCTAGAAGCTTTTACCAATTACATGTAGAATATTCCTTTAGATATTTCTAGAATATTTGTGAACCTCACAGTACAGGCCGCTTTGGCTCATGCTATAACTAGTATCCCCATCCCTCATCCTCCTACTAAGCCTCCTACGATGGAAGCCATAATGTAAATCTCTGAGGGGTTGGATAGGCAACAAAAGGAAGCAATGAAGAAACATGAAGAAGAAGCGAATGACTACCATGAACATCCCCCATATAGGAATCTTGTAATTGATGAGGTCATCCATGAAGAGGAGGAGGCACAATCCTCTGAGGAAGATGATGAAGATCCAAAGTATATTGTAGAAACTTTTGATCCTGATATCGAGGAGGAGTTGGCCCGACAACTCAAAGATGTTGGGGAAGAGGCTGGAAAAATACCTTCCACTAAAGAGAAGAATATTGATGAAGAAATGGAGGACGCAAAACCTCCAATAGGGGAGCAAGGTCAAAGCCCCAAGGATGATGAAGAGATACCTCCTTTAGAAGAACAAGAGGATGGAGAGAAAGAAAAAAAAAAGAAGAGTACAATCCTGGAGAAGAGGTTGAGATGAGAAGAAGCTCAGTAATAGAACCTCATGAAGAACACGGGCATGAACAAGAGGAAGAAGAGAGAACTTCCAAAGGGAAGGAAAGCCCCAAAGAGAATGTAGCTATTGAGTCCCCAAAGAAGGTAGCTATATTTATCTAGGATTCAGATGAAGAAGAAGGGAGAAGCCAGAATAGGAAACTTTGGGTGACAAGACCATGCAAATCCAACAAACCCATGAGGAAGAAGGTGATCACGAATCATCAAAAGGGAAGACTCAGATGCCCGAATGGCTTGAAAAAAAACTAGAGAAGAAGACCCCAACCCCAACAGATCCAAAGGCAAGGTTGGAATCCATCTTGGTTTGAGCCCAAATCAGCACGAAGAAGAAAAAGAAACCAAGGGTTAGATCTCATTTGATAATGGATGCATCTGGGTCAAGGACAATGCAAATTTCCACTCCAATGATGGATGATGAGGGGGTCAACTATAATATTTCTACCATTGATTTGGAGACAGCAACAAGAGAGCATAAAATTGACCATCTCCAGGGATCCGTCGCCATCATTGTGCATCAAATGAACAAGGATAAGACCTCCAAAGAGGATTTAAAAGCACAGGTGGCAGATTTGATAGCTTACATTCAACAATGGTCTTCAACTGAGGAGATCCCTGCCACATCATCGTCTACCCCGTTGCTGCTATCAGAAGAGCACATTAATACCCTGGAAAAGAGAAAGAGTTGGACCAAGGCTACCAAAGAATGGTTTCGGCGTGTAGTCTATAATGGTGATATGGGTATTGGTCACATTGTCCAAATGGTCAATAAGTTTTGAGATCTACAAAAACAATTGGAGGGCACCGAGAATATTTTCTAGGGCTTCGTGGAAATTTATAGGATTACTTATCCGAAGATTGAAGCCATCCTTAAGCTTCCTGACAAATTGTGGGAAAAGGAGCTAGGTCTAGAAAAGGCTGATCAGTGGCTCGTGGAAACCTGGAAGATGAGCCTAGATCACAAAAAGGAGGTCTTGGAGCAAGTGTTCCATGAGGTAGGACTCGATTTGGCATGGGCTAAGGAACACAGGGTAATGACAGATTATGAGATGTCGACCCTAGAGCTTGATGCAAGGAAGATCAGGCCATATTTTCATAAGAAGATGGAAACGGGGTCATCAAGTGTACTAACAACAGACTTCATGAACTTTTCCGCTAATACCTCTGTCCAGATCGAACAATTAATCAAAGCTACGCCCAAGTGCATGGAGAACTGGGAAAAAATCATGAGCCGATCAAAGAAGTTGACATTTCAGGTCATCCAATCTGACATAATGGAGTGGGATAAGCTCAAAGTGTTGATCGATAAATTTGTGGAGTATGCCACATTGCAAAAGGAGGCTGGAAATCCTGTTATAAATGATGAGTTCCTCACAATGTAGCTACAAAAAACAACAGTTGGTTAGAGGACAAAAGAACTGCAGTGCTACCCCACAAAAGGATAAAATAGGCAAAAGACAAAATGTAATTTTAAATTGCTATATCTTTGGGGGTAGGTGAAACCCTAATGTAAAATGAATCTAGGCCACACAATGAAAATAAATCCTATCCATTCATTTCACTTTTGAAAAACTATAAATAGGGGGTCTCCTCTCATTTTAAAGAGAGAGAGTTGAGTTGTTGTAAAGACATGTTGCTAGAATGTTAATAGAAATTCATTGATTTGGTGGATTCTTGAGTTCCAACTTCATGTTGCATGATTCTTCTCCTCTTAGTTAGTGAATTTAAGTAGATTTACTTTGTTGTTCTATGTATTTCAGTTTTCTTTGATAGATTAGTTAGATGTTGTTCATTGATGTTGGAGATTGCTATGGTGTTGACCTCTTCTCAATTCATAATTTTTGTTGCATATTGATGATATATAGCTATGCAAATTTAGTCTAAACTTTATTTTATTGCTTTACTTAAATATCATCTCTTTATTCATGTTCATGGTGGATGAAAATCTTAAATCTACAGTTCTTAGAAGATTGCACTAGTTTCATGACACTGTAGACTCTCTTGGTTAAGTGGAACTAAGTCTTGGGAAGGTTGGCCCTCTGTAGCAACCTCCATTGTCACTGTTTATTGCTAATTTCAAATCTAGGAACCTCTTCACTCCCTTGCCCCTTTTCCTTTTTTTTAATAGTGCCTTTGAACAAGGTTCATTAAACATTGTAAAGCCAAATTTGAAGCTGAAATAGGAGTTTTAGACTGTTGTTTGAACCTACAACAATTGTGCAGTAAACTTTCCATCTTAAGGACTCCATAAATTGAACCAATTCCTCCCAACTTAACTCACGTAAGTTTTCCCTATGATTACCAGAAAGATCACATTTTAAACAAATGAGATATTCCATGCACGTCATGACTTGACACCCGAGAGACCTTGGGGTGATTTTTATGAACTTTTTGTTGGAGATTTACTTTCAAGAGAGGTGACACACCTATGTATTACCTGTGTTGAGAAAGTGCTAAAACACCCATCAACAAGACCTTATCCACTAGGTTGGGTTTGCAAAAATAATGAATTGCAAGTCACGAGGCAATGTACTTTAAGATTCACAACCACAAGTTTGTTGATAAGGTGTAGTTTGATGTGGTTCCACTAGATGTTTGTGGGACAGTGTTGGGAAGCCCATATTTGTATGTTCGGAAGGCTATTTTCTATAGAGAACTTAATCAGTATCATTTGTTTAAAGATAGCATCAGGTATATTGTACATTCTCACAGGATCAAGACTGGTAGATCTTTTTCAAACATAGGGCAGTTGAAAGGGGTGGTTAATTCAAGTAAAGACTTATCTCTTATTTTTGTCAAGTCAGGTGATTCTAGACATGAACTTGAGGTAACCAAGGCTAATCAGATGTTGCAGGATGCACCGACAACACGACATGAGGAAGCGGTAAATGAAAGCATTGATTTTCCCTTGTGTCAAAATGTTTATGTTGTGAAAGGTAGACATATTTTTGCTTCATTTTCTTTTGTATCTGCATTGTTATTCAGCTTGATATTAGTTAGTGCTTGTTGGTTAATGGTTGTAACAGTTGATGTAGATGCTTATGGAAGTGATGGAATGATGTATATGTTTAACAACATTATTGCAGTCTTGATTGTGGTGATGAGCTAGGTGTTCAAATGGATAGAGGATACAGGACGAGTGGGGAGGCCATGCCCTTACTTAATTTCTGAATAAATGCAACTTTTGGAGGTCCAAAAGTTCTCCACTGGGGAGGCTTGATTCAGGGGATATTTTTCATTGAAAATTGAAGTGTCCCCAATGCTCCAAAATTCAGCACCATCAAAAAGAGTACAAAACACTAAATCCAACACAACTTGAACAAGTGAAAAAGGAGGTCGTATGTCAAAGTTATGGCTAGTCAAAGTTTGGTCAAATTAGTACCTAAGGCCATCAGAAAGGCGAAAAAATGATCTTCTCAGAATCAGTCAAAATTGGCATCAAAGTGAAGAGCTCATCAAAAATGGAGCATGCACATGAAAGTTATTGTGAGTCAAAGTTGAAGGTTGATTGGATGTTGACATGGCAGTTGACTAGATGATGACATGGCAAGTGTACGTGATGTGGAAAAAATGTGGATTCCCCTTCACTAAATTCACATACCACCACTACACCATGTTGTATTTTTGAGAAATAAAGTGGTGGAGGTTTATTTTATTTCACAAAATCTATTTGGTGGGATCAGATTTTGTGGGGTTCCAAGTGGATTTGGTGGGATTGGATTTTGTGGGATCCCAAGCGAATTTGGTGGAATTTAAAGGCAATGGATTCAAACAAAATCTCATAAAAATTAACCTATTTAAAACAATAATGAATAAGCCTGAATTTATAACTAAAATAACCTTTAATGGTTATTAGGGGATAAAACAAAAACAACCTAATGAGTAAAACAAAAACCTTTATACCAAATAGCCCAAATATGAAAAGTGTTAAGGGCTCAAAAACAAATTAAAATGGTTTTAATGGGGATTGTTATTGTGTTATTTGTTAAAATAAGGGAAATTGGTTTTAAGGGGGAAAATTACAAATTTTATGGTTTTAGCCATAAGGGGCAATTTTTTTGTATAAAAGGGGGGTGAGAGTGCAAGTGTATTCATTCATAACTCAGTTTATGCTTTGTGAAGAATGGTGAGAGAGAATTCCTAGGAGATGATGCAATTGAAGTTAGGACTTTGATAGTGAATTTTCATCTTTGTGCATATGGAGCTTGTAGTAAAGCTTGTTGTACTTGTGTAAGAGGACTTTTGCAATTCATTATCGTTTGAGAGTTGTGAGGAGACTTGTAATAGTTGGAGCCTTGTAATTGTTTTTGGAGCATAATCAAGGATTGGTCACTCTGTTGGAGAGGACTCGGAGACGTATCCATCTTGGTGAACTCCGTTATCAACTTGTGTTTTGTCTTCTCTCTCTTTTCTCTATTCTGTCAATTACTTCACTTTAGTTTGGTTATATTATTTAAGCATTTTAATTATGGTTTCAAGATCTTCAGTTTAATCATGGTTAAAGTTATTATTCACGTGCAACATTCCTAGATCCTAAAATCAGATCAGAGAGTCTCCTTTGACCCTCTCACATGTGTGACACCAATCTATTTAATTAAGTTGATTAACTTTGGGTGCTAGCCCTTAACAAGTATTTAATTAACACTCAAAACAATAATGAATGTGGTGAGCACTCCTCATTTCAACAATACTTATTTTGTACCAATTTAAATTATCATTGTCATGTGTCAAATCTAGAGAATTTGAAACTAGCGTGATTACATTTGAGCCTTACAAGGAATGATGACCCCCGCCACCTTATTTTGAAAGAAGACTTATATCCACCAAAATAGGAAAACTCTAAAGTTAGAAAGCTTAACTAACTTCAACGAAGTCCATAATCACCAAGAGTCGCTCCAGACCGTAAGGCAACCATAAGCTAGTAGAGAAATTACTTCCCCTAACTCCTTAGCTTCCAATTTTGAAATATCCATTCCTTTGGACAATGCTGCACCAAATTTGATCTAGTATTATATTGATAACTATTTCTTGTTCACCCCATTCGGGCCCAAGTTGGGAAGCTCGTTTGCCTCTCTGTTTTCCTCTTTGTAAGTATGATTAATTGAAAAATTCATGAGGAACCTCATAGCTTCAAGGGAGACCTCTAGTAAAGCCTAGAGTTTCTAATTCAAAGCCCTGTTAGCCCACACCACATTGACCACCAGCATAGAATCACCCTCAAAAACCACCTTTGACACACCCAGCTCTGTGCACAAGCATAAACCCAAGAACAATTCCTTGAACTCTGCTTCATTGTTTGTTCCTTATGGGAGAGTTGTAGAGAGGCAAGCTGCTTTTTTTCCATCCCAATTTCTGACAATGCAACCTATTAGAGTTATCATGCATTAGATAATAATTAAATTCCTTTAATTGATTAATAGTGTAATTTATTCTCATGCACTTAAGCTAAACTTAGGAGTTCTTTATTCAGCTAACTGAAGTGAGCTATTATTAGATCGTTATGTCTCATCTCATGCGATGTTGACATTTGTCATGATCTGATCCCTTTCTCATTTAGGGTTTTTCTCTTATAAGCACTCAACCCTCATTGTAATTATTATCTTGAGCTTTCATATCTTCTTGAGGAATATTGCATATATTATTTACAGATCTCTTGCGTGGAAGGTGTATCTTTTCATTATTTGATCTTATGGCTTGTGGTTTTGTGCTTGTTTCACAATTCTAATAGGGTATCAGAGCGTGCATTCAACAAACCCCTTCTCAATTTAAAAGATTTTTCTTCTTCAACAAGGATTTGAATCCCCTTTTCTTTTTTGCAAATTTTGGAGGTGGGCAAAAATTTTGTGCATTTTGGTGCAAAATTGACCTTGTCGTTGGATTTAGAGCTGTCGAAAAAGTCAAATTTGGCTTTTGTTTCACTTGATATGGATTCTTGATGCCAGATTTATGAAGGTTTGAAGTGGTTGCTTTGTTTCCAGATCTAGAGGGTAGTTGCAATTTTGGTGCGATTTGAGCCAAAACGAAGGTTTCCATCGCACTCAAAAGGCCCAAAAACTTTAAGATCACCTCTCAAATCGACAAAATTGGTGTTGGGAACATCTGAGGCAAAAAAAATTTGCCAAAGAGGTCGTATAGCCTCCCTAGCACTCAAGTCAAGGTGAAATTTTTATAAAAAAGTATATATATATATATATATATATTTTCCTGCACAATTTTTTTTGTGAAAAATCAAATTATAAAAAATTAAAAACCTTTTTAAGGTCCCACGCAGGCTTTTTTATTGTTTTTAATTAAAAATTTATTGAAAAAAAAATTGGCACCCCATTATGGTGCAGGGTACCCAAAGGGGTACTGCCACCTTGCATACTGGTAGGTTGGCGGCCCCTCAAGCCCCGCCACCACTGTGGGTGGGTATGGGTTGGTATCGTAATCTGTACAGGCGACGGCCCCACCTCGGGCCTGCCCATTTTCTTTTTTCATTTAATTTTACAAAAAAAAAAACCAAAGTTTTTAAAATATTTTTTTATATAAAAAAAATCTGGATTTTTAATATGTTTTTTTTAAATATATAAAGTTTTTTAGCCTTTTTACTTTTAAAACATAAGGAAAAATCCATATAATTATTTCTTGCAATATATTTTTTTGCAAAATAAGTTCACATACAACCTAACTGGAGGAATTTTTTTCCAGCACCACTATATTTGGCGGGCCTCTATTTTTTTGAGGTATTTTTTGAAAAAATTGACAAAGATCATTTTTTGCCCTACTTAGCCCCTCTCTGTTGGGCTTTTCAATTTTGCACCCTATCTTCTAGAGGCCATATCTTAGTCATACAGTGATATTTTTTAGTGTAATCTTTTTTGAAATGGGGTAGAATTTTGAGCTCTTCACGATGGTGTAGGTGTTTTCCAATTTGGGCTTCTAGTTTTTTCCAAAATTCTATTTTCTCAGTGCTTTGTTATTCAATTCTCATTTTGGAGACTTTGACGGGCCATATCTCCTGCATCTAGACTCCTTTTTGGGTGTCATTTTTTTGAAAGTGCATTTTTTTTATGTACTCTGTCATGGTGCTACCAATTTCCTCTTTTTATATCAAAGAATTGTATTTTCAACATGTAGTCCTTTTTTGAACATTATGGGTTCCCATCGTATGCACTTGTTATTATGTAAACACACTAAAATAAAGTTCCTATGTATGACACATGATTCTTTGGATCTTGCACATCACTTTCTGCCTTATTATACTCACACTATACTATAAAGTGTCATGGGGGGTTTGATGGTTTTCCTTTGTTTGTCATCATACCTTTGTCAAGTGAGTGTCCCTTCCATGACAATAGCCTCATGTGTGTGTTCCCTTTGTTTGCGCACCCTTTATATGTGTTGGTACTTTCATGTTTGCACATTTAGATGCTCCTTTTTCTTCTTCATGCACTTCTTTCTAGCATTTAGTTTCGGTGTACTTGTCACACCTCTCCCCTTTTAGCATTATGGGGGGGTTCTACTGTTGGTTCTAATGCTTCCTTGGGGTTCACATTTGAGTGATCTGAATAACTAGTTTTTTCTCCTATGTACTTTTGGATGCAGCATACATCAGTGGTTGGTTACATGCATCTCAATGAGATGGATCATTTACCATATGGACATTCTTTGATTCTTATTTCTAGAGGCATCCTTTCATTTTCATTTGATTAGATACTACTGGGTACCTGTATTTTCAACTTGCATCACATGTTGAGTAGTGTCATTTTTGGTCATTCATACAGATTCATGTGTTGTTTGTATCTTCGAGTTCTAGATGTTTTCCATTGTTTTCCATCCGATTCAAGTAGTGTTGTTGGGGACACTCGTGCAAATTATTGTATCTCTCGTGATCAGTGTTCTACTAACTATTTGGTACCTGTATTATCGACTTGCATCTTGCATGTTGAGTAGTGTCATTGGGGTCACTCATGCAGATTCATGTGCCACCTATATCTTCAACTTCCATATGTTTTCCTAAGTTTTTTGCCATCTGATTTAAGTAGTGTCATTGGAGGCACTCATATAGTATAGTCTACTTGATCCTGATATTTGTATCTTTGATTACCAGATGTTTTGACTTTGTTTTTCATCTAATTTGAGTAGTTATATTGGGGCACTCATGCAAATTCTTTTCTTCTTGATCTTGATCATCATCTATTTTAGCGGAGGTTCTTATTTCAAAATTACATCAATCATTCTTCAATAGTGTTTGCAGCTTCTTCATGCTTCAGTGGTGTTTTTTTTTGTGAACATCCATTGTTCCTATCTTTCATGACATTATCTTATTTGGAGGCTTCTACAGTCCTTCACTTGGCTTTCATCTCTTTTTGGAGTGGAGTTTTTCCCATGAGATTTTCTCTGTGTATTATAGAGATATTTTGTTTGTACATGGGTACCTTACATGGCCTTATGTGTTGGGACCCATCATGCATTCTATATTTAGGGTTTTTAGCTACTCCCTAAGTTCATCTTAAGGGGGGGTGTTAGAGTTATCGTGCATTAGCTAATAATTATTTAATCTTTAATTAATTATTAGTGTAATGTATTCTCATGCACTTAAGCTAAACATAGGATTTCTTTATTCAGTTAACTGAAGTGAGCTATTATTAGATCATCATGTCTCATCTCATGTGATGTTGACACTTGTCATGATATGATCCCTTTATCATTTATGGTTTCGCTCTTATAAACACTCAACCCTCATTGTAATTATTATCTTAAGCTTTCATATCTTCTTGATATTCTCTTGCTTCTATAGCTTTTTCTTGTTGAAGAATATTGCATATATTGTTTGCAGATCTCTTGCATGGAAGGTGTATTTGTTTTTTGTTTGATCTTGTGGCTCATGGTTTTGTGCTTGTTTCACAATTCTAACACAATAGACATGAAATGGGGTAGGATTTTCCCTAGAGGCACTGTCAAAGTTCAACTTGAACCATTGCTAGGAGAAGGGTGTCAGATGGCCTCACACATCCTAGAATGAGAATTGATATCATCTGGCTTGGAAAGGAGGGGGGGATTTTAATGCCATACCATAATATCTTGGCTTTGTGGTTCCATTCATTAAAGTCCTCCTTTGATGTCGTATACTCCACCACTTTGGCATTGGAAACTTCCACTATTGTTGCCTCCACTTTGTTCAAAAAGGATGGAAAACTCATCTCTATACTTTGAAAAATATGTTTGTTCCTTTCTTTCCAGATTTTTGTTAATATAATTTGTGGATTTTATAAAATATATAAAATGTTTTTTAACAATAAATATGATTTAAATTCTTTTTTAATTGCAAAGAAAAAATTTGAGTCTATGACTCTCTCAACCTGTGCAAATCTAGTATACACATAAATTTATTTTGAAATAATATTTTTTACACATGCAATAATAATTTCAATAAAATATATCAAATTCTTTTCAATACATTCAATTTGCAAATATATATTTATTTTTTCTAAAATTTAATTTAGCATAATTTTTAGAAGATTTTTAAAAAAAATCTACAACTTATTTTTAGAGTTTTTTTTATAAGGAAGATTTTGTTTTCATACTCAATTTGTATATCAATACCAAATTTAAAAAATATACATCAAAGTTTCTTACAAATACATATAATGTGCATCATTTACATTTAGTTTTTTTTTTTAAATCAAAATATGCTCCTTTTAAAAATATTATAGAATTTTTTTGTTAAAAAAAAAATTGATTTTCTTTTGTCCATCTAGGTGCCTCTGGTTTTTGCATAAAGTTTTGTACCCTCTATTTTTTTGTAGCACCCAAGCTTTCTCCTTCTCAAGCTTCTAGAAAAGTGACCCCTCCTTCCATTGTTGCTAAGCAACTAACCATTCTATTGAGAAAATGAAAACGTAAAACCCAAAAAACTAATAACAATTGTAGTACAAGTTAGATGCAAAGAAATACATAATATAATTAAATGGAATCATAGAATAATAGAGAAGACATAGATTTAAGTGGTAAAACCTTGACAATATGGAAAGGAAACATCCACGAGGCAAAGTATCAGTATTCTTATTACTTAGAGAAAATGATTACAACTTTCACACAATTGTTGCTCTTCAATTACAATTCATTAAAATATAATTTAGCCTTCAAGGTAGCAAGTTATAAATAATATCTCCAACCTGTGTTGCACATAGAAAAATTCAGGTTTGTTGCTTTTTTTTGTTTTTTTTTTATTGTTTTATCTTTTGTTTTTAATTTGTATCTTTTCCAAAAGATTCCAAAAATAAGATTTTTCGAAGATAAGACTTTATTTTAATTCCCTTCTCTTTCCAAAAGATAAACTCCACTTTCTTTCTAATTTGTTGACATAATCTAACAATCTCCACCTTGACAACAATTTACCTAATACTTGCCCATTCCCATTCATCACCTTTTTTGCAAGCCAAGAGAAGTCAAACTCCACTTCAACTTCTCTAACTATATTGGTTTTGTAAATATGTCTGTACAATTTTCTAGTGTATTAAATTTCTCAAGAGCTACTCCACCTCCATCAATAACCTATCTTACAAAATGATATTTAATCACAATATGCTTAGTCCTACTGTGATAAGCTAGATTTTTAGTTAGATGCATAACACTTCAACTATCACAAAATATAATCACCCTGTCCCATACTTTTCCAAACTCACCCAAAAGACCCTTCAACCAAATTGCCTCTTTGCAAGCATGTGAGATGGTCATATAATTTGCCTCAATAGTGGATAAAGCAACTATTTCTTGAAGCTTTGACATCCAACAAATAGGTCCTCCTACAAGAGTAAAGACATAACCTGATGTAGATCTCCTTTTGTCCAAATCACCTGCAAAATCTAAATCAACATAACCACAAATTGAACCACTACAACCATCAAAGTTGATACAATAATCACTTGTGCCTCTAAGATACCGAAGCACCCATTTCACTATTGCCCAATACTCTTTACCTGGATTTTCCATGTATCTACTGACAAAACCAACCGCATGTGAAATATCTGGTCTTATACATACCATCACATACATTAAACTTCCTTCTGCATTAGCATACGATACACGAGACATATAATCCTTTACTTCTTTATTACTATGACATAAACTTGAAGAAAGCTTAAAATGAGAAGGGTAAAAGTACAAAGTTGTGTCACACTTTTATAAAGGAAATGGCCAACACTGATCTAACTTTTAAACTTGAATCACTAGAAAGTGGCATATATGTTTTGAATTTTGAAGTAATGTAAACTAATAAAATGTGTATTTTTTAGGATATTTTATGTTTGTATTTTTTTGAGAAAATTAAAAAATTATTTGAATATAGTTTTTTTATAAATTAGCACTATAATTTAGTTGATGATAAATGCTAAAAAATGAAGTTATATGAGACGTCAAGATTTATATAGTAAATTTTCTATTTTTACCTTCATTTTTTTGTGTGTATTTATAACTTGAAACTTGAGGGCATGGATATTTTGTTTTGTAATTTTAGTAAATATATATTTTTAAATAAATATTAGAATGTGTGTGTATTAAAACATGACTGTTTCCACTTGATGTCAACTTTTATATTAAAAAATTATATAAAATAGAAAACAAATTATACTATCTTAATCTAGATTCTTTTATCTAGGGTGCCATATTTTATTTTTTTTAAGTTTTAGTTTTTTTCTTGATATGGTAATCAACCTAATATTTTTTTGTTGATAACCTACTTTTAGTAAAAAATAAAAATAAAATATTAATATTAATTGACTATGCAAATTACACTTATGGATCTACAAAAGGGTATTTTTGCATTTTTAAAAAAATATTATTTATATGAGTAGGAGTTGTTGAAACATTAAATTTTCAAATAATTTCATTTTTTTAGTAAATTGGGCTCAAAGTGGTGCTACATATGCATTTAGCCAACAATTTTAGTTGCAAAAGTTGTGGACATATTTAACTTATCTAGAATGAATCTTACTAGATCATATGTTTGACCAAAATTTATTTTTAGCTATAAATACTAAAATTCACTTATGCTGATAAGTTGGCCGAAAGTGTGACATAGCTTTGTACTTTTACCCAGAAGCTAAAGAGATATTTATTGGTTTCACACTCTTCATACCAAATCCTATGAGGATCTTCTCTACATACTTTTGTTGTGATAACCAAAGCTTACCATGTTCCCTGACTCTATGTATTTCCATGCCCAAAATTTTTTTTTTTGCTCTTAAATCCTTCATATCAAAAGTCTTATCCATATGAGCCTTTAACCCATTGATCTCAACTATTCTTTTGCTTGCTACAAGCATATCATCAACATATAACACCAAGATAATGAATAAACCATTTTTCAAACTTTTAAAGTAAACAAATGGTCATAATCACTCCTTGTAAAATTTTGGCTCATCATGAAGGAATCAAACCTCTTGTTCCATTATCTGGGAGATTGCTTTGGGCCATACAATGTCTTCTTCAGTTTGCAAAAAAAAATCATGTTGTGATCTTGAAAAAATCCTTCTGGTTGTTCCATATATATCTCCTCATCTAAATCTCCATGTAAAAATGTTGTTTTAACATCTAACTCATGTAGCTTTTCAACTTCTACTATGCTTGATTTTATGAGAGGAGATGCATCAAATACATCTCTACTAATGATGATTTTGTGGGTAGCAAGATCCCACAATTTGTATCCCTTAATTTCATCACCATAACCAACAAAGACATATTTCTTAGATTTGGGGTCTAATTTAAAACACCCAAAAACACTT
The DNA here is from genome assembly GCA_007115665.2 of Sequoiadendron giganteum. Lineage (NCBI taxonomy): Eukaryota > Viridiplantae > Streptophyta > Pinopsida > Cupressales > Cupressaceae > Sequoiadendron > Sequoiadendron giganteum. Next base: position 450,810,756 of record CM021101.1, read on the forward strand.
GAATGAATGTAATCTAGAGTACCCTTACTTGCATGACTCCCTGCTTTAAACTTCTATCTAGACTTCTTCCTATAAACACAATGCTTGCAAAATTTCAAAATAAGTAACTTACGGTTTAACAATACCTTCAACCCTTTCTCGCTCATATGACCCAGTCATTGATGCCATAAATGAGTAGATTCATTTTCTTCCTCAGATACCACTGTCACTTCATTTATTACCATACTCCCTTCTAGCTTGTAAAGGTTTCTAACATTTGTAGTCTTCATGACCACCAAAACACCCTTGGACGCTTTCATTGATCCACCATGATTTGTAAATTTATAACCTCCAAAATCCAAAACTCTCAAGTAAATTAATTTTTTTTTTAGTTCAGGCACATGTCTTACCTCTATTGAAGTCCTCACAATACCATCAAACATTTTAATCTTAATGCTCTCAATCCCAGTAGTCTTACAAGAAACATTATTTCCCACAAGAAAAACACTTCCATCAATAGCATGGTAAGAAGAAAACCAATTCTTATGTGGACACATGTGATGAACAGAACCAAAATCTAATAACCATTCCCTGTGATATTGTAATGAATTACAAACAAATAAAACTTCATCAATCGTACCTAAACTTGTCTCAACCGGATTTGCTTCCTTTTTGGAGTTATCATTGTCTTCTTTCCTCTTCCAACATTTTTTCTTGAGATGCCCTGATTTATTGCAATACCAACATTTTTCCTTACCCTTTTTTCCTTTTGACTTAGATCTAGATGTATATCTCAAATCTCCCCCTTTTTTTGTGGATTGAACTCTAACCACCAATTTTTCTGATGTGGAGGTTTCTATGTTAGATTTCCTTTGCACCTCTTCAAACAACAAAGCTCCCATAACATAACCAAATTCAAGGGTGTCCATTGTGCTAAAGCTAATAGAAGTGACTAAGTGATTTCAGGATTCAGGCAATGAACATAATAATGTAATGGCCTTGTCTTCATCATTGACTTTTACACCCATACTAGATAACTAACATATAAGAGTATTGAAAATATTTAAATGATCAACAATTTTTATACCTTTCTTCATTCACAAACTATACAACTACCTCTTCAAGTAGATCTGATTTGTCAAAGAATTTTCCATATAAAGACTCTCCATTTTACTCCATAAGCCTACTGTTGTATCTTCTCCAACAATATTAAAAATAACATCTACTAAACACAACCAAATTATGCTCAGAGCTCTTGTATCAAGATCCTCACAATCTTCATTAGTCATATTTGCAGGTTTCTTTGACTTTCCTACCAATGCTTTGTGCAATCCTTAATCTTGCACTAACAAATCATGCATCTTGAACTTCCATAGCTCAAAATTATTTTTTCCATTGAATTTCTCCACCTCGAACCTTGCATTAAAAACCTTTTCTATCTAATGCTACAAAACAAAGACCAAATCCTAACATAGATACTGCAAAATAATTGCTCTTATACCACTTGTTGAGATAAATGAAATGTAAAACCCTTAAAACTAATAATAATTACAACACAAGTTAACAAAAGACAATTAAATGAAATCACAGAATAATAGAGAAGACATAAATTTATGTGGTAAAACCTTGACAATATGCCAAGGAAACATCCATGGAGCAAAGTATCAGTATTCTTATTGCTCAGAGATTTTGATTACAACTTTCACACAGTTGCTGCTCTTCAATTACAATTGATTACAATATAATTTAGCCTTCAAGGTAGCAAGATATAAATAATATCTTCAACCTGTGTTACACATAGATAAATACAGCTTTGTTTTGTTTTGTTTTATTATTTTATCTTTTGTTTTAAATATTTATCTTTTTCAAAAGATTTCAAAGATAAGACTGTTTTAATTCTCTTATCTTACCAAAAGATAAACTCTGCTTTTTTTCTAATTTCTTGAAATAATCTAACACATTTTTCCATTCTTCTTGTCGTGGCCATAGTCTCCATACGTTAAACACCAACAATCTACATTCATCACATTTTGTAGCCAAAATCTCTCTTAAGCCACTGCTCTCTTGTAAAAACCCCTCCTCTATATTTTAGTAAAATAATTTCAATCTAAAAAAATCCTATATTCTCTCTGTGCCCTCCTAAGTGTGTGCATCTTAATCATTAAGTTTTTGTAAAATCTTAATCTCAAGCTTTCCCTCCGAGTAAAAGTTTTAAAAAAAGCTTAGCCTCTTTTTTTAGTATTTTTTAGTTGTTTTATTTAAAAATATGTATTAGTTTCTTTTCATAATTGTTTTTTTATTTTTATTTTTAAATATCTATTAATTGTTGTTTTATTTAAATAATATACATTAGTTTTTGGGCAAGCTATTAAAATATATTGTAAAATATATCTTAGATTTTAAAAGTATTAATTTTAAACTCATTTATTTTTTTATTGTTAAAAGAATGTTTTAAAACTAAATATTTTTTAAGAGGATATTATTAAAATTAAGTGTAAATTTTTTTTAAAGGATTTTTTTAAAGAAAATATAATATTTATTTAAATTAGTTATTATTTTAAAAAGTTGTGAAAGTTTTTTCTCTGCAATCATGTCAACTTTAATTTTGAAAATTAAATTAAAAACTTCTAATTATCATTCATGAAAAACACATATTTTATTTATATTTAAGTTTAAACATCTCTTGTATGTTGTGTCAAATCTAAAGTTAGAGTCGGATCTGTCCACATCCAAGGAGGTTCAAGAAAAGTGGAAGACTCAAAATGAGAAATCTCTTGGCCTCATAGGAATTTCAATGTCTCCCAATCTATATGTTAATATTGAAAATAGTGTGAAAGCCTCTGAAGAATGGGAGATCCTCAAAACTATCTATAATAGTTCAAATGAGTCAAGGAAATACAACTTCAAGATCAACTTGAATATTTGAGGTATACTGATTTCAAAACTATAGATGAATTTCTCTTAAAAGTTAATGCATTAAATAGTCAATTTCAAGGTTTATGAGTAAATATTGAAGATCTTAGACTAATTCATATTGCTCTTAAAAAATGTCTTCCAAGACAATTTCAACAATTAATTACAAATATTCATGTTCAATTAGTCATTCCTCCATTAGCTAGTCAACTTATGATATTTTTAGAAATTTATTAAGACAAGAGGAAGCAAAATTGATTCAAGTTGGTAATCTTAAAAATAGTGAAAATGCTTTTATGTCTAAAAATTATAAGCCTCGTAATAAACAATATTATAATCATAAATCTCATCATAATAATACTAATGATACTAGAAAAAACAATTCTTCTAAGAGGCCTCATTGTACTTATTGTGATAAAGATGATCATTGGTCTAACACTTGTTTTAAGAAACAAAATGATATAAAAACCCATGAGGAAAAATAATCAACAAAATAAACCTTATAATAATAGGTTTAACAACAATGCAAATCAATCTAGACATATTTTTACTTGTAGTTATAATGCTTCAAAACCTCTTGAATGGGTTATTGATTCAAGTTCTTCTTAATATGTTACTTCTCATAAAGAGGTATTTGAATAAATATAACCCGATATTTCTAATGTTCCACTTCAATTTGTTAATAATCATAGTTGTAAAGTAGAATCAATTGGAGATGTGAATGTTCCTAATGGTAAGTACATGATGTTTTATATGTTCCTAAATTAAAGACTAATTTTCTTTTAGTAGCTAAGCTTTGTCAAGATTACAAAATAGAATTTTATAAAGATATGTGTTATGTGATTGATCCAAAAAAATCATAAGGACATTGCTAATGCTAAATTATACAATGCTAATATGTTCAAATTTTATGATTTTTCTCATTCTAAATATTCTTTACTATCTACCATTGATTTCAATGTTTGACATAAAAGACTTGGTCATATCCATGCTAACAATATTACCTTGATCCAAAAACTTAATATGGTAGAAGAATTGTCTTGCATTATTCCATCTAAAATTGTATGTAGGTGTTACATGAGTGGTAACATGCATAGGGATCCCTTTCCACAAGGTCAAACATGGAGGGCACATTATAAGTTGCACCTAGTCCATAGTGACCTTTTTGGGACACATGGAGAATAAATCCATCTAAGGATCAAGGTATGAACTTACTTTTGTTGATGATTATTATAGAAGAACTTGGATCTATTTTCTTAAAAGTAAGAATCAATTTTTTGATATTTTTTTGAATTTCATAAATTTGTTGAAATACAATCTAGTTTTAAACTCAATATTCTTAGAAATGATAATGGAAAAGAAGATGTGAATAATTCTTTCAATGGTTATTTAAAGTTATTTGGTATTAAACATTAGCTAACCATTTCCTATAGACCTCAAAACAATGGTGTAGCAAACAGGAAACATAAAATTATTATTGAAATGTGTCATGCCCAAAATTTTGCACTAAGGAAAAAATATAACTAACAATGTTTTTTTTTTTTTTTAGGTTAACAAATGCTAGCTCTAAAGTATTAAACATGCATGTTTTAATAATATGATAGTTATAGTTATCATTAGGGCATCATAGTTTGATGCAATTGAATTTTCAATGCAACCCTTGAAGGGTTGCAGAAGTTTGAGCCCAGGCTCTGACTTACATTATAACCATGTGAGTGGGTACACAACCCTTTCTAGGGTCCTTTTTCCCTAGATAGTTCCATAATCGGCTACCACCCATTAAGGTGAAGTTGGTGATCAGAAAACTCATTAAATATGTCTTAACAACATAAAGGGTATAGATATGAGTGATGAAGGAGAGCATTGTCGATAGGAGTGGTGGTTTTTTTAAATCCTCAAAGGCTGAGGATGGTGAGGCGGATGCGGATGACCTAGATGCTAAGGATGACATTGCAGAAGTCTATATTACAGAGGATCGTCTATGGTAGGTGACTTTCTTGGTTCCTATTGTCTTGCTCTGATGGGACTTTTTTTGGCTGGTGATGGCTACTCTTTGTTGCTTGGGGCTGATGTGTCAACCCTCTAGTGCTCGCCTCTCTCTGTGGTGATGCGTCCATGTTTATCTATGGCTTTAGTCCTGCTCTTTGTTTGGAGGTGTGTTTGTGTTTGTGGGGGGAAATTTATTTATGTTCTCTTCTAACTATATGGGGCATTTTTTTTCTACCAAATGTGCTTAGCCTGGACTACTATGGGTTTGGTGGCCCGTTGGGTCTTCTGGTCCCATATTCTTTCTCCTATGGGTGGTCTACTTTATGGCTGCTAGGATAGATGTTGTTTCTTGGCTCTTGATCCTAGTTTGGTGTGGTTCTTGTCCTTTGGATGCCTAGGTTTGTTTTGGCGGTTAGTGTATTCCAAGGGCTTGGATTTTGTTTCTTTTATCCTAGGGTTTTGTCTCATCTTTTGGGGTGGGTTGTCTTTGAGCCATTATGTTGTGGGCGCTCTTAAGATTATTTTGGAGCAAATGGTTGTGTTTATATCCCCTATTTTTGGTGGGGTTATTTTGACTGGGTTGAGTGTCATTCTTAGTTTGTTGCCCTAGTTGTTTTCTTTGCTTAGGGTTGTTTCTGGCTTGCCCTCTTTAGATGGGTTCTATGTTCACATTCTTATAGTGGTGGTGATGAAGCTGGATGTTTTGGATTTGAGGTCATTATTGAAGTCTTACTTGGTTGCGATGTGTGCTTTGGGTTCTTTTCTGCTAGTGATTTATTGGTTGAAGGCTCTTGTTGTTTTGGACTCTATTCAGATTAGTTGTGGCCTTCTTCTCTTTGTTGGGTGGTTCTCACATTTTAATCCTAGACCCCAGTTTCTCTTGGATTTGGAGTTTGTCTTCATTGCTTGTGTGTTGAAGCAGAGTGATTTGTTTGAGTTTTTGTGACTAGAGTTGTCTATGGACGATTTGGGTTCTCTGGATTCTCCTTTTTTGTTGTAGGTTGGGTGGTTTTCTAAGTTTCTCTTTTTGTCCTAGTGGGTTGAGTCCCCTCAGGCTCAGTGGTTTTCTTTTGAGGGCTGTTGTCTATAGGTGATGGCTTCTTACTAGGTTTTTCCTAAGGGTGGTATGGCTACTTTTTCTACTTCTGTGTTGATCGTCTTCCTGGATCCTATGGAGGTGGACTACTCCATGGAGGTGGAGTTGGGAGGTGTTTGGCTTTGGCTTCCTTAGTTGTTGTTCCTATTGAGGTGGATGCTTCTCCTATGGAGGTGGAGGTTGAGAGTGTTGGAATCTTCTTGCGGTATTGGATGTGGTGGGCATATCATCCTCTCCAATCAAGGAGAGCTCCTTCCTGTTGAGGTGGTTTCAGAGTTGGATTCCTAGTTCGAACAGTGGTGTGTTGTGCTCTCCATCTCCCCTTTTGAGGTGGGGTTTTTGGTTGTGCTCAAGTTTTTGATTAGGGGTATGATGGTGTCTTACACCATTAGGCAGATTATCTTTCTTGGCTCAGTGGTGTCTTCCATGAGCAGCTAGTTTTTTGATGCCTAGTAGATGCACACGGGTTCTATGTGTATCTAATTGGGTTTGTGGTCCCGATTAAAACCAGGTTGTAAAAGGGTTTCTGGCCCTTGATTGATTGTTAGATGCAGCATGTGTATTCATGTTAATCTTTAGAGGTTGTTGTGGAGTTTTGTTGGTTTATGGTTTATTTCAATTACAACCTACTTTTCTTTGTAATGAGTTCCAGGCCCCATCAAAACCCGTTTTTTACCCCTAATCAAAAAAATAAGGGGTATAGAGTCAATCTCAAGTAATCTGGTAAAATTCAGTCATGCATATTACAATTTGATTAAACAAAGCTTAACACTTAACATAATGAAGATGAAAGCATTTAATGAGAACATTTATAAAAAAAAGAATATAATCTAATCATTTTTAGGGTACATGATAATTATGAATAACATAAGGATGTACTAAAATAATTCCTCAAGAAAAGAAAATTGAAAAGATGAAGTTCAATAAGGTGTTGGACATTGGGCATCGATAATCTCTCATACTAGATGCCTCAATCAAAAGAAGGAGATGGAAAATTTTAAGTCTGAAACATCAAACTTCAGGCATCGGTAATACCTCTTGTCAATTGCCTTGATAAAAGGAGGAACAAATGGTCAAGTTTGAAATGTCAGACATCTGGCATCAATAATACCCCTTATTGAATACCCTTAGAAAAAGGAAGAAGCATGAAAAGGCTAAGTCCAAAAATGTTGGACATCAGGCATCGACAATAGCCTTTTCCAAACTCCCTAATGAAAGGTAGAATGACAAGTAGTTAAGTTTGTAAATTTAGACTTTGAGCATTAGAAGTACCCCTTTCTAAATTCCCTAATAAGAGGGAGTAAAACCAAAGGGTTGCGTCTGAAACCATTAGACTTCGAGCATTGACAATACTCCTTGTTGAATGCCTTAATCAAAAGGAAATAGAAAAGTTTAAGTCTGATAACATTAGACTTTGGGCATCGATAATGCCTCACACTAAATGCCACAGCCAAAAGAAGGAAGAATCGGTTGAGTCTAATAACTTCAAACTTCGGGCCTTAGTAATACCTCATACTGATTTCCCAACCAAAGGAAGATAAAATCAGTTAAGTCTAATAACTTCAGATTTCAGGCCTTGGTAATACCTCATATTAATTTCCCAGCTGAAAGAAGATGAAATTAGTTAAGCCTAATAAATTTAGACTTCAGACTTCGTGCTTCAAAAATACCTCTTTTTGAATGCCCTTAATGAAAAGAAGGAACCAAAATGGTTAAGTTCGATAACTTTGAACTTTAGGCATCAATAATACCCTTTGTCGAATGCCCTTAACAAAAGAAGGAAACCAAAAATGGTTAATTCCGATAACTTTAGACTTCAGGCCTTGATAATACCTCATACCAATTGCCCATCCAAAAGAAGATAAAACCGGTTGTCTGATAACTTCAAACTTTGGGCATCAATAATGCCTCATACGGATTGCCCAACCGAAAGAAGATAAAATAGGTTAAATATAATAACTTTAGACTTTGGGCCTTGATAATACCTCATACCAATTTCTCAACCGAAAGAAGATAAACTTGGTTAAGTTCGATAACTTTGAACTTCAGGCCTCGGTAATACCTCATACCAATTACCCAAACAAAAGAAGATAAAATTGGTTAAGTCTGATAACTTCAAAATTCAGGCATTAGAAATGCCTCGTACCAATTTCCCATCTGAAAGAAGATAAAACCAGTTACATTTGATAACTTTGGACTTTGGGCCTCGGTCACACCTTATACCGATTGCCCAACTGAAAGAATATAAAATCGGTCAAGTTTGATAACTTTGGATTTTGGGCATCGATAATGCCTCATACCGATTGCCCAACCAAAAGAAGATAAAATTGATTTTATGATAACTTTGGATTTTGGGCATCAGTAATTCTTCATATCGATTGCTCATCTGAAAGAAGATAAAACTAGTTAAGTTCAATAAATTTAGACTTCGGGCCTCGGTCACACCTCATACTGATTTCCCAACTGAAAGAAGATAAAATCAGTTAAGTCTAATAATATTGAACTTCATGCATTGACAATTCCCTTTTCTAAATGCCCTTAATTAAAATAAGGAAAACCAAAATAATCAAGTTCAATAATGTTATACTTTGGGCATCGACAATACTCCTTGTTGAATGCCTTAACAAGAAGCAAGAAAGAGGTAAAGTGAACACTTGAATCCCGACACCCAAAATAGCTTTGGTGTTTGTGGATATGGTCTATGGATTTTTCCTTAAATAGTCTCATAAATTTACAGTAGGGAGAAGTTCGAAAGTTGAATCCTAAAAGGATTAGTTCTGGTGACAATTACAAAGAAGCGATTCAGGCATCGCGGATCGGTAAGATGGCTTACATCATTATTCAAATGTATGTAAGCGGCATGGTGGAAGGAAGAACCCCGACCTCCGATAACTTAAAGCAAAGATAGAGTTTTGCACCTTGATGTTTTTTGGAGTTAGTCTAATGGTTTGCAATGGAGTAAGAAAGGTAGATGGTAAAGGGTAAGATCGATGGACGAACCCCAATAGGTTATAAAGAGCTTTAAACTTAGGTTAAGGGTAAGGTTGATGGTTGATACTACAAAGTAGTATGCATTAAACATTACTGATCATGTCTACAAAACCATAAGGCCAACACTTCACTTCTAGAGAAATGCAGAGCCTCCTAATGCACCTATATCAACACATTACACTTCCAGAGTGCAAAATGGAACATTGTCATGTATAACTTTCATTTTAGAAGGTGTGATGAATTGAATCCTTGGATATAACATATTCATATATGATCCATCTTAACTTCTGAACCACAAGATAGAAGCTTTCTCTACAAAGGGATGCATACCAAAATACCATGACTCTACCTTAGAGTATGGACTAAGACTTCCTTGACAAAACTTCTACATCATATCCCCATGTGTGGCTCACCAAAAAAGGATGATATCAAAGTGGGAATATTGTAAACATATCATAACTTATGTACCTACCTCCGCAACATACTTAGAAACCTAACTTAATATCATTTCAACCTTATACAACACCACTGACATATACTCTGTATACCAACAATCTTCGAAGTATGTACATCCTTCAGCATACACTTTTGGCATTAATGGCAACACATCCTGAGTTGACATCAATGACAACACATATTGCCAACAATATCCCACTTTTCTATTGATGGCAACACTCATTTATCTACAATTCTTCTCTCCCCCTTTGACATCAAGGGCAAAGGTCATAATATAAATCCCCCTTACTATAAGGTTTCTACAAACAATACTCCCTTAAAATGGAGATACCCACAAATAGATGTTATATACAAGAGTCCTTCCAACAAAGACCAAAAATTATACAACAAACCTCCACAAAATTTATAGAAAGTCCAAAATTGTCTTAATTATACCTTTGCACCTTCCTTAGAAGGTAGGATATTCTTTTAAATTTATTTAAGTTTCACCACAGTTGCAACCCAATCTACTTTTACTAAGATAATATGATTCTAATATTCAAATTTCATGCACATATCCTCGGCCTCCTCCGCATTGCTTGGAGTCTTCCTTTTTGTTCAACCTTTTTCTACCTCATCAAGCAATCTAGATAATGAAGCAAGTTTCACATTAACTACTTCCATTAATTGACCAAATTGCTTCTTTATTTTCTCTCTCTAGTTCTGAAGCAATGACAACTATAAGTGAATATTTTCAATTTAAGCTCTAATTGCCTCATCCTTGTCCTTTGACTGATCATATATTCTAGCCATTTGAGTGATCTATGACTCAATGGAGCCAATCTAATCCTTGATGATTTTAGTGGAACAAGGCTATTTGGAACAAAATTGATATAGAGCAGTAACTTCATCCACACACTTTTTGGACATTTTCAAATTTTCTTGTAATTTATTGTGTGCACTATCACACTGGTCAGATACTTCTGTCATTCTTTTATCAGTTACCTTTCTCAAATCCTCTTGATCTACCTTTTTCTCAATATGTGAAGAATGATCCTTAAAATAATCCATTAATAGCTTCAAGGAAGGCTCTATTTTTACCTCTAGTAAGCCTTCTTGAATAATTTTTACTACATCATCAATTAAACTAGTCTTCTTCATGTGTTCCTACAGAATCTACCTTCTTGCAAAGGCAAGAATAATATCACCAAATTGTAGCTTATGGAGGGGAGAAATTTTTGACAAATCAACTTTCCCCTCATGAGTGGGAATCTATAGAAGTTGGGGTGTTACCATAGGTTGAAACTACATCTACATCCCTAGTAGGTACTTGAAATAACTTGATGAAGAACTTTGACCTACAAAAGCATATTTCTTCTCAGCTACCTTATCTTTCACATATTGAACTATCTTAGGATTATCTTGCTCATTATTCCCTAAATTCTTCAAAGGAGCAACATTGTGTTATGAAGGAGGGACACCAAATTCACCTTGAATTTTTGCACCTCGTGTATTAGTATTTACCAGAGGAGCAGTCTTCTCATTTTTCTTATCATCTTTTTTTGTTTCATCATCATCTATCACATTACCTTCAAAAATGGATAGATCTATGTCTTGAGTAGAAACATCAAGTATATCTTGCAAAATATTATCATCCAAAGGAACTTGATCCTTAGAAGTCACCTCAACCATCTTCATTTCTACAAGGATCCTGGTTATCTTTTCATCTTACTCTTTCTCTTCTTCTTTTTCTATTCCCATATCAGAGATTGTTTGCACTTCATGCATATCAAAGATACCTTATCCTTCTTGCAACTCAGAGGGTCCTTGTACTTCTTTATGACCAGTATGTTTTTCACATTTGTTTTTTTCAGATTAGGTACTTGTGGATCAATATTAACTTCATTGTGCAAATCATTGATAATTTTCTTTGTGGCATCTTCAGTCTCATTTTGGATTTTCCTTTTGACACTTTCATCCAAGCTCATTAGTAGATCTATTCTCCTTTTAGTGTGGAGATCCTTGACTTGTCTCCAGAAAATATTTTGTGTTTCTTCCTAGGAGACAAAGACCTCAAACTTGTTAATAGCTTGTGTTTTCATTGATTCATCCACTTTGATATCTTATTCTCTTCTCTATCTCAAAGCCTCAACAAGGCTATCTAGAGCTTTGTCAACAATATCATTGAAGGGAATGTTCTACATGAGAATATATTCAATGGCTTCCTTCTTAATTATTTTATTATCTTTGGGAGAGACATCCAAATACAACTCCATTATATTATCTAGTAGGCTATACTCAAAAATTCCCTTTCAGATGGTCCGAAAATCAAGTGGCTCATGTGTAACTAGAGAGGTTTGCTTAACATCCTCTTTTGCAATCTTCTTCCCTTTCTTCTTTTGCAAGGAGATGTCTTCCTTTTCAAATTCTTCAACATCATTCAATTCTTCCTCATTTTTCTTTTCTCATTTTTCCTTTAGTTTAGGCCTAACATGTCTAGTTTTAGTGGCCTTTTTCTTTGAAGGAGTTTCATATATATATTTCCTTTTATTGATAGATGTTTGTGTAGACTTAGAGGGTTGTGGATCAAATGTAACAACATAGGAAGATCTACCTAATCTTCTTAGACCTTGATTGACTTCTAGAGGAGCGGATTTGGCAATAAAAACCTTTACAGGGATATCAAATGTAGTCATTGAAGAAGTACCCAATAACTCATGGAGCTCATCTTTATCTTTTATCTTTGAATATTGTGGAGCACCAATCTCCTTAATCACTCCTTCCACTTTCTTTTCACTAGATTCTTCTCTCTACTTTTGGTATATCTCATCCATAATTTCTCTATGTGTACCAAATATTTTTACTTTGGTATCCTTTGGTTTTGACAATAGAATATCTACATTCTTTTACAAATTCATTCTCAACCTCATAAGGTAGTTTAGATATTTGTGAGTAACTAGGTTCCACTGCTGCCATAAAACAATGATCCTTGTTTACCATAAAAGTTATCTCATTCTCATACTTCTAGACCAAACTAGATGGTATCTCATTTTGAAAATTCTCAAAAAAATCCCCACTAGAAAGTAGTGAAAGCTTGCTCATTCTGAAAAATTTTCATATGTTGTTTAATCTGTGTTGCTACCAGAGTGAACTTGTCCCACATTTTACCCTTAAAACAAGGTAACTCATTCAAAAAGAAGAAAGTAAGGAATATAATCAAAGAACCCAACTTGAAATTATAATTGGTTTATTTTGTTTTCTCAAGTTCTCCATTAGTTACTCTCTTAATATCTCACATAGATCAAACTTGGAACCATCTTTTACTATTTGATATGTGATGTGAATTGTAGTGGTGGTAGTTGGCCCCTCTTTGTTTTTGAAGTATATCTTGTATGAAATCCTCGTTGATGCATACCGGACATCGAGATCAATGATGTAATTATCTATTAGATCTCTCTTATCAAATTTAGCACTGGTGAACTCCATAACTATTTCATTATTCAAATATTTTAGCATTGAGAGTGGTCTAGAGGCATATAGACTAGTGACTGCCCTAATTGCATCCTTTGTGATCATGTAGGGTTTTCCTAGCCAAATGAAATCCCCATAAATACAGTTCAAGATAATTATTACCCATTCATTTCTTTCATAGAAGTCTGGAAAATCTTTCTAGATGTCGAACCCCTTTGTAGGAATATTCACATACTCTGGCTTGTATACTCCATTCTCATTTAGAAACTCCTAGAGAAGAAGACTGGGATGAAAAGTGAAAATTCAATGATAGTCCAAATAAATTTTCATGCCAAAGGATAATGCAATCCTTGGGTGATTGACAGTGGTTTCTCTAGTCATATGGTTGGAGATAAGAGAAAATTCACCAACTTGGAGAAATAGAATGGTAGCACTGTTAAATTTGGTGATAATACTACTACTAAGATAAATTGGAAAAGGTACATTATGCATAGATGTTAAAACTAATGTTCAAGATGTGTTGTCTGTAGAAGGATTAAAATATAACTTACTTAGTGTCAGCTAGATGTGTGACAAATGGTATAACTTGTTATTTCATGCTAGTGGATGTGAGATAAGAAAGGCTAGATCTAGTAGACTTGTTGATAAGGAAAGTAGAACAAACAACAACTTGCACAATATAAAAGATGAAAAGTGGAAGATGTCTATTAGGAAAAACTAATGAAAGTTGGTTATGGCACAAAAGGATGGGTCACATTAACTTTGACCATCTTGTGAAGGTTAGAAAGAAGAATGTAGTCAGACATACATCTAATATAGGCAAACTAACAGGTACATTTTCTAAAAAATGCCATGAAGGGAAGCAAACAAGGATCATATTCAAGAAAATAGAGTATTCAACTTCAAAGCCCCTAGATTTGATACATATAGACCCGTGTGGACCAACAAGAACTAAAAGCATCAATGGAGAAATATATTTCATGTTATTGATAGAGGATTATTCAAGAATGACATGGATAACTTTTCTTTAAGATAAATCTAAAGCTTTGGAAAGATTCAAAAAATTTAGGTCTATGGTTGATAATGAGATTGGTTCAAAGATAAAATTCTTAAGATCAAATAAAGGTGGAGAATTCACTTCTAATGAATTTGATAGGTATTGTGAAAAATATGGAATTAGAAGATATTTCTTTGCAACTAGAAAACCTCAACAAAATGGAGTTGTTGAGAGAAAGATCAAAAAAAATCAAGAAATGACTAGAACAATGCTGAATGAAACCAAACTACCTGATAGATATTGGAAGGAAGCAATTCATACTGTGGTGTACATTATTAATAGAGGACAATTAAGATTAAACCATGATAAGACTCCATATAAATTATGGAAAGGCAAACCTATATCTGTGAAATATTTTAGAATATTTGGAAGCAAATATTTTATAAAAAGGGATGAAGACACTTTGAGTAAATTTGAGACAAGATTTGATGAAGGAATATTTTTGGGTTATTCAACTATAAGCAAAGCTTATAAGTGCTACAATAAAAGGCTATAGAATATAGTTGAAAGTGTGAATGTTAGAGTGGATGAAGATTACTCTCAGTTATTACATAAAAATGACATGTATTCAAAATTCCATGTTTATGAAGGAAAAGAAGAATCCACAAAAGAAGAGTCACAAGAGGAGAGTGATGTTGATGAAGAAAAGAAACCAAAATCTACTCCAAAATCTCCACCCAAGTATGTCAAAAGAGATCATTTTGAGGATCAAATTATTGGAAACAAAGTTGATGGTGTTATAACAAGAAGAAAGTTTGCACAACAAGAATAGGTAAACTATTCTTTATTGCCTGAAATAGAGCCAAAATCTTATGAAGAAGCTAGTAAGGATGAAAGTTGGATTGAAGCCATGAAGGAATAACTTAGTCAAATAGAGAAAAATCAGACTTGGGAACTTGTTCCAAGGCCTATTGATAAGAATCTCATAGGGTCAAAATGGGTATTTAGGAATAAAAACTGAATGAAGATAGGCATATAACTAGAAATAAAACTAGATTAGTCTGCAAGGGCTATGCTCAAGTTGAGGGTATATAATTTGATGACATTTCCACCTATAGTTAGGCTTGAATCCATTAAAAATTTTCTTGCATATTGAGTTTATAAAAACTTTAAAGTGTACCAAATGGATGTAAAGTCTGCATTTCTTAATGGCTATCTAGATGAGAAAGTTTATATGGAGTGACCTAAAGGATTTAAGGTGACTAAAAACAAAGAATGTGTGTATATATTAAAAAATGCTTTACATATGGTTTAAAACTGGCCCCTAGGGCTTGGTATTCTAGGTTGGACAAATATTTACAATAGCAAGGGTATAAGAAAGGTAATGCTGACAACAATTTGTATTTCAAATGTGAAGGTGAATATATACTAGTTGTTATTGTTTATGTTGATGATATCATTTTTGGTAGTAATCATGATAATATGTGCAAAGATTTTTCTGCTGCAATGTAAAAAGAGTTTGAGATGTTCATACTAGGAGAATTAATTATTTTTATTGGTTTACAATTCAATCAATTAGATACAAGAATTTTCTTTTCTTAAACTAAGTATGTGAAGGAAATTATGAAGAAATTCAAGATGGAAGATTGCAAGCCAATTAGTACACCTATGGTCATTGGATGTAATCTTAACAAAGATGATAAATCTATTTCAGCAAATCAAACTTTATAAAAATCCATGATTAGAAGTCTCTTATATCTAATAGCTACAAGGCTTGATAGCATGCAAGTTGTTTGCATGGTTGCTAGATTTCAAGCTACTCCTAAGGAGACACGTGTCAAAGTTGTGAAGAAGATTTTCAGATACATGAAGAGTATATTAGAATATGGTCTATGGTATCTTGTCAGTGATGACTTCACTTTAACTGCATACACTGATGCAGATTGGGTTGGTTGTGTGGATGACAAAAAGAGCACTAATGGTGGTGTATTTTTTCAAGGAGATAGAATGGTAGCATGGTTAAGTAAGAAATGATATTTATTTCTTTGTCAATAGCTGAGGTTGAATATATTGTTGTGGTATCTTGTTATACTCAAGTGTTATAGATGAAGTAAACACTGCAAGATATTAAGGTGGATTTTTATGGGCCATTCATGTAATGCCCCGCCAAGTAACCTTAAAGGAAGTTGCAATTAACATCATAAGCAAACCAATTTTTTTTTATAAAGTGCATTTAACATACACATCCACTTACCAATTAACAACAACCTCTAAGGCTACAAGGTTAGGATTACTTAAACCCACACATACACATCACATATAACCATAGCATTATGAACTTTATGAAATAACCATCATACATCATAAGAATACCACATAACATAATAAGATAATCAACCAAGATACAATCTCATAAACATTATCTTAATCCAATAGTTACATCACTCATTCCCAGAATGAGACACTAGTACAAATGTATTCAATTACATAACTCCACCTCATAAACATAAGAGGGATAAAATAATTTGTACAAGTTAAAATATTACAATGCAAGAAATTATAACAAGAACCGTGAGCTGTCCATCTGGATGTCTCGCCACTAAGTACTGAAGATAGATGGGGATCCAACGGTTTTGGTGCATGTTCCACCCAACCAATGTGATACCCGAAGGCCCACCCCCCATGCTAGGAGATAGTAACAAAGTAACATGGACAAAGATTCTACTACCTCTAACCAAAGGCAAACTCGAACTAACTCATACTGACATAACCAAATAAATGCCATCAATAAGTACAAATCCAGTTCAACTCAAGTACAACTCAATTACCATACAAGTACAAATCAATTACAACTCCAACATCACTAACATAGGTCACATTGCTTCCAGACATAAAGTAGATCAAGTATGTTCATAGAACCATACATATAAAACAATTAACAACAGTTGTCCTAGATAGTGTCATCGCAAGGTTTGTCATGAGATCTCCTCTAGGCATTCTTCATAGGCTCCGACATAAATAATCCTGGTGGCCTCAACCGAATCCCGGCACTCATACTCACTCATGCGGAATCAACTACCTCTCACAAGAACAAGATAGTTGATCTTTCCATTCCAGGCCTTCTCACTCATCCCAAGTCTAAACAAACCCTTGTGTCTATGAGTGAGGATTAAATTATCTTGATTAGTGAGAAGTTAGTCCTAATATTCTAAGTACATTATTTTAATTATCACTTGTTTAAATCACTCCTGAAGGTTATCCAGTTTACCTCTTTGGGCTCTAGCGCCTAACAAAAGCCACTCTTCTATTCGACAACACACACCCAAACAAATCCACCAAGAGAACCACAAGTGCATACCAACTAAGCATCATAATCCACTCCAACACAAGGAGGATACAAATAATAGAACTCACTCCAAATATCTTGGAGGCAACAAACACATAGTCCACTCCTTTTATAGGAGGCAACAAGATGAAACCACATAACAAGGTCACTCCATACAAGGAGACATGGATCCCATAATCCGCTCCTAAACCAAGGAGGTGCAAACATCCCCGTTCGTGAAAACTGGGTAAAACTGAAAAGACGCCATGCACTACCCAAGGGAAAACAACTAGATGGCATAAAGATTCAACAACCCTTATCCTCTAAGTTCTTCTGGAAGACTTATAATTTATGACTAACACTAAATCCCAAAACCAACAATGCAACTTGACGACATAGCAACAAAAGCATTCAAATCATCAATCAAATCTAATATTTGGATTTTCTAAATCCATACTCATTCAATAGGTAGTGTTGACAAAGTTAAAGACACGATAACTAAATCATCTAAAATAATCATAACCTCTATTTCCCTTTTCATTATTGGAAATCTAAAACAATTAAACTTGCTTCCCTTTACTGAATACAGATAATTAAATCCTTTAAGATAATCATGAGGAAGATACTACTTTTGGATATACTAAATCCATATCTCTTTCATAATCCAAACACAATGATTCAATTAATCTAAATAGAAATTAAAAAAACACATAATTGATTACCTCATTAATAAAACAACTTCTTAATTTACTTTTAAATCAACACAAATCTATGCAACTAAACTCTTTCCATTTCCTAACCAAATCTTTCGTCTCATTCAATTTTTTATTTAAAACATTCAATCACTTTAATATAATAACATATTGTTTCTCTAACCATTTTCCATATACACTAATCAATCCATTTCTAAATCTCTATTCAATAATATATTGCATGCATCTCATCAAAATAAAATACGATAATGAATTTTACACTTAATATATATATATGCTCCATATTATATAGACACCATATATATATATCAATAAATTTAATTACATATATTCTTTAATATTCCATTCACAATGACTAGATTACTCTATGGAACTAAATAAAACATAATACTATTTGCCTTTTTCAATATAGTTAGTTCCTAAATTTACTTCTAATGCAACCTAGCACTATTGCAAACAATCTTTTCAATTTTCTATCTGAGTCTATGTCTCTTCAACTATCCATTTAAAAACATGCAATTTCATCAATGTATATAAATATCTTTTGGCTTATCTATTTGACCACGCATTCATATTGTTTCTAATTAAATCTCATTAATTAAAACAAACATTTAAATATAAATATTTCTATAATTCTTCCATATATTTAAATATCTTTTTCCTTATCAATTTTGACCATACATTCAAAACTTATCATTTAAATTCTTCATGCAAAACTAAATTACACGCACTTAAATAAAACAAGGTAAATACTGATTGAAAATACTCATGGATATATTTATACATCTCAATATAAAATCTTCAATCATATTAACAAAATAAATATTTCCTTTTAAATCAAGTAATTATTTCTATTAAAAAAATATCTTTCTCTATATATTTTATACGCATACTAATCATTTCTTTTAGAACACTAATAATACCCAATTTGCAAACAACAGAATAAAATAAGATAAAATATTATTTATTCTCTCAAATGGATATATACCTTCAATATATATATACTAAATATAAATTAATATATTTAAATATATTTAATCATTAACATATCTTCTATTCTTTACAAATATCAAATTGTTTAATTCAACATAAAATATCCCTTATCATCAATTTTCCAAAATATATATATATTTTATTTTATTATTTTTTTTTTTTTCTAATTAAATCAAATTAATAATTGGACCTTTTACACATTAATTTAGATTTCACAATTAAATTTTAAATTATGCATTCTTTAAATCAAATATTTAACTCCTTCAATTAAACTTTAACATGTCATTTTAAAATAAACAATAATTTCCCCATATGTTTATAATTTTAATTTCACTAATCTAATATACAAATTTTATTTAAAATAATATAAATAAATATAATACTTTAATATTATAATAACAATACATAAAATATTAATATTTATAAATACCAATTTATTATTATTTTATTATCAAAGCAGTCATGGGAAAATAACTTAACAGCAGTCTCATGTTTCAAACATAACTCAAAAACTACGATCTGGGTATTTGCGATTTTTTGAAAAAGATAAGAAAATTTTAAAATGCAAAAACCCTTTAAATTTCCTGACAACCCAGTTTGTGTAAGTGATGTTATAGACGACGCAACCAGACCATTTTACCATGAAAAATATAACTATATTGCAGATTTTAAAATCTGTTTTTTAATAATAAATAGAAAGTTTCATTTTCTAAAACATTCTAAATGCATTGTTCAATCTCTATGTTTGATTTCAATAACAACAAAATCGTTTTCCCCAAATAATTTAAATTCAACTGAGATTTTCACAATTTTCACTCAAAAATTTTCACAAGCAAAAGCTGTAAATTTATTTAATTATTTTCTTCTAATATCAAATTTATTTTCTAAAACAGATTTAACAAACAAATCTTTAATCACTACTATTTTAAAAAAACAATCAAGAACAATAAAACACAAAGAGGAAAACCTAGTACAAGAAGCTACAAGAAGAGATGAATTTCTGATGCAAGCCTCCTCCAAAGATTTCCTGAATTTTCTTCAATCCTCCAATGAATCCAATCCAAAATCCAACAAATGCAAACAATCTTTCCTTCAATCAATTCTACAATCAAACTTTCTTCAAACCCTTGTACAAATTTTCCAAAATTTCTTCTGTGCTGTAAAAATGTATTTTTCTAAAAAAATTCTGCTCTAAAATTAAAACATGTATTATTTATAAATAAAAAATACCTAATACAACCCTAATTCACATTACATGCAAATTATCAATTTCAATTTTTACAACCCTAATTCACATTACATGCAAATTAGATATTAATTTCAATTTCAATTTCAATTTCACTTTTCGAAAACCCGCTTTCAATTTAAAATACAATTTCAAATAATAAATTAATTTCCAAAATTGCAACCAATTTCTTAAATAAACATTTAATTACAATTTCTAATTTAATTCCCACAAGTTGGAATTAAATTCCAAAATTAATTCTAATTCTTTTATTTCCTTTCATTCTCTTGCATCACGTTTAATTAATTAATTTAATTATTTAATAACTAAACTCAACCCCCTTGGATTAAATTTAATTAATTAAATAATTTAAATATAATTTAATTAATTTAAATATTAACTTTTATCCACATTGCATT
Source organism: Sequoiadendron giganteum (assembly GCA_007115665.2). Lineage (NCBI taxonomy): Eukaryota > Viridiplantae > Streptophyta > Pinopsida > Cupressales > Cupressaceae > Sequoiadendron > Sequoiadendron giganteum. The sequence continues at coordinate 450,831,302 of CM021101.1, forward strand.
ATTTAAATTAAATAACCATCAACATGATTTTAATGCAATTATTCTAAATATCTATTTCCAAATATTCAGAATTAAATAACATCAAAGCAAGACAGACAATGACTCAACACACACAACTGACGACACACTAAGGCTAGGGTGTAAACTTGACACATGTTACCTAGCTACTATCTCCCGTTCAACTTAACCGTTGGATCGACACGCTCAAACCTGTGAAACTAGATGGAGTCGATGTCATGTACCTGCAATCCTGCAACCAAGTAAACAACATCATACAATATATCCAGCATATAATACACACCATGAAGAAGAAATTACGGATTCGTAGGGCACTCGCAAGCGAGTGATGCGAAACCGTCCTCTTCACCAATACACTCATCGAAACTGACACTTCCATCATAATCCAGTAATCTCATAATAACATCTCATGTTAACTCTATAACATCATTAATCCATAATGCATGTGAAACAAAATCAGATAACTACATCCCACAATAAAAGTTGTCACTCAATAGTAACAATCAAAACTTCATAACAAAATGTATCCAGTATCAAAATAACTGCAACCAAATATAGCATAAAGCAACTTGAACAAGAATCAAAACGGAGGGGTATTACAATTCATCATTCATTGTGATAATACCAATGCAATAAATATCTCAAAGAATTCAGTTATGCATTTCAAAACCAAGCACATATCTATTAAGTATCATTTTCTCAAGGAAAAAGTTGTTGCTCAAGAAGTAAAATTTGAATATGTTGCTACAAAATATTAGCTAGTGGATGTATAAATACAAATCCCCTTCCAAAGGAATCATTTGAACAACACATGTAGCGGTTAGGAGTTGTTCCTTCTCCTATCTCTCCTTGAATACAAAATGTATTCATCTAGGGGAAGCATATTAGAGTATTCTTTTATCCTCGATACTACAGTTTCTCTATAAGATGCTACTCCTCAAGGGGAGTTATTATACTTTTTGTGAATCCCTTTGTAATTGATGTTAAAGAGGGAGAATTGGAAATGTAAATTGTAATGTAGAATTGATGGAGTGCAAGAGAATGAGAGAAATGCTACATGTAAGGTATGTTATATGTAAGGGGGAAAAATTGAAAGATGTTGCCATATGATGTGTTATGTATTGTTGCAGTAATTGTGTTGTGTTGTCATACATATTCAATTTTATTAGGTGTTTCCATCAATGACAAAGGGGGAGATTATTGGAATTATTGTCATTGATGTCAAAGGGATCTTGTTTGTCAAGGGATTTTATCTCTATGCAATTGATCTCATATGTCAAGAGCTATGATTTATGGGAGATTGTTGCTTGTTCATATCTTCTCTTATTTGTTCATGGCTTGGGAGTGTCTCTGTAAGGTTCCCTAGGTTTTTTATTCTCTTTGGATCACAGTAATGGTAGGGTTTCACGCTCTACTAAGGTTTTAGCCTTAGTTCTCTTAAACCCTAATATTTTTTGCATGGGCATGCACTTTATATTCTAATTTTGTAGTGACTTGTTCTTAATAGTTTTTTGGTTGCTAAATTTAACACTTATGTCCCTAGGATTCATTTGTTTACTGGCCCTCTTCATCACTTGTCTTAGTTTTGAAATATTATCCCTAAGTCTAAAGTTTGCACTTTTTTTGCAAAAAAGGTTAAAGTTTCATCAAGTTCAATATTGATCCAATGGCTAGCGCAAACTCTGTATCTGACCAACGGTTTGTGTGGGAACACAGTTTTGATCAATGTTGACTCCATGTAAATTAAGTTGATGCGATGTGATGAAAAGCATCATCATTTTATTGCATCACATTCCCTCTTCACTGTGTATTTTGGTTTTTCATCAACTTTAAGTAAATTGTGTTGAAGCGCTATGTTGACACATGTAGGGTTGATTAGTGATTATCACAAAAGGTACATCAAATTGGCAGTTGTCGCAACAACGCATTCTTGGCCTAGTTTTGACACAATATACTTTGTGACGGTGTGAAATGATGATGTATGTCCTATTATTATTGCATCATAAGGTCTCTTCAAAGCACATTTTTTTTCATTCTCACAAAGTTATATTTGCACGAAAGTAATATAATAACATGTGTCCAACATGATCTCTACAAGATAGATGGCGCATTTTTGCTATTTCACAGAAAGAATGGTGTTGGCCCACAACTGTCATTGCACCAAAAGATTGACCTGTTAATGCCCGATACAATTTTCAGAGTCAACGGATCCATGGGAGGCGGTTAGTCCATGTCATGAATCCTGAGAGGAGCACTGACCATCTACCAAAAACTCCCCTTAGCGTTACTCGAGGGGATTCAAACCCGGCACCTTTGGCTCTGATACCACTTGTTGGCCCACAATTGTCATTCCACCAAAAGATTGACTTGTTAATGCCCAATACAATTGTTAGAGTTAACGGATCCATGGGAGGTGGTTAGTCCATGTCACAAATCTTGAGGGGAGCATTGACCATTTTCCAACAAATGGTGGGTCCTACTATTGTATATGCGAGAACACAGGATGTTGACACATGTCCTAGATGACATTTACAAGCAATAAAGGTAAGATCAAAGGTTTAAAATCAGCAATGTGCATTAAAGAAATAGATCAGATGGCTATTGTTGCATCATGCAAAGGAATGTGTTTCTTTAATCATGAACAATGAAGATGCATGATGATGACAGGTGTCCCCTCATCAGATGACTATCACAACATCACATAAATATTCATATTCTTTTAACCATTGAACATGAAGATGTGCAATGTTGACATGTTTCCATACTTGTAAAGGATAGTAAGATCAATGGTCAATATTTAAAATAAACAAATGGCTATTTCTTGAGGTTAAAATTTGATAGGCAATTATAGAGAAGAAGTTGGTTCAAATGAAATTCTTAAAAAATCATTCAAGTGAGGGTTTCAATGGAATGTGTAGTAGTTAGGGTTATGTGTAACGAAGGAAAAAATTATGATTGTGATCTTGTTGAGTTAGTTTGTGTGTGTATAGATAAATATATACATAGAGTGAATCTGATAACATAGAGGTTACTAAATTGAACATTCACAGTTGTGTAGGAAATATTCAGTAAAAAAAGGGGAACTGTGTAATGAGGACATAGTTTTGATGGTAAAGTGAAAGGGAGAAGAATTCAGGTAGAGAAAGAAAGTTTAAGTGTATGATTTGAAAAGGTGCATTTTAGGTTAGACAAGAACCAATGTCTACATATATGTATCTGTAATAGTTTGGAGGTTGGTGCCTCAAAAATATTGGGTTGATGCTCAATTGGGTGTACAATGTACTTGAAGGTTGGTGCCTTAAAAAATTATCTTGGGGGTCAATGTACCTATAATTTGATGCTTACAAAACAATTGTAATATTTTTTAATTGTGAGGTTGGATATGAGCAGTAGACTAAAACACATTTTCTCACTGTGGTTTTCCCCTTTTAGTATTTTCCACATATATATGGTGTCTTCACATGTGTGTAATGCTTATGTGTGATTTTAATTCTTGTTTATTTGTTTAAATTGTTAAAATTAATATATAGTGATTCACCCCCCTCTCAGTGTATTGGTGTTCTTTCAACATCAACCTCTAAAGAGAATTTAATACCTTGTTCATTACACCCACAACCTTTACCTCCATAACTAAATTTAGAAAATATATTAAGACCTGGACCATAATGAGATTGCAATTCTTGAAATGAAGGGGGAATAGTGTAAAGAGTGTAATCCATGCTATAAGTATCACACTTCTCCATAGGAACATAATCATCCTTCTTAGTATAAGTACAACTACCATCCTCCTTAATAGAAACGTGATCATCATTTTTAATTGAAGGATAATCATCTTTCTAGCAGAGGTGAATGAGATTTTGGAATGTCTAGGTGGATAGGATCTACTTTATACTCCTTGATATAGGATTCAATTAAGTTGAAGGATCCCTAATTGTCACCAAGACGTGCGTTCAATTTTGAAAAATAGGTAGAAGCTGTAGACTTGGATTCTCTACTTCAAAACGATCTTCATTAGGGACATCCGTATCAAGAGTAACCCTTGAAACAGGCACTTCTGGAGTAGATACCAATGTGTTAGAAGATAATGAAGGAATAATATTTTAAGAGTAGGAGTGACCAAGGTCTAACCAACAACTTCCATTTCACATAAGTGTATAGCATCGGGGTCAACCTTAATTGTGATCACCTTGTTATTAGAAACAAATTTCATGGAACGATGCAAGGTAAAAGTGACTACTCCTAGAACATGAATCCATGATCTTCCCAAGAGAATGTTATAGGGTAGTGGTCTTGGCATAACATATACTAGGGTGGGTATAGTAATGGGTCCCAATATTAGAGGTAAGATCACTATGACTAAGGCTTGTCGATTGGAATTATTGAATCCACAAATGTACAAAGAAGAAGCAATAAGAGAAGTTGAATCAATCTTGATTTTAGGTAGTTGTTTTCATTTCATGCCTCCCTTTGATGAACTATCACTAATATCTAATCTAAGTGATCTTCCATGGGTCATCTTTCATGTGTTTCCCTTGAAGTGTTCCATTGCCCCGTCTAATTCCGGCCCCTTATGCCTAGGTTCTCATTTGTTCCATTGCATGATAATTCTCCTTTCACTTTGGTCTAGGAAATGATGTCTTAGAAAGTTGGAACTTTGAAATATTTTATCTTTATACCCTAGGTTGAATGGGGTCTTAAGTATATTTTAAGTCCCCATCCTTTGTTTTCCCTAGGCGGCCCCTTCTTTATGAACAACTTTGAGGAATGTGCTAATTATCACCGCTTAAGTCTTTGCATCGCCTATCACTGAAGCCTTATCACTCATCAGATACATTTTTGTGATGAGCTATGAACTTATTTCCCATGTATCACGTATCATTGTAGTCTTTTTGCATTTAATTTCATTTTCACATGTGATGGCTTATGTTTCCCTTGCATCGCTTCCCTCCTTCTTATCGTTGAAATATTTTTGCTCACTTAACCTTTTTCATGATGCACAATATTTTTCATGCCTTCTCCATTTTTTCCTTTCTCCTTTTGGACTTTGGCTTTTGGTCTTACCTCTTCCCTCATCCCTATCTTATTTCTTCTTTCTCCTTTTGGCCTTCGGCCTTCGCTCTTACCTCTTACCTTCTTTAGGTAAGAGGTAAGGCTTCGATCTAACCTATGAAGTCTTCTTTGATCCTTTCACTTTCTTCCTTCTCCTTCTCACCTTCACTCTTTTCTCCCAAAATTTGACTCAGTATCATGTTTTTGAGCTTCGAGGGTATGGCTTCCTCCTTATCTCTGACTTTCAAAGGTAAGCCTTCCTCCCGACCTCCGACCTCCAACGGTCCAAGGTCCACCCCCAATGTTTATTTCTTTTATGTGTGTGTTAAGTTGACAAACTGACTTCCAAGCTCCAAAGACTCCTCGTCGAAGAAAAAGATGAATTTCAAAGGGACCTAGATGATGGTCCCTTCAACATTCTGAAGGTGATGTATCAAGGAGAGAATGCAATTTCAGCAGGACCTATTTTTTGTACCTTCAACATTCTGATGGAAGGTAGGATCACCTCATCGAATAGAAAGATGTATTTTAGTGGGACCTTGATGCTTGTCCCTTTGAAATTCTAACCAAGGCTCATTTTTGAGACTCAAAACCATTTAATTCATCATGCTTGCAAAAGTGTTTTTTAGGGCTTGACACCCTGACGATCCACAGATTGGTGCATTTTTGTTCAAAGATGTCATTAATGCTCAACAAATCTCCAGCTACATATTAGACTTTTTACTGTTTGAGGATGACTTTAAGGAATTCTTCTGACTCCTCCAAGTGGATTTGTGATGGCCATACCCATTCATTGCTTCTACTTCATTATTTCTGATAAATCCCTTACCCATTTTCTTGATTTTGTGGGGGATTTTGGATGGCTTTTAGGAAAATCTTTATGGTGAGGTGGATGGCATTTAAGTTTTTCTTCTCCAGGCTCTTCTTGGTGTGATTTTCATAGCAAGAATGGCGTCCATGGTGTAGACACTGAAAAGTGTCCTAAGTCTACAAGCGTCATTTTTCTTGGTCTTCGTCTCCAAATAATTAAATAATTTTAATTATTTGATTATTTTTTATCATATTCTTCTATTAATTAAATAATTTTTAATAATTTAATTAATTCACTTTCTAAACTTTATTTTATCCTGATCAATAAAATAAATTAATTACGTCACTAACCACCCTTCTTCAATAATTAAATGAATTATTATTAAATTATTTCTTTATCACCTTTCATCTATAAATAAATTATTACCACTAATTTATCTATTCATGGTCTTTTAATTCTTCTATAATTAAATAATTATCAAAATTATTTAACTATCCCTTGCCATTTCCCCCTATTAAATAACTAATCTCACTTAATTATTTAATGGTCCATTTTCATCTCCCCCATTTAATTAAATTGATTAATTTAATTAAATGCTCCATTTTCATTTTCTCCAAATAAATAATTTAGATAAATTATTTATCTTCTACTTGTCAATTTCCTCCATTTTCAAATAAATTATTTAAAATAAATTATTTATGCACCTCTTTTAGTCAAAGATGCCCTGTCATAGCCTTCATTGTTGTCATAACCGTCGGGTGTCATAGCCATCGACGCCATATTTTTTCCATGCAGGGCATATTCTTGGTGCATCAATTCTGGACCATTGATCTTGGCATCTTTTTGGAGGTTCGATCTCAACCATCTATTTTTTAACCTCCCTTTCATGCATCCTCCATCATCGATCTTGGAATCCTTCTAGAGGATTAATCTCATCTGTTCATTCAAAAGGTTGTCTATAAAAACAACCTTTCTCCTCCATTTTTTATTTAACAGCTAATTATCTTCAGCTTTATACTTACTATTTGGTAGGTATTTGCACATGTTAAGCAACAAAATCTAAGGGAAAATATTGCAAAAAGGTTGCAAAAAGTAGAAATAGGAGAGCAAGAGAAGTGATTCAAGATTCAAGCATGGGGAGTCTTTTGATTTAATGCTTTTAATTTCCTTATGCTTTCATTGTTTTCTCTTGTTTGGATGAGGTTAATAGCTTAGAAGTGTTGGCTGTCACTTTATCTATGCTATTTGATTTTTAACCCCATCTTACATTGGTGAACTCGATGTGAATCTTACAATTTTGTAGAGAAATCTATTTTTTTCTTGTTTATTTTTGCTATTTTGCAGGTTATAGCCAAGAATTCGTACAAAATCCTATCATCTTCTTTTGAGCATAGAAAAATGGGCACATAAAATCTTAAAAAACTATTATTTGGGTTTTGTAGGCATTGCTCTTAGCTTTTCAGAACTTCAAACAGTTTAAAATTTCGTTATGATTTGAGAAAGTTATGGCCATTTTAGTATTTGTTGCTTTTTAAATTTAGCTGTTAAAACTCGCGTTTTCTTTTGCCTATAACATTTTTTTCGTGCAGAATCTTGGGAAAATACTTTCTGAGTTTTGAAGGTTTGACTTTCAGTTTTCCATGTATTCAAACAACTGAGAATTTCGTTAAGTTTTGAGAAAGTTATCGTTGTTTTAATTTGTTGTCATTAAACTTTTCTTTTGAATTACTAATCTATTGTTTTCAGGATGTGGCACAACTTGGAGGGAGTCTAAAAAATGTTTCGTTAGAAACAAAAATTGAGCTTTTCATTTCTTTAGGCATAATTAATTTTTTTTTCTTTCAACAACTACAATAAATTGCATTCACATTCATAAAGGTTAAAATGAACATGCATTTTCATTCATGAAGGCTAAAATGAATAAAAAATTGAATATTTCATTCATGGGCTTAAAATGAACAAAAAATTTCATATTTCATTCATGGGTTTAAAATAAACAACAATTTGCATATTTTCACTCATGCAATTTAAAATTAACTTGCATCACATTTCATTAGCTTAAAAAGAATTCAAGTGTTTTCAAATAATAAGCAAGGTTTAAAATCAATCGACTGTCTTTTAGTGTAGAAAACACTTCAATTGGTGCTTTAAAAATAACAACTTTCTTCTTTCACATAGATTTAACCAGGGGGTTAATAAACTTTTATTTTTCATGCTTGTAAGATGGTAGGTATTATGCTCTCACCTTGTGCAAACTTGGTGATCAGAAAGCCAAACCCATCTGATTTTGTGTTCAACCATTAGAAGGGTCTACCTTGGTGGGAAAAAGTACTCACCCCAAGGGACGAACCTAAGTGGTAACGAGTTAAAGTCGAGTCCTTCCAAACCGCTATAGAAATTTGTGATTGTAAGGAAAGTTTGAAATCAACGGGACGCGGTACGTGATAGCTCTCTCCCAAATATCTTTATGATATGTAACCCCTTGTTCTAAGGGTAGAGAGAACTCTTGAGGTATTTTATCATAGTACCCCCTAAATTGGATGCCCTTACTAGACACCTCTTGTTTGTAGTAGCCAAAATCCTTCTATTTGTTGGTGTAGGAGGTGGAGCTTCGAAGCAGTTCCACATACTCGCGATTCTTAGTAGAGATGAAGAGTTCGTCATAGGAGATTCATGAGAACTTGAAGCTTGGTTGACCTGGATAAGTAAGTGTCATGGAGGGGATCCAGTGTATCCAAGCTTCTAAGACATCCACTAAGAATAAGTGCGACTAGTTAATCCAAGTGAGAATTCAACGAATATTGTCCTTGCCAACCTTAGGATTGTGCTTGTCTTATTTAAAAATCAAATGTTTTTACATCAAACCAATCCTCAAACAAAGTTCTTGATACTATTTATTTTGTTTGCTAAGAAAAATTTCATCAAAATCAGTCCAAAAATCCATTCAAAACCAATCCAAAACATCAAATTTGCAAAAAAAATCTTTGTGAATCGTAACTTCTTGAAACAAAATAGGCTGATCACCAAAGTTTCAAAAATAATTGTCCAAAATTGATCCAACTCATCTTGACTATGATCTTGATTTCAAAACCAGAGACTTGCAAACCTTTACCTTCTAGATTTTAGACATAGGAATATTATCAAGCCTTTGGACAATCCATGGTTATTTATTCAATTTATCATTGACATATATATTTTTATCTATCAGTCCTTTTCATTGTCATCTTGGTAAAAATTTTGGGTCTCAAACTTGTGTTCTAGTTTAGACTCACCTTGTCAAATCCATCATCTTGGTCATCTTAAAGGTCAATTACATTTGGGTTTGTTATCTTGGACCTACATTAGCTTGGTTACCATCCTTTGTCTCAAATTTTAGAATTCATATCATTAGTATTATCATTCATCATACCCTTTGACCATAGCTTCATTATTATTCTACCATTCCTTAATCTTGATCTTAGATACATTGGCACTTTGTATCCTTATATCCTTGAAAATAAAATAAAAATAGCATAGTTTCATAATAATTTTGCATTGACACCTTGCATCATCATCCAAAGGTCACAAGTTTTGTATGGTCCTCACTAAGTTTTCCTTATCCAACCTAATCCAAATTCATGACCATGTCTTCACTTTACCTTGATCTTCTTCATATTCAAGTTGAATACCAATCAATCCTCAATCATCAATACCAACCACTCACATACCCTTCTTACCAACAATCCATAAGCTTCAATCCTTCATCCATCTACCCTCACTATCAAGAGTCACTTGACACAATCCATACCATTAATCCCCAACAAATATCCATTAATCATCCTTATCCTAACCTTGAAAAGGGAAACCAACCTTCCACTAGTCCATTCCAATCCTTCACATCCTATCATAATCCATCATTCACTAGTCCATTCTAATCCTCCACATCTTATCCTAATCCATCATCCACTAACCCATTGCCATCCACTCCATCCCGAACTACAATACCATCCAATAAAAGCACATTAATTAATGCTCTCCAAAGACAATTAGCAAATGAACTTGTTCGACTCCTAAATGAAAAAAAACTTAGGAAATCCAATCACAATGTTGATCCTACATAATCCGGCCATTTATCACCATCATTTCCTCCATTTCCTACCAATATCGAAAAAGATCTTGCTATTGAAGCTCTATTATTGCCATGTCAAAATACTGGGTCTATCAAAGAAAATCATATCCTTGTCCAAAATCAAATTTCATTGCCTAAACTTGAGGATACATGTCGAGCAGAAAGTCCAAAGCATGACATCATAGTGTCACCTTCATATCAAGATCGAAAAAAAACTTAGGAAATCCAATCACAATGTTGATCCTACATAATCCGGCCATTTATCACCATCATTTCCTCCATTTCCTACCAATATCGAAAAAGATCTTGCTATTGAAGCTCTATTATTGCCATGTCAAAATACTGGGTCTATCAAAGAAAATCATATCCTTGTCCAAAATCAAATTTCATTGCCTAAACTTGAGGATACATGTCGAGCAGAAAGTCCAAAGCATGACATCATAGTGTCACCTTCATATCAAGATCGAAGCAGTCCATCTCATGACCCCATCCTTAAGTCCATCCAAGAGATCCTTCTAGCTAATCATGGCATCCAAAATACACCTATCCTTGATCAAGATTTTGTTCTCAATCATGTCATCCAAAATGCACCTATTTTTTACCAAGATCCTACCCTTGAACATGAAGTTCAAAATGATCCTCTCATCGACATTTATGCTATTCATGACCAAACATTTGAAGATGATCCCATCCAAACACAAAACACCTCCATTTCCCAACATGAGACACTTGCCTCCTTTGGACACATAGATAATCAAATGAATTATATGGATAACATCAAAGAAGAGCATAAAGTAGCTACTATTGGTCAAGTCAAAGGAGAACATAAAGAAGCTACTACGGATCAAGTTAAAGAAGAAGATATAAAATCTACCATAGATCAAATCGACATCCCAAATGATCAAGAATAAATAAGCATGACGAATGATAAATCCAAAAAATCCTATCAACTAAGAGCATCAACCTTTGTCAAAGTAGGATTTCTTATAGATGAGGAGATTCCAAGCAAAAATTTCCACATACAGAATGATGGGTTTGCATCTTGCTTTCAAAACAACAAATACCCCATCACAAACAAAATTTGTTAGAGCATATAGTTTCAAGGAAAAGGACTAGGCCTACATGAGCAAGGCATTATAGAACCAGTACAATTTTATGTAAATCCTAGACATCAAGGTCTTGGTTATTCTTCAATAATAGAATCAAATTATGTTAGTGGTACCTCCTTGATATTGGGGCAACTTTATCTGATACAAACATGAAAATGGGGGTCATGAGTAGTCCTTATCATAAGGTTGTTGCCAACACTCCTTCCATCCATACCATAAACCACAATTCCAACATGAGTAAATATTCCATTTGGAACCAACAAAAAGAAAATTATTACAAATCCAAAGTTCAAAATCAAATTTCAAAGGCCATTGAATCAAACAAAAATACAAGTGGACAAATGAAGTTAAAACGGATCCCAAAGAAAAATGGATCAAGCAAAGAAAATATTTTCAAATCCAAAAGTCAATCAAAATGTGGAGCCACAAGAAAAGAGGACTCCCACATATAATAAATGTCCACCTCCTTCTAAATGTTCATCAAACAAGGCATATAAAGGTGTTGGTTCCAAATTTTATCTCAATCAAAATTCCAAACTCTGTCATCCAACATCCCAAGTTTGGAATATAAAAAGTGATACATCCAAGCATCCAAACAATCCTTCCATGACTACCACCATCCATCATTCCAAAAATCATACCTCACGAATCCATCACATCTTGGCAGCAACTCTTTATCATAAGGACTCTCATGGTACTCTATCACGGTGTGTGTATTTTGATAATGCCAACTCTAGTATTAGAAAGGATCACAATGACATCAATCAGTTGTATGCAAGCGCTATAATCCTAACAAGGCAACTACACCATCAAGGTCACTATTGGCATATCATGACACCATTACCTACATCAACACCATCAAAAGATTCAAAACAATTAGCGGTCATCCAAAACATCAAGTCGATATAAAAAAAATCAAAAAAAAAGGAAAAAGAAAATCGTCCAATAATGAAACCATTTTTATGGTGCTTTGGATAAATACCCCGATGAAAACCTGCAAAACAGGCGTCATGTGTAAAATAAATTATCTATGTGGACCATTACACTTTGGGGCAAGTTGTCTCATCTCCCATACCCTTCGCATGAAATTTCTTATGACACTTCCACCTATCCATCTAAGCCCTATCATTTCCATCCATTCTCCCACCTACCTTGATCTTGATAAAGAAATGGAGTACAAACATAAATCATGCTTTGGGAAAATTCTTGACATGTCTATCCTTTGGTCATACACTACCCATGAAATATCATGTCATTGCCCTCATAGAATTTATCCAAATCCATATCTTGGAGAAAATAAATTATTCCTATGTGAAATAGTCCTTGTAGATCATATCCTAATTCTTCCATCCAATAATCCTGATGTCTCTTATCCTTTACCAAACTAAATCCATTATCCTTCCATACCTATTGTTGGACTTGGTTTTCCCTTATCATTGGTTTAAGGATTCTAATTCACTTATCCAAGTGCCCTCCATAATCTCATCTAGTCCTAATGTTAGTCATTTAAAATGCAACAAGCTTGACCCATACAATATTGTTATGCATCCTAGTGCATCATCTAAAAAATTCATTGGATTTGTTCCCAACCTTGTTGTAAACCTTGATCCTTTAGTTACATTATCATACATGAGATATGTCTTTCCCAATCCTCATGTTGTTTCGGGATGTGTAATTCCCATATTAAACAACATTGTCTTCATCATCATCACCTATCAATTGGTTTTCATCTTGACTAGGGGCAAGATCATGCTTATCCTTGGATCCTTGTGCATGCCTGCTTGGTTGATTGTGGGTATCTTTCACACGCATTTGGCATGATCCCTATAGTTATCATCCATAATAAAGTCTCATTCATCCATAATAAAGCTTTGTTATCCTTTCCATGACCTGAGAACAACAGATATCCTGTATCTTGTATCTTCATGATCATTCTTTACATTTGTCCTCTTATTCCCCTCATACATAGTAAATTGGTCCTATACTTGACTAGGGGAATTCCTTAACTTACATCTTCATGGGAAATAATACATGGTATCAACCCTTTAAAACCTTCAAAATCCATAAAAATCATAAAATGTTTTGAAAAAAATCCAAAAAAATCACAACATTTCAAAAATCCAAAAAAAATGCAACATTTCAAAATCCAAAAAAATCGTAAAATCCTCAAAATCCAAAAACATCAGAAAAACTTCAAAACTTCTAAAAATAGAGTCCAATTCTGAGTCTAATTCTAAGTCAATTTTGTTAGAGTGGTCAAACTACATTGCCTCTACGTGTTTGCTACATAGGCAAGGCTCATCTTAAATGATCCCCTAAGGCATTAGGTCAATCCCTTTCGGTTGTCCAAACAAAATCACGACTCGGTATTTTGTCGAATAAGACAAAGTCAATTCATGTTGAACTACAAGGTATCTGCGCACTGCTACATAGGCAAGGCCATCTGTCGATGAGCCCCAAAGGCCCCCTAGGTCAAGTCCTTTAGGTCTCGTCGAGTCGGGTTGTTTCGTTGGTCTGAAAGTAATCATCATTCAAACTAAATCACGAAACAACAAACGAATGAAATGTTTCATCAATCAATTATCTTATCATCCATCAACCTAGTCATTCGATGGGAATGGGGAATTATGTCATTTTTCTCATTTGGTCTTATCCCTTGTCTTTTATTAGGATGTGTCCTTCTTGGGATTAAACCTTCTCGACCTTGTCATTCACCTTAAGCAGGATGTGTCCTTGCAGTTAGGTGTCTTGTCAACACTTGTCACTTGGTCAACTTTATCAAATGTGTCTTTTGCCTCAAATAGGATGTGTCCTTCTTGTGGTTGGGTATCATCATATCGCTTGGTCATATTCATCAATCTTTTTCAAATAAACGATCAATCTTTGTCAACCTATCAAATCAATTTGTCAGCTTTTGTCATTTTGTCAATCAATCTTTGTCAACCTATCAATCAAATCAATTTATCATCTTTGTCAATCAGCTTTATCATACCAATCAATCCTGTCTTCATTAAGATGTTTCCTTCTTGAGGCTATGCATGGTCAATCAAATCACTTTATCAATCCTTATCAACCTATCAATCAACTCGGTCGTCTTGGTCAACATAATCAATCAATCAAACAATCATCATTATCACTGGAAAACACTATCTTGGCAAACACTTTGTTGGTCTGGATTTTCTTATCTTTTTAATTGGTTTTGGGTCATGTTACTAGTCTCCTCGAGGATTTCCTATCAATGGATTTAGAGGGACGATGATGGATCATGGCCTATTTTCTTTGTTTGTTGCTTGTGGATTGTCTCGGCAAAAAGACTAGGATAATTGGATCCTTAGTATGAGCTGGGGCATTCCTTGTCTTTTGGCTCTACCTTTTGAACTGCTTGTCTCTCACAAATGATCACCTTGCACACCTTGGTTTATGTCATACCATGGTGTTTGTGGTTCATTTGTGACATTTTTGACACCCAATGATGATAAATATGAAAATGTAAGCATGAAAGTCGGTTCCCTTATCATTTCATGTTTATCTTCTTTCCCCTTTTCATGCTAACATCCCATCTCCCTTATCTTTTCCATGCTAACATCCATCTCCTTCATGCTAACATTTCTTCTATCCTTCATCCTCTATTCTTATCTTCCATTTCGAGAGCACATTCGTGTTTTTTGAACCTACCTGTCCTCTCGAGGGGGCATACCACAACCCTCCTAGTCATCCTTCCCCTTTCTCTTTACACTAAGGCATATTTCAAAATTAAATTTCTTTGACACAACGCGATGAACTGCATTATGTCAAAGAGGGGCAAAATGTAGACACTAAAAAATGTCCTAAGTCTACGAGCATCATTTTTCTTGGTCTCTGTCTCCGAGTAATTAAATAATTTTAATTATTTGATTATTTTTTATCATATTCTTTTATTAATTAAATATAATTCACTTTCTAATCTTTATTCTATCCTAATCAATTAAATTAATTAATTGCATCACTAACACACCCCCCCCGCGTCCCCTCATCCCCGCCCCCCTCCTCTTCTTCAATAATTCAATTAATTATTATTTAATTATTTCTTTATCACCTTTTGTCTATAGATAAATGATTACCACTAATTATTTATCTATTCATGGTCTTTTAATTCTTCTATAGTTAAATAATTATCAGAATTATTTAACTATCCCTTTCCATTTCCCCCTATTAAATAATTAATCTCACTTAATTATTTAATGGTCCATTTTCATCTCCCCATTTAATTAAATTGATTAATTTAATTAAATGCTCCTTTTTCATTTTCTCCAAATAAATAATTTAGATAAATTATTTATCTTCTACTTGTCAATTTCCTCCATTTTCAAATAAATAATATAAAATAAATTATTTATGCACCTCTTTTGGTCAAAGATGCCCTATCATTAACCCCTGTCGTAGCCTTCATTGTTGTCATAGTTGTCGGGTGTCATAGCCATCGGCGTCATATATTTTCCATGCAGGGCATATTCTTGGTGCATCAATTCTGGACCATTGATCTTGGCATCTTTTTGGAGGTTCGATCTCAACTATCCATTTTGTAACCTCCCTTTCATGCATCCTCCACCATCAATCTTGGAATCCTTCTAGAGGATTAATCTCAGTCGTCCATTCGTAAGGTTGTCTATAAAAACAACCTTTCTCGTCCATTTTTTATTTAACAACTAATTATCCCCATCTTTCTACTTACTATTTGGTAGGTATTTGCACATGTGAAGCAATAAAATCTGAGGGCAAAGATTGCAAAAAGGAGAAATAGGAGAGCAAGGGAAGTGATTCAAGATTCAAGCATGGGGAGTTTTTTGATTTAATGCTTTTATTTTCCTTATGCTTTCATTATTTTCTCTTGTTTGGATGAGGTTAATAGGTTAGAAGTGTTGGCTGTCACTTTATCTATGCTATTTGATTTTTAACCCCATCTTACACATGGCTATTCTTGACACAGATTTCATAGTAGATATTTTCCTTGATCAGATATTTCTGTTAATACTAACCCTAGTTGGTTTAGGGTTGGAGTGTATTCATCTCAGTTATGCTTGATCTATAAAAGCAACACTTGTATATTTTTAAGGGTTCTTCCTCTGGCTTCTCTAGGGTTTTTCTATTGTAGAAACTACATTTTTTGTATTATGTCATTGTAAAGATTGATTCTAAGCTTTATGTTAATAAAATTCAACTATTATCACTGTTATTCCTTGAATGTTTCAGTAAAATCCATTTACCTTCATGTCTGAGTATGTGTTTTAGTTATTTTATTGATGTATTATGTTGTTCTAAAGCAAGAAGAAACACATTTCTACCTTAGTGCATCACCTTCTTTCATTTTCACATTCTCCTTCTATCTCTTTTCCTCTATGATTTGTTAGATTAGGGTAGTGATAGGTTTCATGTGTTGGGTTAGACCAACACATTTGCACTTAGTTTAGGAGAGGAAGTCGGCCTTCTGTGGAGATTCAACCTATTCATGCAAGATCCTACACCTTGAGTTTGTTTCCATTGTGTCATTATAACATTGAACTCTTGTTCAGTAGGGTGCAGTTTTATGTGACAACCATTTTTGGAATGCCTGGTGGGACTCCTTTCTG
>CM021101.1:450848102-450984274 GCA_007115665.2 Sequoiadendron giganteum
TATCTCAAAAATATGAGGTATTTATTGATGGTGTGCATCAATACAAGTAATCATGATGTTTGTTTGTTTTTTGTTGTCCCTGAATGTAGCAATGTTGAATATGAGGTCTTCATTCAAGATGAAGATGTCACCTTTGGCATTGGGGATAATGTGACTAAGTTAGAGTTCTTCACATGGAATTGGGCATAATGTGACTAAGTTATAGTGCTTCACATGGAGCCAACACACTAAAAATCCACCATTAAGCAACCACACATTTGTTTGAAGAGTGATGCTCTCGTTGCTCAATTTATTTGTATGCCCGAGTTTCAAAGCTTTTCTTTTGAGATGATTGAAGAAGAGATTCCTTATGCAAATCAAAATTCAGATTTGGTATATTTCACATCACGATATGATCTAGAAACTTTCTCTTTTTCTTTCAGTTCATCAATTGAGGAGGTCAGCAGTGATAGTATTGGCCTATCCTTTTGTGAGGAGAGTTCTCTTCCTCTTACAGAAGGTTTTCTTGTGGATTTTGACTTGCCTTCAACATGTTTCACCCCTGTTGTTGTATGTCAGTTGAGACACTAGTGTTAGATGAATCTAACACTTGCATCATATGGTTCCCTTGCAATGTAAAAATTTATAGTGAAGTGATCCTTCACCTTGCAAGCATTTTGTGTATTTCGATGCATGTTGGCAGTATTTTTCAGTGGTTGCAACTAGGTGAGGTCTACAACTATGGTTTGAGCCAGATCAGCTCCTTCAAAAGGTTCATCTTTGATAGAGGCAAGCTTCCATTCTTTGTTTTCTATTAGTTTAGTGTATATATTTTAAATACCTTGCTTTCCATAAAGTGTGTTTACACACCCTACATTCTCCTTAAGGGAATGTATGCTCTTAGCTTTCATAATTTTCTCCGAGTAGCAACTACACATGTTTTTTTTTGCTTTGAGGAGGCCCAACTATTAAGTTTTACCCTCATAAATCCATGCCCAATGGATTGATAAGGCCTTTGGACTCCATGATTAGCAGAAAATCATCCCACATAAATCACCAAAATGTTGTCATTCCATGCCCCCCTTTGATGGCCCATCACTGATATCCGATTTGAGTGATCTTCCATGGGTCATCTTGCATGTGTTTCCATTGAAGTGTTTCATTATCTCCACTTGATTACCGACCCCTTATGCCTAGGTTCTCATGCTTTCCATTGCGTGATATTTCTCCATTCACTTTGGTCTAGGAGTTGATGTCTTAGAAAGTTGGAACATTGAAATATTTTATCTTTATACCCTAGGTTGGGTTGGGTCTTAAGTATATTTTAATTCCCCATCCTTCATTTTACCTAGGAGGCCCCTTCTTTATGAACAAATTTGAGGCATGTGCTAATTATCGTCACTTAAGTCTTTGCATCACCTATCATTAAAGCCTTGTCACTCATCTATTTCATTTTTGTGATGAGCAATGAACTTATTTCCCATGCACTGTGTATCGTTGTAGTCTTTTTACCTCTCATTTCATTTATGCAACGCATGATGGATTATTTTTCCCTTGCATCACTTCCCTCCTTCACTCGTTGAAGTCTTTTTGCTCGCTTAACCTCTTTCATGATGTGCGATATCCTTCATGCCTTCTCCATTTTTGCCTTTATCCTTTCGGCCTTCGGCTTTTGGTCTTCCCTCATCCATGTCTTCTTCCTTCTCTCTCATTTCAACCTTCTACCCTCGGCCTTCGGCCTTTGCTCTTACCTCTTACCTCTTACCTCTTACCTCTTACCTTCTTTAGTAAGAGGTAAGGCTTTAGGACAACCTCCAACCTCTAACGGTCCAAGGTCCAACCTTTGAACTCTTCTTCAAGCCTTTTTATTTCTTCCTTCTCCTTCTCACCTTCACTCTTTTCTCCCAAAATTTGACTAAGTGTCATGTTTTTCAGGATTTGAGGGTATGGATTCCTCCTTACCTCTAACTTTTAGAGGTAAGCCTTCCTCCAGACCTCTGACAGTCCAAGGTCCATCCCTGACATTTCTTTCTTCTATGTGCACAATAGGCTGAAGGCCCAAATTTTGACCTCTAAAGGCTCCTCGTCGAAGAAAAAGATGAATTTCGGCGGTGATGTGTCGAGGAGAGAATGCAATTTCAGTGGGACCTATTTTGTTGTCCCTTCAACATTTTGATGGAAGGTATGATCACCTCATCATAGAGAAAGATGTATTTTGGTGGGACCTTGATGCTTGTCCCTTTGACATTCTAACCAAGGCTCATTTTCAGGACTCGAAACCATTTAACTCATCATGCTTGTAAAAGTGTTTTTTCAGGCCGAACACCTTGATAATCCACGGATTGGCGCATTTTTGTTCAAAGACACCATTAATGCTCAACAAATCTCCAACTACCAGATCATATTTTTTAGGGTTTGAGGATGACTTTAAGGCATTCCCCTGACTCCTCCAAGTGGATTTATGGTGGCCATACCCATTCATTGCTTTTACTTCATTATTTCTGACAAATCCCTTATCCATTTTCTTGATTTCTTGGGAGATTTTGGATGGCTTTCAGGAAAATATTTATGGCAAGGTGGATGGCGTGCAAGTTTTTCTTCTCTAGGCTCTTCATGGCATGATTTTCACAACATGAATGGCATCCATAGATCTTCTTGGCACAGATTTCATAGCAGATATTTTCCTTGATCAAATATTTCTTTCACTACTAACCCTAGACGGTTTAGGGTTGGAGTGTATTCATCTTAGTTATGCTTGATCTATAAAAGCAACACGTGTATATTTTTTAATGGTTCTTCCTTTAGCTTCTCTAGGGTTTTTCTATTCCAGACACTACATTTTTTGCATTCTACCATTGTAAAATTACTTCTAAGCTTTATGTTAATAAAATTCAACTATTATCACTGTTATTCCTTGCATGTTTGAGTATGTGTTTTAGCTATTTTATTTATGTATTATGTTGTTCTAAAGCAAGAAGAAACACATTTCTATCTTGGGGCATCACCTTCTTTAATTTTCATGTTCTCCTTCTATATCTTTTCCTCTGTGATTTGTTAGATTAGGGTAGTGATAGGTTTCATGTGTTGGATTAGACAAACACATTTGTACTTAGTTTAGAAGAGGAAGTTGGCCTTCTCCAAATATTCAACCTCATTCACGTAAGGTCCCACACCTTGAGGTTTACATTGTGTCATTAGAACACTGAACTCTTGTTCAATAGGGTGTAGTTTTATGTGACAATGGTAACAAGTCAATGCTACATACATTGAGTGTCAATCTGGTATCAACGAGAGCATGCCTAATGCCAATAATATTAATGTAAACTATTATCATCAAACGATCTTCTTTGGATCTATACTTTTAAGGGCGGGAGTTCATATGGATAGAATATAATATTCAATGAATCCAAGAGAATATGATCCATCAACACAATAACATCCATTGACCTAGTGGAAGAAGGAAAGAGGATCTTATGCAAGGCTTCCTAAAACATACCTTGGTAAATCAAAGCAATCTAAAGCAAATCCCAAAGTGAGATATTGGTAGGAGTAACACAAATCTCCTCGACAAGATCATACTCACTAGGTGGCTTAGTTGTAGGTTTAGGTGCTTGAGGAAGGCTTGGTTGAGAAGGTGGTAGAGAAGTAGGTTGATTAATATTTTGTTGGTTCCTTCTAGTATTATAAGTATGGGCTACCACTCTAAAAGAGGGAGCCTTAGATTGTATAAATCTTGTGTAAAGGTCTAGTGTGTCACTTGTGATAGGAACCCCATGAATAAAATAAATTCTTTTAGGAGATGGGATAGCTAGATTCACGTAAATGACCAATCTCTTAGGCCTTTGAGGGGTGGCATATACTACAACCTTATTTACAGACTCTTCATCTTGCGAAGAAGAATAAGGTTTTTGATGAAGTTTGTGTATAATCAGATTTTTGAGTAGAAGGAGATGCATCTAAGAAATCATTTAGGGCATCATCCAACATATCAAAATCTTGTTTATAGAATGCATTATCAAAATTAATAAAAATTTGAAGAAAAATATCTGACATGATTTCATTCACATCTAGTTCACCAAAATGTAAAGGAGGGGATTCGGTACCCTCAAGACAACAAGGTCTCGAGGAGAAAATAGCCCTCAGTTACGTCAAGGATCAAAACTTAGGTGATGAGATGAATAATATAGTGTATTTGCACAACTTAATTAAATAAATTCTAAACTACTAATGAAAAGAATGATGAAATCGCTTAATAACAAAAATTGATGGTTCATAATTAAAATTTCTAGTATACAAAAACAAAAACCACATGAATCATAGATTTTACCCTTAGGAGGATTAAGCCTTGGCCACAAACAACATTGTGTCATGGGTGTTGGGATTAAGGTGTCTCAACCTTACAGTCCTAATATTGATTTAATTTGATGTATTAATGTATATATTTGTATTATTTAATTGTCTATGGTGTCATGTCACAAATTGGGACCCACTAGTTGGGTGGCATCCCTGTTGGAAGTGACTGGATGACACATAATCATCCCAAGTGGACATAGGCATACCACTTTGGAATCTATGACATATGACAGATTCTATGATGTGTCATAAGGCATCTTTGAATGCATGGGAGAAAGTTGGCGCCCAAGTTGGGTTATGATAGGATATAAGACAATCGACTATTTTTAGTCAATTATGATAGATTCTCTTATAGCTGCAAATGATATTAGCTATGATATATTCTATGATAGTTATGAGATGTGTAAGGCTTCTATTATAAGCTATTTTTAGCATATTCTAGGAACCCAAGCTTGAGGAAGGAATATTTGCATGTTTGACCATTGTAAGGGGTGTAAGGCAATGTTGTACATGTGTCCACATAGATGTCTATGGCATGGGATATTGTTTCATATGGATTTATATGTCTCTCTCCTTCTAGATGCTTCTTGAAGCTTATATCTCTCTATAAAATGAGTTCCTTGCATTATAGAATGTATAGTTTACTTGCAGATAACAAAGTGTTGTCAGCTTAACTCCAAAACAGGTGTTTATGACAAAGCACTTGTGTAGAAGATTTGTACTTGGGTTGTATTGTAACTCCTATTTTAAGTAATATAGAAGTATTGTTCTTTTTGAGGGTGGGGTTTTTTACTTGAAAGGGTTTTCCCCACTTATATCTAGTGTATGTTGTTTTTTTGTACTTGTTGTTCTATTCATTTATTCTCTATGTGTTTCTCTTGTTGTAACTCTCCCCTACTTAGATTAGTGTAGGAAGTTGTTTCCACTCACTTGACTTCCTTTCAATTGGTATCAAAGCCTGGCCAACTTTGGTTCCTTTATTCGGTTAGAAGGGTTTTTTGAGCTGATCTTTGTTCTAGTGGGAGTTTTGTATAAGTGTGTGTTTCATTACCTTGTTATAGGAAAGAGATGTCAAGCAAATCTAGGAGGATTGAGATGGAGAAGTTTAACAATGGTAATTTTGAGTTGTGGAAGCTCAAAATGGAAAACATGCTCATAGACTGTGACCTATGGGCTACTATTTCTAGAACCAAATTGTCAAGAATGAAACAAGAAGATTGGGATCTCGTGGATAGAAAAGCCAAGGGTCTTATTAGACTCTATTTGGTTGATTCCATCCTCTTGAATGTCTATGAAGAGAAAAAAATTGTTTCTTTGTGGAAGAAGCTTGGTGATGTCTATCAAGCTAAATCCCTGGTAAACAAGTTTTTCCTAAGAAAGAAGGTGTATTATCTTAAAATGGAAGATGGAGGGTCCATAGCAGATCATCTAAATGCATTTAAAATGTTGGTTACATAGTTGTATTCCATTGGAGATAAGATTGATGAACAAGACCATTGCATGCTCCTTTTGTGTTCATTGTCAAACTCTTGGGATCACCTAGTAATGGCTATGGAAGCACTACTTCCACCTTCAAGATGGATGAGGTTGTTGCCTCATTATTATATGAAGAGATGTGAAGGAAGTCTTCTAAGATGGCCAAGGAGGCCCTTGCAGCTCATGGTAGACCAAAGAGAGGAAAAAATAAAGACAAGAAATCTAAGTCAAATTCTTCGGGGAGATCTAAGTCTCCTCATAAGAAGTCCAAGGAAAAACGTTGGAACTATGGTGAAATTGGTCACATTCATAAATATTGCAAGAAGGAGAAGAAGAAAAACAGGTCTTTCTTTGATTCTGAATCTAAGAAATCATCTCAAGATGATGGAGAAGCATTTATTGCAGCCTTGGAAACCCATGGATCAGATGATGTGTGGTTGATAGATTCAGGTGCATCCTTTCACATGACTTATCATAGAGAATAGTTCTTGAAGTATGAGGAGTACAATAGCGCAAAGGTGTACTTAAGTGATGACTCTCACTTGAATATTGTTGGTCGTGGAAGAGTCAAAATCAGATTTCCCGATGGAAGAGTGAAGGGGATTGATGGTGTCTTGCATATCCTGGGTTTGGCAGGAAACTTTATTTTTGTAAGTAAATTGAATGATTCGAGAGTGCAAGTTGTTTTCTCTGGTGGAGGATCCAAGATAAAAAGAGGATCAATGGTGTTGGCTAAGGGTGTTTGTATTGGCACTTTGTTTCATCTTGATGCATGCATCATATAATGCAATAGTTCTCTTAATGTACCAAAGAAGAGAGCTTTGGATTCTTCATCCTCACCATCAGATCATGCAGAGAAGAAGCATGTTGCACCTACATCTGATGGTCATGCATTTTGGGTACCTAAGGGTGCTCATTCCATGGAAATAAAGATTCCTACAGTGAAGTCAATGTTATGGCACCAACAACTTGGTCACATTGGTGAGAAGGGTCTTAGAACCCTAAAAAATAAGAGCCTTGTTGAAGGCCTTGATGATTGTAATCTTGAATGCGACTTTTGTGAGCATTGTGTATATGGAAAACAACATCGTGTTTCTTTTTACTCTAGTTCTCATAAGTCTTCTAGGGTTTTGGACTATGTTCATTCAAATGTTTTTGGTCCTGTAAATGTTCCTTCATTATCAAAATCTATATATTTTGTTTCTTTCATAGATGATTACAGTAGAAGGACATTTATTTATTTCCTCAGAAGTAAAGTTGAAGTCTTTAGTTGGTCTAAGGAGTTTAAGGCCTTGGTAGAAAATCATACTAGCAAAAAGATTAAGTGTTTGAGGACTGATAATGGTGGTGAGTTTTGTTCTGTAGAGTTTAACAAGTTCTGTAAAGAGCACAGGATTGAGAGACATAAGACAACTCCCTAAACTCCAAAACAAAATGGATTTGCAGAGAGGATGAACATAATGTTGATGGAGAGGGCTAGGAGTATGTTGAGTGGTGTTAGCCTTGAACAAAAGTTTTGGGCTGAAGCAGTAGCCACTGCATGTTATTTGATCAATAGATCTCCTACATCAACGCTTGTTGCAAAGACACCCATGGAGGCATGGTTTGGTAAAAATCCTTCGATGAGACATATCAGAGTATTTTTTTGTGAAGCTTATGCTCATGTTTTGATTGAGAAGACGTATAAGTTGGAGAATAAGGTTGTTAAGTGTATCTTTATCGGATATGGTGTCGATGTGAAAGGGTAAAAGATTTGGGATCCAGAAGCTTAGAAGGTTCTCTATAGTAGAAGTGTGATCTTCAAAGAGATGAAACCTTCCACTATTGAGTTGTAGCTAGAAAAAGAGGAGAAACAAAAGGAGGTAATTTAGATTCCACCTCCTCTAAAGAAAGATGAACTACGTACTCTTGTTGGACTTGATGATGAGGAGAGCTCAAGTAGCTCTAAAAGTTATAAAGAAGAAGGAGAACCTCAACCTCAGCCTTTAAGGAGGTCTACACAAGTTAGGTAGTAATCAGAAAGGTTTGGTTATTCATTATTAGATTCCAGTTGCATTTTTGCCTTGATTACTAACACTGATGAGCCTAGGATGGTTAGAGAGGCAATGGGTATGAATGAATCAGATTCCTAGATACAAGCCATGGATGAAGAGATGGATTCTTTAAATAAAAACAAGACTTGGGATCTAGTACCTTTACCTATTGGATGTAAACCTATTGGTTGTAAATGGGTTTTAAAGAAAAAGTGTGGTCATGATGGCAGTTTTGAGAAGTATAAGGCACAGTTGGTCGCTAAGGGGTTTTCCCAGGTAGAGGGAATTGATTATGGGAAGTTATTCTCTCTTGTAGTGAAGTTGACATCTATTAGGCTTCTATTGTCACTTGCAACAACATACAACTTAGAAGTGGAACAGATGGATGTGAAGACAACATTCCTTCATGGGGATTTAGAGGAAGAGATTTACATGTCACAGCTAGAGAATTTCATTAAAAAAGGTAAAGAAAAATTGATTTGCAAACTGAAAAAGCCTCTTTATGGTATGAAAAAGTATCCTAGAATGTGGTACCAAAATTTTGATACCTATGTGCTATCATTGAGATTTTAGAGATCTAAATCTA
Organism: Sequoiadendron giganteum; assembly: GCA_007115665.2. Taxonomy (NCBI): domain Eukaryota; kingdom Viridiplantae; phylum Streptophyta; class Pinopsida; order Cupressales; family Cupressaceae; genus Sequoiadendron; species Sequoiadendron giganteum. The sequence continues at coordinate 450,856,530 of CM021101.1, forward strand.
AATATTGTGTATACTTTAAAACTGATGATGGTCGTATTCTCATTATTTTCCTATACGTAGATGATATGTTGTTTATTGGGAATGGTAAAAGTATGATTTCAGATTTGAAGTTTCAGTTGTCAGCACAGTTTGAGATGAAAAACCTAGGTGCAGCTAGGTACATTCTGGGAATGGAGATCATGAAAGACAGAGCTAATAGAAATATTTGGTTAAGCCAAAGCAAGTATGTGAACTCGATGTTGGAAATATTCAACATGGTAGATTGCAAACAGTTAGTTGTTCTCATGATGCAGGGGACAAAGCTTTCTATAAATGATTGTCCAAAATATCCTACTAAGAAGGAGGACATGACCAAAGTACCATATGCAAGTGCAATTGGTAGTCTGATGTATGCAATGGTGTTTACAAGACCAGACATTTCCCAAGCAGTGGGAGTTCTTAGTCATTTTATGGCTAATCTTGGATAGGTGCATTGGGATATTGTTAAGAGGATGTTTAGATATTTACGAGGTACTTCTAAGTATGCCTTTTGTTTTCATGGTTATCATATTGTACCTCAACATTCTGAGTATTTTTGGATATGTGGATTCAAATTGGGCAGGTGACACTAACAACAGAAGATCCACCATTGGTTATGTGTTTATGATGTTTGGTGGTGCTATCAGTTGGATGAGTATGTGGTAGGTTGCAATCGCGTTGTCCATGATAGAGGCAGAGTATATGGCAGCCACTTGTTCCTATAAGAAAGCTATTTGGCTTAATAGATTGTGTTTTGATATTGGTTTAGATGCAAGACGGATTATTGTTTGTTGCATAGTCAAAGTGTGATTTTCCTAGCAAATAATCCTACTTTTCATACTAGAACAAAGCATTTTGATGTATAGTATCATTTTGTTCGTGATATGGTAGAGGATGGAAAGGTAAACTTGGTGAAGTTTGACATGTTGGTGAATGTTGCAGATGCACTAACAAAACCAGTGAGTGCAAAGAAATTTAGATGGTGTTCTGATTCCATGAGTCTTGGGGCCTTAAGTAGATGATTTTGTAAGACTCTTGGTAGGTCTTCAAAAAAAGTGGGAGAATGTTAGGATCAAGGTGCCTCAATCTTAGAGTCCTAATATTGATTTAGTTTGATGTATTAATGTATTTATTTGTATTATTTAATTTTTTATGGTGTCATGTCACACCCACTAGCTAGGTGGCATCTCCGTTGGAAGTGACTGGATGAAACAATCATCCCAAGTGGACATAGGCATCCCACTTTGGAATCTATGACATATGATTGATTCTATGACACGTCAAAAGGCATCTTTGAATGCATGGGAGAAAAATGGCGCCCAAATTGGGTTATGATAGGATGTAAGAGAATCAATTATTTTTAGTCAGTTATGATAGATTCTCTTACAACTATAAGTTTTGTTAGCTATGATAGATTCTATGACAGTTGTAAGATGTGTAAGGGATCTATCATAAGTTATTTTTAGCATATTCTAGGCACCCAAGCTTGAGGAAAGAATATTTGCATGTTTGACCATTATAAGGGGTGTAAGGGAATGTTGTACATGTCTCCAAATGCATGTATATGGTGTGGGATATTCTTCCATGTGGATTTGGACACCTCTCTCCTTCTAGATGCTTCTTGAAGCTTGTATCTCTCTATAAAATGAGTTCCTTGCATTGTAGAATACATAGTTTGTTTGTAGGTAACAAAGTGCTACCAAGTTAACTCTAGAATAGGTGTTTGTGATGAAGCACTTGTGTATAAGCTTTGTACTTGTGTTGTATTGTAACTCCTATTTGAATTAATATAGAAGTATTTTGGTTTTGGAGGGTGGGGTTTTTTACTCGAAAGGGTTTTCCCCACATATATTTGGTGTATGTTGTTTTTGTGTACTTGTTCTATTCATTTATTCTCTATGTGCTTCTCTTGTTGTAATTGTTTAAAGGTGTTAAAAATGAAAATTTGTAACTCTCCCCTACTTATAATAGTGTAGGAAGATGTTTTCGCTCACCCGACTTCCTTTCAATGGGGATGTCTATGCTCCACTTTGTTGTCTCTAGTAAAATAGAGAATAAAAGCCTTAAATTTGCAATGTCCAAATTATCAGATTCATACATCTACACACAAATAGAGAAGGAAAAATGTTGGGGTATATTTTGGGTCTTGCCTAAGTCAAACCCCTGTTTTGGTGTTTCCACCTCCATGGACAACCATATAGATAAAGATAGATAAAAATACATGAAATGTAAAGACATGTGATAGAAAAAAACCCTACAAAGGAGGAGAACCCCTATCACAATTATAAAGATGTGTAATAAAAACTGTAGTAACAAAAAAATATCCCTTTTCCTTAATTAGGGAATAATTAACAATAAATGAGCCTAATGTTTCTTGATTTAGTGTTATAATGTGTTTTACACATTCACATTAGGTCTAGGACCCTTTTTAATAAAATGAACTTAATGGTGCCTTATTTAGGGTGTCGTAAAGTGTTTCTTTACACTTTCACACTAATCTAGGGCTTTAATTAATTAATTGAGCTTAATTGGCCCCTTAAATTCAAATCCAAGCCTAATTTATTGAATTTTCTAAGGAATAAAGCCCAAAACTCATTAATAATGTTTCACAACACTTAATTTGCAAAGGTCTGAGTCTTAGACTAATGACCTAAGACCCATTCGACACCTGGAAAATGGGTCCTTCCTAGGTCCTAGGACCCCATTTTGTCATGTTATTTCATATACCTGAAGCAAGTCCTAGTTAAGTGTGTTAGGACCCATTCACCCTATGGAGACTGGGTCCTCCTTAACTTAGAACACCCCTTTTTAAATATATTATTAGCGGAATTTTAGTGATTTCAAATCCTAGATTTGAGGTAGGCTTGTGTTATTTGAATTTTGGGACTAAATCTTAAGTATAAATATAAGGTTATTTTACATAGTTTCATCTAAGCAATCCTAGATCTTCATAAGAAAATAAGAGTACTTTCACAAGAGCATTATAGAGCATTCAACAAGGCATTTTAGGGAATATTATTGAAGTTCTATTACAACAATCAAAGATCTATTCCATCATGTCAAATGCATAGTGCATCATGCATGTTTTTGAGCTAATGTGTTGATGTAGCATTTAAGATCCAATTCAAGTATTGTTTCACATCCAAATTCAAGATCAAGATCTACATTCCTTAAATCCACTTCGATCTAGATTACTGATTTGTACTCCAAGACTTCATACAAGGTGTCATTGTTTCATGTTTCATTGTTTCATCATAAGGTTTAATTACCAAAATAGGGTTTGACCAAGGTAAACCCTTATTCCCTAACAATAAACAATTTTTCTTCTCTCTTGATGTGTGATTACAGGTTTAAGGTTGAAGTTATAGTGGAGAACAAAAGTTACAAAAATTGTCAAAGTTGCAAAGTTATAAAAGTTGTCATCTTCATTGCAAGATCACAAAAAGTACTCTACAAAATTTATTTCTGACTTTCGAGAGTTAAACACCTGGGATCTAGGAGTGCAGACATTGAAGAATAAGATCTTGAAACTAATTTTCTAGAACCCTAGCAAGGAACTATTCACCACTGGGCGAATGATTCCTTAGTGAGGCCCAAAACAACACTTTTCCAACAAGTTACACATCATTTTAGTATCTAAAAACCTTAATTTTTACTGTTATAATAGTTAGGTTTGTTTTTTGATTGTTATTTAAGCATTATACCCCTCATAATTGAATGAAACATCAAGCAAAAAAATTGGATGCACCCATTTGTTAATCCCATTTGGTGATTGCACCCTCTTTTTCTATGTTTCATTTTGGTGAACCCAACTTCTTGAGCATTGTAGTTTTCTTATTTTAGGAGTTCTTTTCATCTTAGATTAGATCTTGTATTCATTTTCATTCATTTGCATTGAATTAGATCTCACTTAGGGTGTCTTAGTTTGAATTCAAATTTGTATCTCATCTAGGGTTTTAGAGTTGCATTGTTTGCATTCTTTAAATCTAAAAAATACAAAAAAATCAATCATTTTGCATATTATTTAGATCATATAAACTTGCATTTGAAAATCAAAGAAAAATTGCATATCAAACTAGGTCTTGTAATTCATCATTTTCTCACATTTTCAACTTGCATTTCATATTGCATTTATAGAAAATTAAACCTAAAACTTATTGTAGCAGACTTGAATCTAAAAATCATTAGAAAAAGCTTTAAAATCTATAAAAACTAGTTTCAAAACTTTAATATAGGACCCATTCGCCCTAGGATGAATGAGTCCTTAATCAAACCTAAATATGAATTTCTAGAAATTGAAATCTTTTTTTTTGTGCTTCTGTCTGCTGCCATCACATCTCTATTTTATTTTTTTGATTTTTTGTTTCATTCATTTCACTAGATCTAGCTTAATTTGATTCATTTAGTGCATTGTCTAAATTCAAATTTTCATTTACAACATTTCATTTTCATATTGTTGCATAGTGTAAACAACAAATTACCTTGTTTAGAATCTGAAAATTGCATTTACACATTTCATTCTAGGTCATTGCATTGCACTTTACCCTCTTTCCATTGTGGGTTTGTATAATAAATTTTCAAAATCTTGCATGAGCTTTATAACTTGGTGTTTATTAGCAATACTATTATGAGACATAGTTCAACACTCATTTTATCCCGTGACATACCATTCGTCATGGATCTTGGGTTTTCTAGCTCTCTTTCTAATAGTGTTGATAATCAAACCCCTATGGATCATAATATGCATACCTCATTTCCCATGAATTCCTTACCTAAAACCAATGTGCGTGATGTTCATTTAATACAAGAAGATATACAAAGACTAGATGAAGGCCTAGCAAACTTACAAGACTGCATGGACATTAGCATGATTCCCACAATACAAAATCTAATGAAAATGCTTAAAACTGGAAATGGAAGACAAATTTTCAATAGCCTTAGATTCTTCCTACATGAGAACTTAAAAAAACAAGAGAATAATAACATCCATTCCTTGGTCAACTTTATTGAAGCTAAACCTCATAAGGCCTCAACCAAAATGTCTCTTGATATTGCTTTCTCATTAAAAGACATACTTAAACATGCACCCGATGGTCCTCTTTACATAGCTAGAAGAATCAATGACAAGCCCACTAATGGGATATTAATTGATCTCATCTGTGGAGAGAATGCAATCATCAAAGAATTCTTATTTGTGCATGAACTCTATCAAAATTGTTACACCCCAATTGTATAGTTACTATTTATTATTACTGCATAGGGTAAAAATAGATATAATGTGAATTCTGGAGATGAATAAAATGTGCTTGTATCTTGTTATCAATATGAATGTTTTCACATTTGATGTTACTTCAATTGATGTTATTCATGGTGAAATATTACATTTATGTGAATGAAAGGTTATTGAATTATAATTATTCTAACTTTGGAGATGTTTTTATATACTGTATATGTTATGAACATTTGACTATCATGAGCATGTGTTAGTGGATGCAAGTATGTGTTCCATTCCTCTAGGCAGAGGGGAAGTATCATTTGGGAGAATATCTTGGTTGTGTAATCAGTAAAAGTAAACTATCTGAGCATACACACACCACATTAGAGTGATTAAATTGAGTCATTTTATGGGTTATAGGTAAATCATCCATAGCTTGTATGTTTGCATTAGGAGTCTTGTTTACTTCTGCATGCATTTGCGAATGATGTTTATCTGTTTGAGTTTTTTGGAGCTTTCTTGTGTTATTATGATCATATGGGTAAGTGGGATGCAGATGGAAGTATTTTTATATGTATGTACATGTGTGTCAATAAGATCTAGCAAAACATATATGCATATGTATAGATATACCACATATACACACTTATTAATATGATGGTAACATAAATGGATGTAAGTGAATCAAATGTAAACACACACACACACATATATGTATAGTATATACATGTATCCATATATATATGCATATCGATACAAGTGTAATTGGCAAATGGGCATGCTCATATGGATGCATCGATATGATATACCTATATATACATGTACATAGAGGCATATACATTTAAACATATATATATGCATACATCCTATATATTGTGCTTATTATAATTATATTTCCTATACTCTTATATAAATATATATATATCAGATATATGCTAATTGGCTTACGATATATATCTATTTATATATAAATATATATTAAAAGATTATATATATTTAGTTATATATATACATACATATATATATTAATATGTAAGGTATTTAAATATATATATATATATATATATATATGTATATAGTATATACAATATAGATATAAATAATGTATACTTAGCATATTAATTAATTAGAATTCAACTAATTCTTATTTAATAAGAAGTCAATTTATTAAGGTCACTTTTGATGTTAAATAACCATGGCACATATGAGTTGATGATTAACATCAAATTGGAAGTCGATATCGAAATATACACAGATGTGTATATGAGCCACATTTCACTAGCAAAGACACATATTTAGAAATCTTAGCAATACGTTTTAAATTTGCAAGCTTTGACTTTATCGACAGAGTAAATAAGAAACATGTGTACTTAGTCCAACACATTAAATGGTGCAGTCAACTCACCCTTTAATCCAGTCGATTCATTCTATGTGTTGTAGAAATATCATTGACTAATTCACTTCATCTGGAAATCGCGCCAACTTAGTTTGGTAAAGAGGTTTTTGTGCCACCTCTGATTGCATTCTCCTATAGATGTCATTTCTGGAGAAATATTTGAATTCTCTATGTGTTGATTAAAATGGTCTTTGAAATGTTGTCAATAAAAAAGTCAATTTGTTGATGGTTTATGTTGAGTCTAAGCTTTTACCATCGCCACCTTTATGTTGATTCACTTTGCATGAAACTCGTGTCATTCTTCATGCCTTAACTGTAGGATTTCAAAATGTCGGTTGCTCTATAAATAGTCACCCCATTTCACTTGAAACACATTCATGTGTGATCATCATTCATATTCATTATCATTCTCTTCTATTACTATTTCCATTCTCCCATTTCACTTGAGAGAGACACATTTTATCAAGAGATTATACATCCTTTTGTTGTTTTTCTTTTCTTAGATATTACCAACCACTATCATCTATTTTATGAGTGAGAAAAAAGTGAGCTTTTGTGAGAAAGAGGTGTCTTATTTGTTAGACAGAAGTGTGTTATCAACAAGAGAGAGAGGGAGTTGTTTTGGGAAGCTGACTCAAGTTGAATTACTGTTGAAGAAGGTTGCACTATCATCGTCAATTGGGATAAATGATAACAAGCATGGGTATTTATTGTTCTTATTATTTACATGGATTTATTGTGTTTTCTATGTTGTCTGAAATGTCTTTTCTATTTGTGTAATAGAAGTATTTAAGATTGTATTTTGAAAAAGAGAATTGAATCTTTTAGGTTGTTTCTATCTTGTGCTTGTAAGAACTCCATAATAGGAGTATGATATATAACTTAGTTATTATATACTAGGCTTGATTGAATGCAAGAGTCACTTGAGGTACACCCAGCTAAGTTATTAAAGTAACTAGGAAAGCTTGTGTTACTCCTAGGATAGTAATCTAGTATGGGAGGGGGCTTGTGTACTTACTTGTTAAATAGATTCATTACAAGTAGATTAGTATTTTGTAGGTTAGTTTGGGATGACAGATTATTCATTGAAGGACAATACCTATGTGTAGTGTAAGATAGCCTTAAGTCAAATAGGCCCTGAGTAGTGCATGTGATAGATGAATTCATTTGAAGTACTGAATGAGAACACTTTGGCTAAAGTAATGCAATGTCCGAGACTCCACTTATTTGTGTGACTATTGAGACTACACTGTTAGTTCACTATGATCCATTATTGCATGCTAGTTCAAGATTGTGGGATTACAAGTTCTAATTATGTAGGACATAGCACTATGCTCAATTGGTTGTCACTATCAGTTACTCTACCAGTCTCTTTATTGAAGGGAAGGGCCATATGTCAAATGATAAATATACGGGGGACCGCATTAAGAGTCCATGGTTGGCGTAAAAGTGTCTGAGTGATGCTTCTCCTCTACAACAGGCGATAGAAGAACCAAGATTTGAAAGGGAAGATCCTGGACCATCTTACAACTATTAGTTCTAAAGCTCTATGAGCTATGTATGTGTTTATATGTTTTCTTACATTGATGTATATTTGAAATAAAAAAGGAATTCATGTTGTAATATATTATGTATCTTGATTGGAAATTATCAATATAACAAAAGAAAAAAAATATTGCAATGGATTTGTTACTTGTTTATTTACATGTTTGGTGTAAAATATTTTTTTTTACTTTATGGAAGGGTTAGTGTGTTACATGTGGTATCTGAGCTACTAGGTTTAACTCTGGAACCTATGAGCTCATCATTTTTCCAACCAACATTATCTAATGTTGTGAATTTTTTTGTGTTAGGATGGTGCATCTTAGATTAATGGCTCAAAATTCGGTAATTGGAAATGAGCACTACCTCAAGGCCAAGAAGGAAAAAGAAGCCATCATTAGAACCATAGAGGGAACCAACTACGATAATGCTATATGGTTGAGTGACATCAAAAATTTTAGTCACGCACTTTCTCAAATCAATGATATGAAGAGAAATATGAAGATGGAGGCTATGTATAATTACTTACCAACCATCTCACTAGAAAATTTTGAGTCATTACCACTTTCCAGGGGTATGCCTTCAGAAGAAATTGTTAGTCAAGCATTCATCTTTAGGGATCCTAGGGTTCTACCACTGGTTGAAGTAATATCAACTTCTTCAAGTAAAGAGTCTGAGGGATATATACCAAGGACACCAATAGACGAGAAATGGTCTCATGAACAAAGTTCTACAAAAAAATGTAGACTACATTGTTGATGAACACCATATTGACATTACTTCACATAACTATGTATCAGATAATAAATCTGAGGGTTATTATCCTTTTTGGGATAGGTATAAACAGATGAGAGATGAACAAAAAGATAGGGAACAACAATTTTCTCAGTCTTTAAATTATACTCCTTTAAGTTATGTGTCTAGGAGTGAATCCGAAGGATACTCTCCACTCGACTATCTGAATATTCACTCCATGTAATCGAAAGGATATTGAAATCCTCATGAAATGAATAAAATTTTGTTTATCAAAACAAGCTTTTGCTTAATCTTATATGGAATTATTTTGTACATATGTCTTCACCATGCTTATGTGATTGATTTTTACCTGAATGTTTAGTACATGTGAATGTTTACTATTATGTTTTCCATAAGATAATTGATAACATAATTTAGGCTAATATGGACAAAACATTCGGGTAAAAATCAATCACATAAGCATGGTGAAGACATATGTGAGGACACAAACTAATCCCAATGCAAGTCAGGAGGATGGACAAGGAACCACAAGAGTAGAGGCTAGGCTTGACCAAATCTTGGCAAGGATAGCTAACCTTGAACAAGAAAGAGTTAAGGATAGGGTAGAAAAGGAAGTACCCATTAATGATCTAGAGGGAGAAAATTCTTCCCATGGGCAATGTGAAAACCATAATCATGAGAAGGAAAAATCCCCTACACCATCTATTGAAAGGAATAAAAATATTGTGTCTTTTGAACTATCAAGGGACATGAAGAAGATAATTCCACCTAATTTTGATGGTAGTGTTAGAGGCAATGAGGCTAAATTATGGATTTTTCAAATGGAAAAGTATTTTGAAATATGAAACTATGAAGTTACTAAAGCCGCATGGGGTGTGTATCAATTAGCAGGTGAAGCCTCTAACTGGTGGATGAACAAGAAGTTGGAGCTTAACATAAACTCATGGAAATTAACTTGGGGAGAATTTGTGCATATTTTCGACAAAAGATGGTTACCACATATTTTCTATGACCAAAAACTCTTAGATTTCCAAGAGTTGAGGCAAGGTAACATGACAGTTAATGAATATTGGGAGAAGTTCACTCGACTTATGCGTTATGTCCCCATATACCATAAGGATGAGCATTTCCACATTAGGAAATTTATTTTAGGACTCAAAAATTAGATTATATGGGAAGTGGATATGCATGGTCCAACAACAATGGATCTTGTATATGAAAAATCAATTAAGCGGGAACAAAAGCTAAAAACTGATTCCACTCGACAAGAAAGAAAAGAGAAAAAGAAGGATGTGGAAGTTCCTAACAAGATAGATCCTAAGAAGGAAGAATTTGTGCAAAATATTGCAAAGGAAAAAGGGAAAATATTCTTCTATAATGGAAAGGATTTTAGGAGAGATTGAAATAAAAATGATTCTAACATGTGTAATACCAGCAAAGCTTATGAAACTACCAAAAAGTCTGGAGAAACCATAGGTAAAAGAGGACCAAGTACATGATGTTTTATATGCAAAGGGAATGTTGAAGTATGGCTTGTTCAAATGGAAAATTATTTTGAAATACGAAACTATGATGAAATTACTAAAGCCGCATGGGGTGCATATTAGTTAGCAAGTGAAGCCTCTAACTAGTGGATGAACAAGAAGTTGGAGCTTAACATAAACTCATGGAAATTAACTTGGGGAGAATTTGTGGATATTTTTCACAAAATATGGTTACAACAACTTTTCTATGACCAAAAACTCTTGGATTTCCAACATTTGAGGCAAGGTAACATGATGGTTAATGAATATTGGGAGAAGTTCACCCAACTTCTGTATTATGTCCCCATATACCATAAGGATGAGCGTTTTTGCATTAGGAAATTTATTTTGTGACTCAACAATTGGATTGGAGGGGAAGTGGATATGCATGGGCCAACAACAATGAATCTTGTATATGAAAAAGTAATTAAGCAGGAATAAAAGCTAAAAATTGATTCCACTCGACAAGAAAGAAAAGAGCAAAAGAAGGATGTGGAAGTTCCTAGCTCCTAAGAAAGAAGAATATGTGCAAAATATGGAAAAACAAAAAGGGAAAATATTTTTCTATAATGGAAAGGATTTTAAGAGAGATTGAAAGAGAAATGATTCTAGCATGGGTAATACTAGCAAAGCTTATGAAAGTACCAACAAGTATGGAGAAACCATAGGGAAAAGAGGACCAAGTACAAGATGTTTTATATGCAGAGGGAATCACTATTCAAGTGAATGTATCAATTAAAATTTCGGTTCACAACCATATAATAATTCATTACCCACACAGTAGGCCATGTTTCAACAAATGATGCATGCGGCTATGGACAATCGATAAGCGGATTACCAAGTAACTCCAGTCGAAACACCAGGTATTTTTTTGGCTTACCTATTTCTATTCTTATTGATACTGGTGCAATTGGAAATTTCATTTCACCTAGAATAGCTAAACAATTATCTAGGAAGGCAGGACACATGGAAATGTCTTGGAATGTAGAGTATGCAAACCAAATAAGAGCGAAGGTGGATCAATGTCTATTTGAGGCTAGGATAGAACTGCCTAGTTTTACTATTGAAGTTAACCTTTATGTCACACCTCTAGGATCATATGATGTTATCCTAGGGATGAATTGGTTGTGGAAACATAGGGCTATAGTAGACTGTCATGCTAAGACTGTAGAATGCCTAGATGATTTTGGAAATCAAGTTAAATTCCAAGGAATACCTAGAGAGGTTAGAATTCGACAAATTATGACAATGCAACTTATAAGAGCTAAGAAGAAAAGGTGTAAACTCTTTGCCATAAAGATTGAAGAACTTGGGAAGGATAGTGATAATTCTAAGTGCCAGAGTTTGCAAGAATTAGAAGATGGAGAAATAGATGTGTGTGAGGGGGAGAACGTTAGATCGAAAGATAGATCAAACATGTTAAATCTAAGAATCTAAGCTAAGATTAACATATTAATCTAAGATCTTAACCTACACATACAAAATGAAACTAAGTTATCCTAACATGCATAAAAGAATCTATGATTGCAAAATGAATGTGTAAAACAACGTAGCATTACCATCTCGTAGTGGAGTGTATTCGCTTGATGTTGGGTTGTTCTTATCGCCACGAAGCCTCCAAAGTTCATGTGTAAAAGCTTAATGAATGATTTTTGTGTTTGGTTGATCGAAGACAATGTTGAAGCTCTATCAATGGTGTTCTTGACAACACTTCATTGCTCAATGTATGTTGATTCTTCGATCCTTATTTGTGAGGAAAGGGGTTTTTATATAGAAAATGAGATTTGAAATGGATGATCAAGATCATTTTGAAGAATATCCAGATCAATGGTCAGAGTGTGTTGAGAGGATTTAGACATGAGAGAATTGTGCAAAGTTGATTGCACAATTTGTGTGATTGGTAAATAGATTGGCCAGTCAGGGATGTGATTGAGCAGTTAACAGATTTAGATTGATCAGTCAAGAATTTGATGGCTTAGTTAGGAATTGTGATTGATTAGTTAACAAAATAGATTGTTCAGTTAACAATTTGGATTGATTAGTTAACAAATTAGATTGCTCAGTCAACAATCGTAATTTGCTCAATCAGAAAGTGGGTGAGGAATATGAATTAATTGATTTAATTAATTAATTCCTTTTTGGAGTTGAACGTGCAAATCAAGTTTGACTTTTCAAACAAAGTTGCATTAGTCTGATTTGATTTTCGATCATTGATTTGAATGGTTTGATTTAATTATTCAAACTTTTAGAGGGAAAGTGTTGTAATTAAATTATTATTTCATAATTTAATAAACTTAGAGGAATAAGGTGATTTTGTGGCGTAATTAAATAATTGACATTATTTAATCAATCAAGACGAAATAAAGTGGGATTAGGACTTTATTAAATAAATGTGATTTATTTAATTGGTCAAAATGATGAAATCTGAATTAATCAAATAATGTTATTTTTATTTAATTAATAGCAAAATTAGGGTTTTTGGGACTTTATTAAATAAATAAAATTTATTTAATTTGTTTGAAATGATGAAAAAGTGAATTAATTAAATAATGTTGTATTATTCAATTAATAGAGGAATTAGGGTCTTTAGGACTTTATTAAATAAATGAAATTTATTTAATTTGTATGAAATGATGAAAAAGTGAATTAATTAAATAATGTTGTATTATTCAATTAATAGAGGAATTAGGGTCTTTAGGACTTTATTAAATAAATGAAATTTATTTAATTTGTATGAAATGATGAAAAAGTGAATTAATTAAATAATGTTGTATTATTCAATTAATAGAGGAATTAGGGTTTTTGATGTCGTTTTGATGTGGTGCGATGTGGGGATGTTGTGAGATGATTTTGAGATGATCTTGAGATGATTCAAGATGATTTAAGACATTACAGGATGATTTTGAGCCATTTCGAGGCAATTCTGAGATTTTTGAGATATTACGGGATGATTCTAACTTGTTTTAGGGTGATTCTGAGATGTTCTAAGACATTACAGGATGGTTCTGAGTTGTTTCGAGGTGATTATGAGATGTTACAAGATGATTTTGAGTCATTCTAAGATGTTATGGGATGATTATGAGTCATTTTGAGATGATTCTGAGTCATTCTAAGATGTTATGGGATAATTATGTCATTTTGAGATGTTACAAGATGATTCTAAGTCATTCTAAGACATTACCGGATGGTTCCAAGTCATTCTGAGATGTTATGGGACAATTTTGAGTCATTTTGAGATGTCACGAGATGATTTTGAGTCATTTTGAGATGTTATGGGATGATTCTGAGTCATATTGAGATGTTACGGGATGATTTTGAGTCATTTTGAGATGTTACGGGATGATTCTGAGTCATTCCAAGATGTTACGGGATGATTTCGAGTCATTTTGAGATGTTATCGAATGATTTTGAGTCATTCCAAGATGTTACGACACAATCAGAGATGATGTTCCTTATTGTTTGAGGTCTTTCGATGTTGTTTGATGCTATTTGATGTTGTTTGAGGTGTGTGATAGGTGTCAAGTTAATTTTACATGTCTACATTTTGCCCCTCTTTGATACAAAGTATTGGTTGCTTTGTTTCAAATATTTTTTGTTTTAAGATCAAGTTTTTGAAAAAAAAAATATGCCCCACTATGCCTTGACATTTAGTGGGATGACAGTAGGACTCTATGTTGCCCCCTTGAGAGGTTGACCGAAAATTTGAAGCTTTGATGTCAAGCTCTTGACGCTATTATGTTGTTGTTTTGATGTTTGCAGATGATATGTTATATGAATATGTGCATTGTTTCTCATTTCAATGTTTTCGAGAGCTTCTAATTTGAAAGTAGGAAGATTCCCTAAGTGTAATTAGGGTTTCCTTGAGGTGTTATATAGGCAATTTGTCTTCAAATTGGGTCATTTGTGCTCTGCTCCTCTTACTAATTCTTGTCTCTGGATTCCACATTTTGTCAGTTGTTGAGGGAGAATGTCAAGATTTGAGGTTGTCCCACATCATTTTGAGCTCATTCAAGAGAATAAACGAGCTTCAGGCATCGGTGGCCCAGTATGTACCTTCTCACCTTTCGCTTTCATCATGTTTTCATTCTCGCTTTGTGTGTGCGAAGTCCTGTCAAACAATAGTGTTGTTTTTGAGATTCCTGCGTAGTTGCATCAGTTTTGGTGCTTTTGTAATGTGCAAACTGTGCTTTTGTTTGAAATTTGTACTATTATCCTAAACTGGCGCTTTTGTCTCATGCAGTTGTTTAAAAATTATGCTTTTGTTCTAAAACTACACAGTTGCTCTGAACTTGCACTATTGTTTTTGTGCTATTGCCCTAAAATTGCACCTTTGTTTGATGCTTTTGACCTAAAACTACACTATTATCTTGAAACTACGCTTTTGTTTGGCTTTTGTTGAGCGTTTGTCTAAGAACCCAGTGCAATTGACTCTCCTTCTGTCGTTTGCCTTTTAGCTTTGTTCTAAACCCTAGCATGTGTTCGTTTATCATCATAAATGTTATTTGTCATCATGCTCATCTCATTTTGTGTTGTTATGCATGTTTAAAGTGAAACCCTAACATCCTGGTTCATAACAATTATAGGTGAGTCTCCGACCACTTATGACGAGAGAGAGACGTGCTTGTCACTTATTCAATCCGATTGCCCATTTCATTGTGTTAGAGCAGGACTTTCTTGACGCCATGGGATTACATTATATATGTTACATGCCTTCAATCAAGACCCATATGGTGATGTTGACCGCTCTTGTGGAGAGGTGGCACTTTGAAACGTCCTCTTTTCATTTGCCTACAAGAGAGGCAACTATTACTCTCAAGGATGTGTAGAGGATTCTTCATCTTCCTATTCATAGTGATCTTTTTACGTACCAGGTTCGACAAGGTGCCCACGCTAAGCAGCATTTTTTAGGTGCAGCACATGAGGATGTTCACGATACAGAGATTTATTTATCTAATTATTCTGACAGCACAAATCCTATTGTTCTTGTCCTCTGTGGCCTAGTATCAGGATCGGTTGTTATCGCTAGACAAGGTTGACAGTTTGTAGTGGGTTGGGGTACATGTATTGAGAGTATGCTAGAGCATGGTACGAGATATGCCTAGGGTGCCTATTTTCTTTCCCATCTTTACTGAGATATGTATGTGGTGGTGTATCGGGGTGAGAGGTTGTTGTTTGCAGGTGTATCACTTTTGCATGTCTGGGCATGGGAGCATATTACAGTGACTCGTTCAGATGAGATTCAAGATCATTCTTTGAACAATCCATACTCTTATCATTATGGGGAATTTATGCACTACACCTTGCTTGGGGTCCTGCATTATTGGCACTATGTGTTTGATGAGATGCCTGGTTTTATATGGATACCTTATATGAGCTATGAGATGTGAGGTTTGGCCAGAGGATGTAGATCAGCTTATGTACTATCGACAGACTTGTTGGTTGCTTGGTCGTTCGTCATCTATGATAGAGTGCTATCTACCAGACTGAGTCTATCACCAGTTTAGAGAGAGACAAGGGAAAGTTCCTGATGTGTATGAGGCTCGGTTTGGTCAGACTTATCAAGAGGTCCATCTATGGGGTATCCAGGTTGATGCAGATATTGTTATTGCCGAGTTTGGAGCACTTGCCCCAGTTGGTTGGGGTTGGTCAACTGGAGTGGTAGATCCAAGTACTATTCACAATTATGAGGAGTGGTGGGAATGACGTAGGCCTTTGAGGCTTACTAATCCTAGAGGTGATCCCATTCTGGGTAGAGCAGGCATTATAAGTCATCATGGGGGGCAACAATGCGTTGAGGTTCTTGCAGAGCAGTTAGATCGAGCTCGACGTGATGAGGCACAGGATATTCAAGATGAGTGGGTGCCTCTCGCATAGGGTCAAATAGGTTCCAGATCCTCCTCCACCATCTAGGGATGTTGATTTATTGCTAGCTCAGATGAATTTGGACAAGGATGCAAAGATTGCACGACGACAAGCTACAGAGGCTTTGGTAGACACTCTGAGGGTTGAGCGAGACAGTGTGATTGGTAGACTGCATGTTTCAGAGGCTCAAGTAGTATTACTGATAGCAGAGAGAGATAATCTTCGGGAAGATCAAGAGAGTGATATTGGTAA
This sequence comes from Sequoiadendron giganteum, assembly GCA_007115665.2. NCBI lineage: Eukaryota > Viridiplantae > Streptophyta > Pinopsida > Cupressales > Cupressaceae > Sequoiadendron > Sequoiadendron giganteum. The sequence goes on from CM021101.1 coordinate 450,873,094, forward strand.
ATGAAATGTTGTAGAGGCTCAAGTACTGTTACTAATAGGAGAAAGCGATACTCTATGGGTAGAGCGTAATAGTATGTGAGCTAAGCAAGATCGGTATCTATAGGCATCTATCTATTATCAGAATTTATATGATGCTACTATTCCTAGGGCCTCTCAGCGTCCATGGTTTGGGGAGTCGAGTCCTACGAGCGATGGCGGAGGTGGTGGTGGTGTAGGTGATCATTCGGTGAGATAGCCAGATCATTCTGGTTTCCAATAGTGTTTTGTCCGTCCTGTTGGGGTCTTACTATTTTTAGTACTTGATCTTCATGTTGTTTCATGGTGTAGAGGCATTTTGTAGACATGTGTGCTATATATATCCATTGGTCTAGTCAAGACCTCGTATATGTTATGATTTTGTATATTCCTATCACACTTGTGTCACTACAAATGATGTATTTATGACATATTCCCTTTTTGACGATGATATATATGAGATATACCTCCTTCGATTCAACCTCATTTTATGTTTATGTGATGGTGATATATGATGATGTATGTTTATATGTATTTTTGTGATTTTTTGATGCATGAATTTGATGTGGATGAATGAATCATACTTTATCTCATTTTATGATGTGATGGATGTTGATAAATGAATGCCCCATACATTATACATGATGTTTTTTATTAATTGGTTTATTATCATCATGATATGTAATGATAACATTTGTGGATGTAGTATGGATATAGTATTGATGATGTTTTATGCAGGATGAATGTTAATTAGAAGAAATATGGTAATGTTTGTTAGTTAGTAGACATATGATGATGGATAGAATTGATGATGTTAACTAGAAGAAATATGATGATGTTTGTTAGTTAGTAGACATATGATGATGGATAGTGATGGATGAGTTGCTTTTGCTTCACTTTAGACACTTCACGGTTTGAACAATCCTATTTGATGTAGCAAATAGATACGATGCACCAGGGTATTAATTACCAAGGTGACTTTGTACCTATTGCGCGGACTTTGACTCTACAAACAAAGAGTATCTTTGTTCATACCAAACATACAAAAACTTTGTTTAAAGTATAGGTGGGTTGCTTGAAAAAATTTTGAACAAGTCACACACAGAGGTATAGAACACCTAACATGTAACTACTTCATGAACTATTTTAATACAACTTCCATACTCAATAAAGCAAGTATTCACCATGGTAACATTTCAAAAATATCTTACAAACAATAAATCGAAATGATGCTCAATTGCCCCCATTCCTTCTTCTCTAAATCCTTATGGACATCCTTGAGAGATCTTGGGAATGAGTCAATAAAATAAATCATAAAAAGTAAGACCACAAAAAGATAAAAAACCAAAGTTGCAATATCACTTGCCATATCTGTTTAGGGTGGGGCTATTATCCATTTTTTTATCATGTCTATCGTAGGAACAGATCCATTAAGGCATATCTCAGGATGTTGTTGGGACTTGTTTAAAAAGATAGGTAGTTGATACTTTGGTATTGTTTTCATTTGTTTATAGTCAACTCTTATGCGATCATTTGTGCTTGGAAGTTCTAGCATTTTGATGTTTGCTTTGTTTGTTTGTTTGTTTTGTTAAAGGGTGATTGGGATGGTTCATTTGTGTATGAAATGTTTATTGTGGATGTTGATGATGGGATGGGTCTTTTTTTTTATTTTCTAAGTTTTATGATGTTTTTGTTTTGTTTTCAGGGGACTAACCTAGGGCCTCGGGGGCTCATCAAAGATAAGCCTTGCCTACGTTGTACATGTAGAGGCTCGTAGTTCACTTGGTTTGACCTTTATATTTTGTGATTTTTTTTGGATTTTGTATATTGTATATGTTTTTGGGATTTTGCATTTTTGACTAAGTGAAATAAAGAATGTTGGAAACCTAAGGGGACTGACCTAGGGTCTCAGGGGCTAAAAATCCTTGCCTACATTGTACATGTAGAGACCGTGCAGTTTGATCATTTGACTCAAAGCATGAATTGTTTTTGGGTAAACAACATCGATAGCATGGGTTGATATCATGTTTCTGTGTCTAGAGGATATGTTGTGGGAAATTAACTTAAACTAGCTGTGAGGTTCAAGCGAATTTTGATATCTTAGACTGTTTGAGTGAAGGAATAACCTAGCGATGTTATTTTGTTTTTGATGTTTTTCGCATGTTTTTTATTTTTGTTGTTTTTAGATTCTTTTTGACTTTTGTTGTTTTCTAGTGTTTTTGAATTTTGTTGTTTTATGACGATGATTAAATGTCGCAAGATCTAATCCATGAATAGCTTCGAGAAGTTCCCCCCAATAAAATGACTTATCTTAATCAGTGACAAGCCATGGTTGGACACATGATTCATGAAATGGATAGGTGGATGCTATGAAAAAGTGTTGATAGATAATAATGCATTTTCTATTCATACATAGTGCCTGTTTACTAGGTTTTCACTATGATACCTGTTCTAGGAGCACCATAAAGTGGTTTTCACTCAAAGAACGTTTTATTTCTCTTTACTACTTTTATTTCTTTTTTAATATTTTTTATCTCTTTTTCCCATTTTATTTTTATTTTTACCCTTTTGCCTGGGGTATTCTGACACGTTTCATGTATAGAAATTCTTGAGGTGGCTGTTGTTCAGCAGTTTGGCTAGAGGTTCTCCTTGGGCAGTAGCCAACTAATATGTTCCAGAGCCATAACTTGTCGTTATGATGAATGGGCCTAACCAACTAGGTTCAAATTTTCCCTTGTCATCTTGATATAACTGTATCTTCTGATTCTCCTTGAGGACTAAGTCAACAAATTGAAAGTTTCTATCTTTTATTCTCTTGTCATAGCTTTGTTTGAGTTAATTCTGATAAACATGCAGATGGTTTAACGCACTCAAACACCTTTCATCTAGGATCTCTAATTCATTCAATCTGGATACTCTATATTCTTCGTTGTTGACCATGCCTTTTAGTGAGACTCACAATGAGGGGATTTTCACCTTGATAGGTAACACAACTTCTTATTTGTAGACCAAGGAAAAATTTGTGGCGCTAATAGGTATGCAGATGTTGGTTCAATAAGCTAATAAGACTGGGTTTAGCTATAAATGCCAATCACAGCCGACATCATTGGCAAAAAATTTCAATATTTTTAGGATTTTTTTATTGGATGCCTCTGCATGACCATTTCCTTGAGGATAGTAGGGCATAAAAAATCTATGTTGGATAGAGAATTTGGAATAGAGTTCCTAGAAATCCTAACTTTTGAATGGGGTGCCATTGTATGTTATAATTGTCTGTGGGATTCCATACCTATAAATGAGATAATTCAAAATGAATTTTGATATCTATTTACCAATGATATAGGTCAATGGAATTACCTCTATCCATTTTGTGAAATGTTCTTTTGCAATGATAATGAATTTATGCCTGGTGGATGAAGCGAGTGATATCTTACCTACCAAGTCTAATCCCCATTGCAAAAAAGGCCATGGTGTTGTGATGGGTCTCAACTCTTGTGCTAATGCATGAACTAGATCACTGTGTTGCTAAGATTTTTGACACCTTCTAGAATGTTGAATGTAGTCTTGCTCCATCGAAGTCCAACACTATCCTTCTCTAAGTAGCTTTTAGACTAAGTTAGGTCCGCTAGAGTGGGATCCACAAATACCTTCGTGGACCTCTTGTAAGGTCATTTTTACTTATTTTGTATTAAGGCACAAGAGTAACATACCATCTAGGCTATGATGATATAGGGTTTCTCCTAAGATCATAAAACAAGAGGTTCTACGAGTGAAGGTTTTCTTCTGAGTAGTTGTTAAGTCAAGTGGTATGATACCATTCTGGATATAGTCAAAAGTATCTTGGTACCATGGGGAGTTAGGACCAACAACAACACATACCATTTCTGATTCTGGGATTTTGAATGTTGGCACCAATAGTTGTTCCATGAGGAATTCATATTTAGGAACATTCTAAGGAATATCAAGCAATGAGCCTATTGTGGCCATTACATCAACAACTCTATTATTAATTCGAGGAACCTATTCAAAGGTTATTTTGATAAAATACTCCTTGAAGCTATCCACCATTCTTTTGTATGGTGGTAATTTATCATCTTTTATTTGGTATTCATCATTCACCTATCTGATTACTAGCTGGGAGTCTCCAAAGACATGTAACTCTTTTATTCTCCATTTGATCGCCATTTTGAGCCCCATAATAAGAGCTTCATACTCTGAGATGTTGCTTGTGTAGGGGAATGCAATCCTATAGGCCTTGGGTATACTATCTCCCTGTGGTGTGAGAAATAAAATTCTTGCTCCTGAACCATGTTGAGTATGGGACCCATCAAAGTATAGAGTCCACTGTCCTATCTATTTTGCCATCAAGATACTCTCATCTGGAAAATCCACTATGAGAGGATTATGATCATTTATGGGTGCTTTAGCTAGTTTTTCTTCTATGAATTGTCCATTTATAGCTCTCCTGTCCATGTACTCTATATAAAATTCACTCAAGATCATCACCCATTTGGCTATTCAACCTGTTAAGACTTCTTTTGCTAGTAAATATTTGAGTGGTTCCACCTTTGATATCAGTTTCACTTCTTTGTTTAAGATGTAATGTCTCAACTTTTGTGTTGAAAACATGACTAAGAGATAGGCTCTCTCAATGGGTGAATATTTAATTTCATAGCCCACCAGTGTTTTTCTGATATAGTAGACTTCCCTTTCTTTATTGTTATCATCTAGTTGTGCCAGGAGAGCTCCCAATGTTGCTTGTGTGATAGACACATAAATTATCATCTCCTTTTCTAGAACTGGTGGCATGAGTACAAGAGGAGTAAGTAGAAACTCCTTGACTTGATGGAATGCTTGGTCACATCTCCCATTCCATTTGAAGGTGATTTCCTTGTGTAGGAGATGGGTAAAAGGGTGACATTTGTCTGCCATTTGTGCAATAAATCGCCTGATTGATTGTAGCTTCTCTTTTAGGATCCTCAACTGTTTGAGTGTCTTTGGTGGAGGCATCTCCATTATAGATTTTACCTTGGTAGGATCCTCCTCTATCCCTCTTCTTGACACTATGTACCCTAATAGCTTTTTATAGGTTACTCCAAACACATATTTCTTAGGGTTGAGTCTCAGATTGTACTATTCCAATCGATCAAATACCCTTGCTAGGTTTGTCAACTGATTTTCCTTTTTGATTGACTTTGCTAGGATGTCGTCCACATAGTCCTCCATGATTGTGTGTAGCATGTCATGGAAAATGGTCGTCATCACTCTTTGATAAGTTGCTCCTGTATTCTTTAGACCAAAAGGCATCACATTCCAACAAAAATTTCCCCAAGCACAAGTGAATGTTGTTTTATGTTGGTCACCTAGAGAGATCTTTATCTGGTTGTATCCTGAGAAACCATCCATCAAGGACAACATCTCATGCCCTGTTGTTAGATCTACAATCATGTCAATGCTTGGTAATGGAAAGTCATTTATTGGGCATGCCTTGTTCAAGTCTCTGAAGTCTATACATATCCTTATGCCCCTAGTAGGTTTGGACACTGGTACTAGATTTGATATCCATTATAGATAGTCGATGGGTCTGATGAAACCCAAATCTAGTAGCTTCTTTAGTTCTACCTTTAACAATAATGTTACTTGGGGATGCATTTTTTTGAGTTTTTGCTTAATAGGCTTTGCTCCAAGGATGACAGTTAGATGATGTACTACTAATGTTGGATCTAGTCTAGGCATGTCAGCATAGGTCCAGGAAAATTTTACCTTCCTCTCATTGATGAATGATGTGAAATTTTCTTTCTCCTTAGGATCAAGTGACGTTGCATGGTATGTTATCTTTGGGTCCTCTGTTGTACCAACATTTATGGATTATGTTTCTTCTAAGAGGAGTGTTGATCTTTCTTGATATTCTGATATGGGGAGATTGAATCCTCCATCCTCGAGTGCCTCTAGGAGGTTTTCACCTTTGGGTGCGTCCTTTATTTTTCTCCTTTTTGGATCCAATAGAGCCATGGTGTGGTTTTCTCTAGGGGATCATATCTTTATGTTTTTTCTTTCATTTTTGCGATTGGAAAATTCGATCTCTCCATCAAAGTATGCCTCTTTTTTTAGTTCCATGGTGAACCCTAATTTGTGATATCCTACTAGTATGTCTATTCAAAGTCCCATGAACTTTTTGATGGCCTCATCGTTCTGGAATTGATTCAAAACAAGTGTATGTTGTTGTTGATCCCAATCTATGAGTTGTGGGTAACATAGTGGGAGACTATCATCTTGGTCTGCAAAGCTTACAAAAGTAGGTGAAAGGGTCAATATGGCTCTGGTGTCTTTTTCCCACTGGGTATCTAGGTCATCATTATTAGAGGGGGGAATCATATCCTGTGACGAAGGAAGGAGAATCCCATTCGTATTTATTAGAGTCTATTTCAGAATGGTAATAGATGTTGGGAATGGTTTCCACGTACTAGAGAGGGAACTTATCAATTCTAAAGTTGTCGAATAAGTCTTCAATGGGTAATTTTTTGTCCATGACATGGTAGATATCTAGTGCCTTAACGCTAGCAAAAGTTTCTCATTTCTTCCAAGAGGTTCGTCCAATTTTTGGAATGACCATGTCTTTTGGTTTATAACCTAGCCCCATATTCTTCTATCTTTGTTCCACTATGATAGGATCTAATAATCCTTGTTTGTGTAGCCCCAAGCCACCTATTCCATTGTATCCCATTTTTTTGACTAATTGATACCCTCTAGTGTTAGGATCAATTAAAATGGTTTGTGGCTTTTGTGGCTCTTTTTGGTCCTCCTTGTAGATCATAGAGGAAAGTTCTTCCTCAAATATTTCCTCATATTTCATGTCTCCCCATCTAGTAAAGATAGTGGGTTTGACTATCATTTGTACTATCTTGATCTCTTTTGGACCTCCATATACTCTAGGTGTTGGTGGAAGCATGTAGATGTAGAATTCTTGGTTAAAATGGTAGTGCCTATTGCCTTTGTCAAGTACTTGAATCTTGGTTTTGCTTTCGGTTGCTCACTCGATGTATTTTTGGTGGAGGTTGATGGAAGCATGGAAGGGTCAACATAAGAAAAGGAATGGAAGGCTATATCATTGCTAGGCACAAGTTGGATTTTATTGTATTTCTCCTCCAACTTCGCACAAAAATGGAAAGGTTCGGGATTGGAATACAGTGTTACTTCCTTTCCTTCATGGGGGAACTTTAGGCATTGATGGAAAGTGGAAGGGATTGCTTGTAATGCGTGGATCCAAGGGCATCCCAGGAGTAGGTTGTATGGAAACTCAAGATCCGGTACTTGACAAGTAGTTTTTGTTACAACTGGTCCTATTTGCACTAACAACCTGACTGTTCCTTCAAAATTTATCTCCAAGTCATTATAGGCCCTTATGGTGATACTCTTGCCTTAGTCAATCACGTCATCAAAATACACCAACTTTTTTATCAATTTTAAGGTACAAATGTTTAAACCTACACCATTATCTATCAACACTCTTTTGACCATGGTCTTATGAACACCAACCTCTATATATAGAGCTTTATTATGGAATATTCTTTATGGTAAATCTTTCTTTGAAAAGACTAAGTGAATACTTGCAGTGATTTTGCCAACCATGGCTTGGAACCGACTGGGATTGAGGTCATTAGGAACTGACGTTTTCAAATCTTTTTCCAATATTTCTCTATGTGCGGGTGACAATTTTAACAATTCTAAGATTGAGATGAGGGTAGGTGTCTTCTTGAACTATTCCACAATGTTGTAGTCACTTGGTGACTTGATTGTGGGTTTGGGAGGTGCTCCTTGTATTGTAACTCTTCAGCGATGGGTAGTTACATTGCAGTTGTTGTCTCCTCGTATCATTACTACGTTGACCCTATTGTCATCAACTTGTGAGAGGGTTCATAAAACTGTGTCACCGTATGTGTAATTAACATTATGGTACTCTTGTCCCTTTCCTTTATCATTCCTCTTAGCGTGGTTTGGGATCGGGTTTGAGTATATTTGTAGGTCCTTTTTTCCAGGACGATGATCAACGTCTACTTCCCCTTTGTCTATCAAGTCCTAAATGATATGTTTGAGATGCATGCAATTGTTAGTTGTATGTCCTTTGATCATATGGAAATCACACAAGTCCTTCTCATTGTACCATGGTGTCTTAAATCTAGGTTCCTCATAATTTGGGTGGTCATTTGTTTTAATGAGGTTTTGTTATACTAGTTTGTGCATAACTGTCTCAAGTGACTCACCTAATATGGTAAATTACCTCCTAGGTTGATCATATTGCCTTTGTTACCCTCCTTGATTTGTCTATTGGTTTACAACCTGATTGTTCTTGGGATGAGTAATTTGGTTGCTTTGTGTGTTTTTGGGACCATAGCTTGTTTGTGCCACCTATGGTTTGTTTTGATTTTTTTTATGTGCGTTCCATATTGCTCTAGCGTCTACTACTCCGTCATTTGTAGTGTTCTTGTTTTTAGCCCAAATTTTTGGTTTCTCATTTGAACTAGAGGGACTGTCTTTTGAGTTATTTTTCTTTAAGGTTCCTCTTGCTATGAGGGCTCTCTCAATATGTAACCCCTTTTCGATTGTTTATTCAAAGTCTACAAGACATAACATAGTGAGCCAGTAGTTTATTTTGGGGAGGACATTTGTGATCAAAATATCCACCGACTCCTTGTCTGGAATGGGCCATTTACACTGACTCACTTTGTGTCTCCATCTCTGTAGGTAGGAGGTGGACTCTCCTGGGTTCTGTTTGATTGTGGATAGACTAGTGATGGTGACATCTTGGTCTAGTTAAACAAGAATTGGGTTATAAATTTGCTAGATAGCTCATCAAAAGTTTTAATTTTGAGTTGCAGACGGGTGAACCGCTCCATAGCATGACTTGTATGGCTGCATGGAAAGAGCCTCATGAGATAGGCATCATTTTTTTGTACCTCCATACATGATACTGAGAAGTCTCATACATGCTCTACTGGATTTCCTACTCCTTTGTACTTTCTTTCAAATATGGGTATCTCAAAGTTTTTTGGAAAGGGTAGTGTCATGATAGAACAATCAAATGGGAACAAACAAATTTCCTACATGGTGTAGGTCTTCTTTTGTTTTCCTATCTACATATCTGCTATTTGTTGGGTGACAACATCTAGCCTTAGTTCCATCTTTTTTTTGGGTACATATGTTTGCAAAGGCTGCATGTGATAACCTTGTTGTCCTACCAGGTTTTGGTTATAGATCGGGTATTGTGAAGGTACAGGACCTTGATAGCCATATGAGATGTAAGGAGGGTTGATTCCTTGTTGTGTATAAGGAAGGTTAACTCCTTGTTGTTGGGGTGGAACATACGAAAGTCTTCCCTGATGATATGTTTGTGAGCGACCTTGTTGATAGGATAATTGAAGAAGGGCACTTTATGGCACACCTTGCTAGGTAGGACTAAAATGAAGGTTACCCTGGTGATGCATTGGCGAGATACCTTATTGTTTGGATGACTAAATTAGGGTGCTCTATGGCACACCCTACTAGGTACAACTAAAATGAAGGTTATCCTAATGATGTGTTGGTGGGACACCTTGTTGTTGGGATGATTGATTGAGGATTCTCTATGGCACACCCTGTTGGGTAGGAATAAACTAAAGGTTACCCTGATGATGCATTGGTAGGAAACCTTTTTGTTGGGATGATTGTTTGAGGGCGCTCTGTGGCACACCCTATTGGTTAGGACTAAATTGAAGGTTACCCTGATGATGCATTGGCGGGACACCTTGTTGATAATATTGTTGTTTTGGAAGGGGGCCTTGTGTTCCACCTTGTTGAAGATACTAATTATTATGATGGGGACCCTATGTTCCACCTTGTTGATGGTACTGATTATTCGAAGGGGGGCCCTGTGTTCCACCCTATTGATGGTATTGATTATTCTAGGAAGGGTCGATGCTTGATGTGTTCTGAGGTATATATTTCCCAAGAGATGGATTTTTATTCTAAGGTTCATATTGAGATGCCGCCCTTGGTATATTTGTGCTACTATTGCTTGTTCAACTTGAGTTGGTTTTCAAAAAAAGGGGTTCTCTTTGGGTTGCTCATTATTTTGTGAAAACACGGACGACATATTCAACATCTCTGGAGGTTGGGTTATTTGTCTCACAACCGAGTTGTCCCCTAAGGGAATAAGATTGGGGTCTTTGAGAGCTTCTATGTTGAAATCCACGGGTAACTTAGCACCGCTTTGTGCTAACATGAAGAAATAAGAGTTTGAGTCTTTTCTTAACAACCTGTCCATTAGTTTTAGAACCTTGGGGTTGTTAGAATGTTCGAACAGTTCTTCCTTGTTTATCTCTTCTCCATCGTTTACCTCCTCTATAACTACCGTGTTTGGATCCTAGTTACCTTGTTCCATTACTTCCTTTTGTTTGCGGCTTATTTCTTCCTCAGTGAAAGCATCTTTGTATATTGGTCTCTTCTAGGGATTTTCAAGGTCACTTGGCCTATAGCCCCATGGGCTACTCTCACCATTCATGGAATTTGTTGGTGGGATACTGGTGGTATTTTTGTTGGCTTCCATCTTTTTCCTATGTTGTGATCTCGTGGTTGTCATTAACAACTTGGGTCTCTTGTGGAAGAGTGGTGTACTCTCTAGTTGACTCAAATTCTAAAGACCTGATGTTTGTCCTACAGATTATGTAAGATACTAGAATTGTTGGAAGAGACTTGGATTTTGACAATAGTAGAAGGAATACAAGTTTAGATTGTTCTTGCAAGATCATTTGTAGAAGTTATATACCAAGCTATTTCTGGTTTCGTGAAGTTCCCAAAGGTGTTTCTGGAGAGCTTTTAGACTTAGATGCCTAAGTCTTAAATGATGACCTGTGGACTTTACCTTAGGGATCTTGACCTTGTGTGAGATCATGAAGTGGATATTTATTGCCACGCGGGTGGTGGTAATATGGGTCTCTCTACTGCTATGTCAACTTTTTCTTCCTCTTTGTCTAGGACAATTGATGCAGTGAGAAATTGGTGGGGTGTTTTGTTCTTCTGAAAAATGAAGGTTCTTAACCTGCTTATGATGTCGATTTTTTCACCTTCGATATATGTGAGACTAGGCTGAAGGATTAGTGCTACAAGATCTGGTTGTTGAACTAGGGCAGTTGGTCGCCAAATGGTCATAAAGTTTGATGGTGTTATGGGATGGTTGTTGTGAAGCTCAAGACCCTAGGGTTTGAGTGTTGTTTTGGAATGATACTACTTTTTAAAAATCAAAATGTTGAAGAACTAAGGTCTATACTCCACTTCCTTGTCCAGAGGATATGTTGCGGGAAATTTTACTTGTACTATCTGTGAGTCCCAAGTAATTGTTGATATCATGGATGTCTGAGTGGATAAATGACCTTAATGGTTTTTTTTATTTTGATTTCAAATAGGTAGGATGGAAATAATGGATGTGGTACTATGTGACCTTTTGTCTTTCCAATTGTTTTGGTTTGAACAATGATCTTATAAGCAAATTTCTCTCAACTTTTTCTCCATGTTTTGAAGTATGAAAAGTGATAAGACAACACTTGGACTGACTCAACAAGCATGGACTTATGTGATCTTCATGTCTATAACTTAGGTTGTGAAATCACAACACCCAAGCCATAGTTCCCAAATGTTTACTTTGATTAATGTACCCTGAAATCAAAGCCAAAATGTTTGGAAACCTTTAAGGAAAGATCCTTTCAAAGGGGTGCAAACATAAGGCTTCTCTCACAAGTATTCACTAAATCAAAGGGTTTGTAGTTCAACCATCTTGTTTAGTGTTTGTTTTGAATGTGTTCTTTTTATTTAAATCAAACATAGAATTGATGTCAAATTGTTTTGAATGTAATGGGCCGAGTTTGACATAAACCAGTAATTATAACCCTAGGGGATAGACACCATTCTCTTAGGTAGGCCTGTCTCATGATCCAAAGAGAGGTTTTTACATGCAACTTATGGCGTGGGCCTATAGTTGGACATGGCAAGTAACTTATCATAAGTAAATTTTGATGCACCATTTTCAAAGAATGTTTTTGGATAATACGGTGGCCTCTAAAACAATTTGGTTCTTAGTGGTAACTATGAATGTAGAAATCTGACACTCACCCGCTGGCCACTTAAGGTATGGGATTAGGTGCAATCTATTGTCAACATGACTTGAAGCTACTTTCTTATGATTTTGCAACCTTTAATATAACCCGCCAGTAAATGTGCTTTGAGACCTTGCAATGAGTTCTCTAGCGCGGGATGTATCTCAAGGCAAGCCCCCTCTTTAAGGTAAACTTAAAAATAATGTGCAATTCTCAAAAATGTTCTTTCGCTCACCAAGATCACCAAAAGGTGTGAGGGGAGAAGATAAAAAACTTTAGCTTTTCCAGTAAATGAATGCACAGTGAAAAATCCATAGCAAATTGATTCATTTTAAACACCTCGAGCGATGTTACCCCCAAAAAAAATTATGAGTAAAGCAAAACAAAGTTCTTTTTAACTTGCACCGATATGAAGTGTTCAGGACATCAAGCAGTTAAGATAGCAATGGTGAAAAATCATAAAGAAAAATTTGTTCATTTTTATGAGCTCCAATAGAAGTGTTTCTAAGGAAAGTAGTCCTAGTCCTATCTTGCTCAAAAAAATGTAAAACGTGCGTGCATGCGTAAAATGGAAAATGTTTTTCGCTCTTTTTATGCACCAAAATTTAAAGGTTCCTAATTATGAAAACATGAAATGTGTTCATTTTTTAGAGCCTAAAATTGAAGTCTTTTTGTTCTTTTTATGAGCACCAAATGAAAGTTCCTAACTTAGAAAGCTTAAATTTGGTTCATTTTAACAGCACCAAAATAAAATGTGAGTTTGTTGTTGTTCAATTTTAGTGCACCAAATGAAAGTTCTTAACTTAGAAAGCTTTAAAATTGGTTCATTTTAACAACACCAAAATCAAATGTGAGTTGTTGTTCATTTTAGAGCACCAAATGAAAGTTCCTAAGTTAAAAAAAGGTTTGTGGATCAGAAAATCTTGGACCGATCATCTTCCTTGTAACAAAGATGTTAAAAGTTACTAGAATCCTACATCAGATCTGTCGATTCTTGCTTACACATCCAAAAACAAACAACAGTTAAAAAAACCCTATTACAAAAGTGTAGGATCTGTGCACTTGTCTGCCAGAGCAACTGCTCAGAAAAAGAAAAACAAATATGTAGAAAAAAGACAAATGCTGAATTCCAAAAACAATCACTAAAACCCAGACAAGCAAAAGCTAACTCTGTGAAAACACAAGCGCACAGGTTTAGAAAAAGGTGTCATTCCCATGACAGCTATGTAGTTCTTTAGACAATAACACAGTTCTGACAATAGCGTAGTTTTCTTAATAGACAAGCACTTAGGTTTTTTGGACAGGTGCGTGAAAACTTTGGCAGATGTGTTTTCGGGACCTGCAGCTTCAAAAGTGACTCAAATGAATGTTAGAGGAGGGGACAAGTGTCCCACCGGGCGTTCCAGAATGTATGAGGGGGAGAATGTTAGACTGGAAGACAGATCAAACATGTTAAATCTAAGAATCTAAGCTAAGATTAACATATTAATCTAAGATCTTAACCTACACATACAAAATGAAACTAAGCTATCCTAACATGCATAAATGAATCTATGATTGAAAAATGAATGTGTAAAACAACGTAGCATTACCATCTCGTAGTGGATTGTATTCGCTTGATGTCGGGTTGTTCTTATCACCGCAAAGCCTCCAAAGTTTGTGTGCAAAAGCTTGATGAATGACTATTGTGTTTAGTTGATTGAAGACAATGGTGAAGCTCTATCAATGGTATTCTTGACAACACTTCATTGCTCAATGTATGTTGATTCTCCAATCTTTATTTGTGAGGAAAAGGGTTTGTTATATAGAAAATGAGATTTGAAATGGACGATCAAGATAATTTTGAAGAATATCCAGATCAACGGTAAAACTGTGTTGAGAGGATTTAGACATGAGAGAATTCTGCAAAGTTGATTGCACAATTTGTGTGATTGAGAAATAGATTGGCCAGTTAGGGATGTGATTGATCGGTCAGGAATGTGATGACTTAGTTAGGAATGTGATGGCTTAGTTAGGAATTGTGATTGATTAGTTAACAAAATAGATTGTTCAGTTAACAATTTGGATTGATTAGTTAACAAATTAGATTGCTTAGTCAACAATCATAAATTGCTGAATCAAAAAGTGGGTGAGGAATATGAATTAATTGATTTAATTAATTAATTCCTTTTTGGAGTTGAATATGCAAATCAAGTTTGACTTTTACAAACAAAGTTGCATTAGTTTGATTTGATTTTCGATAATTGATTTGAATAGTTTGATTTAATTATTCAAATTTTTGGAGGGAAAGTGTTGTAATTAAATTATTATTTAATAATTTAATCAACTTAGAGGAATAAGGTGATTTAGTTATGTAATTAAATAATTGGCGTTATTTAATCAATCAGGATGAAATAAAGTGGGATTAGGACTTTATTAAATAAATGTGATTTATTTAATTGGTCGAAATGATGAAATGTGAATTAATCAAATAATGTTGTTTTATTTAATTAATAACAAAATTAAGGTTTCTAGAACTTTATTAAATAAATGAAATGTATTTACTTTATCCAAAATGATGAAAAAGTGAATTAATTAAATAATGTTGTATTATTCAATTAACAGAGGAATTAGGGTTTTTGATGTCGTTTTGATGTGGTGCGATGTGGGGATGTTGTGAGATGATTCTGAGATGATCTAAGGTGATCTGAGACATTATGGGATGATTCTGAGCCGTTTTGGGGTGATTTCAAGATGTTTTGAGGTGATTTCGAGATGTTATAAGACATTACAAGATGATTTTGAGTTGTTTTAGGGTGATTCTAAGATGTTACGAGATGATTCTGAGTCATTTTGACATGTTATGGGATGATTCCGAGTCATTTCAAGATGTTACGAGACAATTTTGAGTCATGTTGAGATGTTACAGGACAATTTTGAGTCATTTTGAGACGTTACAGGATGATTCTGAGTCATTTTGAAATGTTACGGGATGATTCTGAGTCATTTTGAGATGTTACAAGATAATTCTGAGTCATTCTGAGATGTTATGAGATGATTTTGAGTCATTTTGATATGTTACAAGATGATTCTAAGTCATTCTGAGATGTTACAAGATGATTTATGAGTCATTCTAAGACATTACTAGATGATTCTAAGTCATTCTAAGATGTTACGGGATGATTCTGAGTCATTTTGAGATGTTACAGGATGATTTTGAGTCATTCTGAGATGTTATGGGATGATCAGAGATGATGTTCCTTATTGCTTAAGGTCATTCAATGTTGTTTGATGTTGTTCAAGGTGTGTGATAGGTGTCAAGTCAATTTTACATGCCTATAAGATGAAACTGGAAAATAAGATATGGAGAAGTACCCAATTTTGAAGAAATTTTTGGATGTGTTTCCAGATGAGTTACTAGGATTACCTCCGAAAAGAGTATTTGATTTCTCTATTGATATAGTTCTAGGATCAAAACCTATTTCTAAGGTACCCTATAGGATGACAACCCCTGAACTTATGGAACTTAAGACACAATTGGATGAATTGTTGTCGAAAGGATTGATAAGACCAAGTGTTTCACCTTGGGGAGTGCCAGACATCTTTATTAAGAAGAAGAATGGAACATTGTGTTTGTGCATCGACTATCATATGCTTAACAAAGCTATGGTTAAGAACAAGTATTCATTGCCATGCATCAACGATATTTTTGATCAAATGAGAGGTGTCGCTGTATTCTCTAAAATAGATCTGAGATTTGGATATCACCAATTGAGGGTTAACAATGAAGATATCTTTAAAACCACTTTTAGAATTTGATATGGACACTATAAGTTCATTGTTGTACCTTTTGGTTTAACAAATGCACCAGCAACATTCATGAACCTAATGAATAGCGTGTTTAGGGATTACCTTGATAAATTTGTACTAGTTTTTCTAGATGATATTTTTATTTATTCTAAAAATGAGGAAGAACATTGCAAGCATTTAGAAATGGTCCTACAACATTTGAGAGAGCATAGGTTGTATGGTAAACTTTCCAAGTGTGCATTCTTCCAAGAGAGGGTACATTATTTGGGTCATGTGATTTTGGAAAAAGGAATTGTTGTAGATCCAACAAAGATCAAGGTAGTAATTGAGTGGCCTATACCTAAAAATGTGTCGAAAGTAAGAAGTTTCATGGGTTTGGCAAGATATTATAGGAAGTTTATTGCAAAATTTTCTAATATCGTTTTTCCAATTACTTATTTATAAAAGAAAGGAAAGAGATTTGAATGGAATGAGAAGTGTCAAGAAGCTTTTGACCTACTCAAAGAGAAACTAACCACTACATCGATCTTAAAAGTACCAGATCCTAAAGGTAGCTTTACAATTATCATAGATACATGCGGAGAAGGGTTAGGAGGTGTATTGATCCAAGATGGGCAAGTAATTACCTATGAGTATAAAAATTTGAAACCATACGAAATGAATTATGCATCGCATGATTTGGAACTGGCAGTTGTAGTTCATGCATTGAAAATGTGGAGGCACTATTTGCTAGGAAAATCCTTTGAGTTGAAAATTGACCATAATGGGTTAAACTACCTTTTTACTCAACCTAATCTGAATGCTAGATAGAGAAGATGGTTAGAGTTAATAGTTGACTATGATTTTAATATCAGTTATATTAAGGGGAAAGAGAATCAAGTTGTCGATGCATTAAGTCAAAGATGACACATTGCTTCAATAGTAGCAATTCAAATTGATTTTAGAGGGAAAGTACTCCAAAAGCATAAGGGGGATGAGTATTACTTGCAAGTTAAGCAAGCACTCATGGATAATCCTCAAGATTCTAGGTATGAAGGTTTTCAATTTGAACCTAATGGATTACTTAGATACAAGGGTAGAATGTATGTACTTGATGTAAAGGAATTGAGAAATCTGTTATGGAAGGAAATACATGAAGCACCATATTCCAGACATCCAGGAGTGACAAAAATGATGGCTAATGTAAAACCATTATACTTTTGGAAGGGAATGAAAGGAGATGCCGCTAGTTTTGTGGCTAGATGTCTTGAGTGTCAAAGGGTGAAAGCTGAGCATCATCATCCTGCAAGCTTGTTATACCCACATTACATACCATAAAGGAAATAGAAAGTTATAAGTAAGGACTTTGTGCAAGGAATAATCACAATGCCATATTGGTGGTAGTTGATAAGCTTACAAAAGTAGTACATTTTATACCAGGGAACCTAACTAATGGAGCACCTATCATAGCAAGAAAATTTGTGCAGGAAGTGTTTAGATTACATGGGATTCCTAAAAAGATTATTTTAGATAGGGATGCACAAGTCACTTCTAGATTTTGGAAAACCTTGTTTTCTACACTAGGGACTCAGTTAAATATTAGCTCGACATATCATTCATAAATAGATGGGAAAACAAAAAGGGTAATCCAAGTATTGGAAGACCTAATTAGGATGTATTGCATGGATCAACAGTACAAGTGGGAAGATTACTTACCCTTAGTCAAATTTTCTTATAATAACTCATATTCTGCAATTAAGATGGCTCTTTTTGAAGCTTTGTATGGCGAAAAGTGTCGAACTAAGTTGGGATAAACTTGAGGATTGAGTAAGTCTTGGGCCAAAAATGTTGGTAGAAATGGATTTGCAAGTTAACATTAGCAGAAGCTAACAATCAACATAAAAGTTATGTTGATGCTAAGACAGTGCCTCATAATTTTGGCTTAGGTGACAAAGTATTGTTGAGAGTGAAACCTCACAAGAGCTCCATGAAATTTGGAAATTCTTCTAAGTTAGCCCCACATTATGTTGGACACTTTAAGATTCTAGAGGAAGTGAATCTAGTAGCCTATCAAATCGCTTTTCCACCAGCTCTTTCCAAAATGCATAATGTCTTCCACGTGTCCTACCTTAAAAAGCATATACCAGGGGATAATCATGTAATTGATTGGAGTGATTTACAGCTAAGGGACCCTAGAGTAGTAAATCTCGAGCTTGCCAAGGTGCTAGGAACACGTAAGCTACACTCACGTAATAGAGAGGTCTTGCAGTGCAAAGTCTAGTGAGACCAATATGTAGAAGACTCAGCTACTTGGGAGGACTATGCAAAAATTCAACAAAAAATTCCTGACGTTCTTGATGCTTTTGAGAATGTATAATAATGTAATATATTTTTATGTTTTGAATAATACCTTAGACCATCAGGAACAATGATTCTTAAGGGGGGAGTATGTTACACCCCAATTGTATAGTTACTATTTACTATTACTGCATAGGGTAAAAATGGATGTAATGTGAATTTTGGAGATGAATAAAATATGCTTGTACCTTGTTATCAATATGAATGTTTTCACATTTGATGATTGTCTCATTTGATGTTACTTTAGTTGATGTTATTCATGGTGAAATACTACATTTATGTAAATGAAAGGTTATTGAATTATAATTATTCTAACTTTGGAGATGTTTTTATATACTGTATATGTTATGAACATTTGACTATTGTGAGCATGTATTAGTGGATGCAGGTATGTGTTCCATTCCTACAGGCGAAGGGGAAGTATCACATGGGAGAAGATCTTGGTCGGGTTATCGATAAAATTAAACTATCTGAGCATACACACAACACATTAGAGTGATTAAAGTGATTTAGTTTGTGGGTTATAGGTAAGTCATCCATAGCTTGTATGTTTGCATTAGGAGTCTTGTTTACTTATGCATGTATTTGTGGGTGATGTTTATCTATTTAAGTTTTTGAGAGCTTTCTTGTGTTATTACGATCATATGGGTAAGTGGGATGTAGGTGGAAGTTTGTTTATATGTATGCACATGTGTGTTAATGGGATCTAGCGACATGTATATGCATATGTATAGATATACCACACATACACACTTATCAATATGATGGTAATGTAAATGGATGTAAGTGAATTGGATGTGAATATATATATATATATATGTGTGTGTGTGTGTGTATAGTATCTACACATATCCATATGTATATGCATATCGATACAAGCGTACATTGGCAAATGGACATGAACATTGATATGATATACCTACATATACGTGTACATAGAGGCGTACACATTTATACATATTTATATGCATACATCCTATATAATGTGCTTATTATAATTATATTGTTGTACTCTTATATATATATATCGAATGTATTCTGACTGGCTTACGATATATATATACATATATATTTAGTTATACATATACACATACATATATATATTAATACATAAAGTATTTAAATATATATATGTATATAGTATATACAATATATATAATACATATATGTATATAGTATATACAATATATACAATATATATATATATATATATATATATATATACTTAGCATATTAATTAATTAGAATTCAACTAATTCTTATTTAATAAGAAGTTGATTTATTAAGGTTACTTTTGACATTATATAACCATGACACATATGAGTTGATGATTAACATCAAATTGGAAGTCGATATCGAAATATGCATGGCTGTGTATATGAGTCATGTTTCACCAGCAAAGACACGTATTTGGAAAACTTAGCAATATGTTTTAAGTTTGCAAGCTTTGACTTGGTCAACAAAGTAAATAAGAAATACGTGGACTTAGTCCAAAGCATTAAATGGTGCAATCCACTCAACCTTTAATCCAGTTGATTCATTCTATGTGTTGTAGAAATATCATTGACTAATTCACTTCATCTGGAAATCACACCAAATTAGTTTGGTAAAGAGGTTTTGGCACCACCTCTGATTGCATTCTCCTGTAGATGTCATTTCTAGAGAAATATTTGGATTCTCCATGTGCTGATTGAAATTGTTCTTGAAATTTTATCAATAAGAAAGTCAATCTGTTGTTGGTTTATGTTGAGTTCGAGATTTTATCATCGCCATCTTTATGTTGATTCACTTTGGATGGAACTAGTGTCATTCTTCATGCCTTAACTATCGGATTTCAGAATGTTGGTTGCTCTATAAATAGTCATCCTATTTCACTTGAAACACATTCACGTGTGATCATCATTCATATTCATTCTCGTTCTCTTCTATTTCTATTTCCATTCTCCCATTTCACTTGAGAGAGATGCATTTTATCAAGAGATTATACATCCTTTTGTTGTTTGTCTTTTCTGAGATATTACCAGCCACTATCATTTGTTTTATGAGTGAGAAAAGAGTGAGATTTTGTGAGAAAGAGGTATCTTATTTGTTAGAGACAAGTGTACTATCAACAAGAGAGAGAGAGAGGGAGTTGTTTTGGGAAGCTAATTCAAGCTGAATTACTATTGAAGAAGGTGACACTATCATCATTAATTGGGATAACCAATAACAGGCATGGGGATTTCTTCTTCCTCTTATTTACATGGATTTATTATGTTTTCTAATTTTCCTGAAATGTCTTTTTTTTTGTGCAATAGAAGTATTTAAGATTGTATTTTGAAAAAGAGAATTGAATATTTTAGGCTATATCTATCTTGTGCTTGTATGAACTCCATAATAGGAGTATGATATATAACTTAGTTATTATATACTAGGCTTGATTGAATGCAAGAGTCACTTGAGGTACACCCAACTAAGTTATTAAATTAACTAGGAAAGCTTGTGTTACTCCTAGGATAGTAATCCAGTATGGGAGGGAGCTTGTGTACTTAATTTTTAAATAGATTCATTACAAGTAGATTAGTATGTTTTAGGTTAGTCTAGGATGATATATTATCCACTGAAGGACAATACCTATGCATAGTGTAAGATAGCCTTAAGTAGATCGGCCTTGAGTAGTGTATGTGATAGATGACTTCATTCAAAGTACTGAATGATAACACTTTGGCCAAAGTAGTGCAATGTATGAGACTCCACTTAGTTGTGTGACTATCGAGACTACACTATCAATTCACCATGATCCATTATTACATGCTAGTTCGAGATTGTAGGATTACAATTTCTAGTTATGTAGGACATAGCACTATGCTCAGTTGGTTGTCATTATCGATTACTCTACCAATCTCTTCATTGAAGGGAAGGGCCATATGTCGAATGATAGATGTGTGGGAGACCACATTAAGAGTTTGTGGTTGGCAGAAAAGCACCTGAGTGATGCTTCTCCTCCACATCAAGTGACAGAAGAATCAAGATTTGAAAGGGAAGATCCTGGACCATATTACAACTATTAGTTCTAAAGCTCTATGAGCTATGTATGTGTTTATATGTTTTCTTACATTGATGTATAGTTGAAATGAAAAAGGAATCCATGTTGTAATATGTTATGTATCTTGATTGGAAATTATCAATAAATGAAAATAACTTTTTTATTGTAGTGGATTTGTTACTTGTTTATTTACTCATTTGGTGTAAAATAAGAAATTTTTACTTTATGGAAGGGTTAGTGCATTACAAAGATACATATGACACACTAAAATCATGGATCAATATGCATAATGGTTTTGCTTGTCCTTCGATAGGCTCGATAGATCTCCCTTTAAAAGTTGGACCAAAAACATTAATCGTCTCATTCACCATCATCCCGCAATAATACCAATTTTGTGTGAAGTTAGGATATCCATGGCTTCACTCCATGAATGTTGTCCCCTTGGTTGTGTATAAATGTTTAAAGTTTCCCTTTGGTAATGAAATCTTTAGTGTGCATCATAGTGGGTTTTATCCTATGTCTTCCCGAGGGAAATTTTCATCGTATTTCTTTTGGCCTGAGCCTATTGAACCTATTAGACCTCATGAGGAATTCTTTTTCAAATCCTATCAAAAGTTCAAGGAAAAGTGTATAGTAGAATTATCCCTTAGAAACATGCCTCAACCCATGATTGAGCCACCTATCCTTGATGAAACTATGAACTAAAATTCCTTCCAAACATCTAAGAGCATCCTATAACAAAAAATCCTACCATTTCCTATAAGAAACCACAAGACAACCAAACAAGACAACCAAAACAATTTTGTTGTGCTTCGTAAATTCAAACAAGTTTGCAAGGCTAAAGAGAAATTGGTTGAACAACTTCATATGATTCCTTCCATGAGAAAAGAAGAGAAACCTATGGTTGACAAACCTGCTCCTACACAAACATAAATCGACAACAGATTGAAACAAATTCAAATTGCTAGAGAGTGTAGGTGTAGACGTCCTGCTATTGCTCATATGTTACAAAATTAAGAAGAAAAGACCAACATAGAAAATCAAAACCCTAATTTACTTGTAGCAATGCATGATGATCTTACACCTTCACCAAAATGTAAACAAGAACCTTCCATGGAAATTATCATTCAACCTCATGTTGTGATTAATCTAGATGATGACATTGACATTACAAAGATTGACGAGCAAGTGCATAACGAATTGAATACATTGTTTTCTTATATAAGCTTAAATAAAAAATCTCCTAAAAAGAGTGTTGAACTTGGTGCTTCCCTGAGTTCGACACTTGTTGTTGTCTCATTGGCTAGTTGTCCACCTTTCGTATATAACGATCGAGATTGGGATGCAAACGACCTGCTATAGGTTGAATCACATGTGTCTTACTAGTCTTTTGCTTTGTTTTTCATGTCTCTTTATGTGATTTCATGTGCATAATGTGATCCCCCGTGATGTTTTGTTTGATGTATCTCCCTCTCTCTTTTTTGTGCATTCCTCTATATGTATCTACATTCTTCTCTATGTCATAAACATTTTATCCTTTTTCATTTATCTTGTGTTTTCCTTTTGGGGATGACACAAGGCATTGAGACATTTAGGTCTCTTCCATGTTGACCTGAAGGCTTTTTCTTCGTTTTCACTCTCTTTGTGTCATTCTTCTAGTTCTAGTTCTATGAGTTGGTGAATGATGATGTTTCACACTTTATATGAAAGCAAATATGCAACCCTATTGTTGACCATAAATTAGCTCAACCTAAGTAAAGGGCAAGTGTAATTAAATATTAATTACACTAACAACTTTATTTCAGGAGCATATGACTTGGCAGAGGGTTTTTCGAGGAAAGCTCTCATGTCTAAGGAGAAAACATTGGCTATTTTAAAGCAGTTGCTCAGAAAAATGGTGTTAGCAACCGCTTTAAAGTGGGGGCATACAACAATGAAATCTTTCAACATTTTGCGTATTTTATGGTGTGATTTTTCTTGTGATGCACCCTTTTCTTGGTGGTGTCATTGGGTTTGGTGTCCACTAAGAGCGTGATTTGTCTAAGCGTATGACTTTCCTTTAGTGGCATGATGCAAAGTGAGGCATCCCATAATTGGCAATTTGATATTCTTGATTTTTCATCTCTTCGAGACATTAGGCACGATGTTCCCTAAGAAGGAGATCTTACATGAAACAAGATCCCCTTGAACAAAAAAAAATCTATAGACATAATATTCATAAGCATTTAGCATTGTGGTGCCTTATTGAAGTTGTTAAGAGGATAACTTTGATATAGTATGTGAGCCTAATATGATTCTCTCATTTTCCACCTTTTCGAGATACTCGCCTAGTGGACGGCCTGAGGTTCCACTAGCCCAGAATGAGCATGTGTGTCATTTACATAATGGACATCATTTTCCACTTGTAAACATTTTTGGACAAATAGCCTAGACCTGGTCCACATTGTGTTGGATAGACTATTGAAGCTTGATCCTTTTTTGGACAAACAACCACGTTCCACATCGTGTTGGAATGGTCGAAGCTTATCCTTTATTTTCTTGATCTTTGATAGTGTATGATTGAGTATCTTTGTCATTGTTGCATACATAAGTGTATTGAATGTCAACTTTGGTGTGAGTTTGTCATGGGGGAAAAATCTCACTAAAGTGGGGGCAAAATGTAGTAACAAAAAAAGTGTCCCTTTCCTTACTTAATTTGAGAATAATTAACAATAAATGAGCCTAATGTTACCCCGATCTAGTGTTGTAATGTGTTTTACACATTCACATTAGGTCTAGGACCCTTTTTAATAAAATGAACTTAATGGTGCCTTATTTAGGGTGTTGTAAAGTGTTTCTTTGTACTTTCACACTAATTTAGGGCTTTAATTAATCAATTGAGGTTAATTGAGGTTAATTGGCCCCTTAAATTCAAATTCAAGCCTTATTTATTGTATATTCTAAGGGATAAAGCCCGACACTCATTAATAATGTTTCACAACACTTAATTTGGCAAGGTTTGAGTCCTAAGCTAGTGACCTAGGACCGATTCGCCACCTGGCGAATGGGTCCTTCCTAGGTCCTAGGACCCCTTTTGGCATGTTATTTCATATCCATGAAGCAGGTCCTAGTTAAGTGTGCTAGGACCCATTCGCCCTATGGTGAATGGGTCCTCCTTAACTTAGGACACCCCTTTTTAAACATATTCTTGGCGAGATTTTAGTGATTTCAAATCCTAGATTTGAGGTCGACTTGTGTTATTTGAATTTCAAGATTAAATCTTAAGTTAAGTATAAATATAAGGTTAGTTAAAATAATTTCATCTAAGCAATCCTAGATATTCATGAGCAATCAAGAGTACTTTCATAAGAGAATTATAGAGCATTTAAGAGGGCATTCAAGGGTAGATTATTGAAGTTCCATTGTAGCAATCAAAGATCTATTTCATCATGTCAAAGGCATAGTGCATCGTGTATGTTGTTGAGCTAATGTGTTGATGTGGCATTGAAGATCTAATTCAAGTATTGTTTCACATCCAAATTCAAGATCAAGATCTACATTCCTTAAAGCCACTTCATGCTAGATTGCTGATTTGTAATCCAAGACTTTATCCAAGGTATCATTGTTTCATGTTTCATCTTCATGTTTCATTGTTTCATCATAAGATTTAATTACCAAAACGGGGTTTGACCAAGACAAACCTTAATTCCATAACAATAAAAAATTTCTCTCTCTCTTGATATGTGATTGCAGGTTTTAGGTTGAAGATCAAGTGGAGAACAAAAGTTGGAAAAATTGTCAAAGTTGTAAAGTTGTAAAAGTTGTCATCTTAATTTCAAGATCATGGAAAGTACTCTACAAAATTTATTTCCGACTTTTGAGAGTTGAAGACTTGGGATCTGGGAGTGTAGACATTTAAGAACAAGATCCCAAAACTAATTTTCCAGAACCCTAGCAGGGACCCATTCACCACTAGGTGAATGAGTCCTTAGTGAGGCCCAAAACAACACTTTTCCAACAAGGTACACATCATTTCAACATCTGAAAACCTTCCTTTTTACTGTTATAATAGTTAGGTTTATTTTTTGATTATTATTTATGCATTATACCCCACATAATTGAATGAAACATCAAGCACAAAAATTGGGTGCACCCATTTGTTAATCCCATTTGGTGATTGCACCCTCTTTTTCTATATTTCAGAAATAAACCTCGTAGAGGAGAACCCCTATTACAAATAAAATAGATGAGATCAAATAGATATTATCAAATAGACGAGACAAGAAGACAAGTGAGCATTACCAATAGCCTATGGCTCCCCTCTTGGCTTGATACATGTGATAAGCTTGCATGCAAGAGAGCCTTGACCATTGCTTGAGAGGAATCCGACAAAGCTTCACTATGGAAGCAAGAGATAACAAGATAGAATAAAGAAGATAGAGTAGAATGAGAGAGAGTAAGATTGAATGAGAGAATGTAAGAATGAATGAGAATGAGAGGGAAAAGTGGGGTTTTGTGAGGTTGCATGGGCAATAGGAACCATTACACACATTTATGTCATAATGACACGTGCCATAGGCAAAGGACACAAAATATTCTCATTTGAATATTAGAAAGTCTGAGGATGCTAGTGCATCGTGAAGATGTCCTCACATCATGCAAGTGTCCTACTCAAAGCTTTGTACAGGTGAAGTATTCAGGATATTAGTGCTTCATCATTGTGAAACTCTGACATATAGGTTTATGTCATAAATGCAACAGGTTAGATGCGCAAGTGTGGAATTGCCATGGGGTGTAATTTTATGACACTACAAGGTGGTAATAGAATGGATTTTTTTTCTCTACTTAATAGGTCAATATTTATACCTCATCAACCATTGTTCCAAGGCAACAATCTTAAAATGTTATTACTTACAATTCTTTATTATAGAAATTTTAATTATTCTCACAAATATATTGCTATAAATGATAAATTCATAGGTTTATTATATTGCATAGATCCATATGTTTATTATATTATACATATTCATATTTTATTCAAGGTTCCAATGTAGTAGTTTACAACTTTACAAGGGGCGGTTTCAAATTATATTTAACTCCTCCAATCCATTACCCTTCTCCTATTTATCTTTCACCTATGTGTCGTCATTATTACATCCTTTACCCTACATGATCTTATCATAGTACACCCTATGTACTTTCATGTTCATATCCTATTGGTCATGCTTACATGTTTATGTTGACATATTTACATCTTATTTGATATGAACTCCTTGTGTTTACAAGATCTATTTATATGAGTTTCTTTCTTGTGTACCCTCACCACTAGGGGTAACCATGGGGGATCTTATGTCCCTTTCATATATGTTTCTAAATGATTATGTTTTTCTATAATATTGTTGATTATCACTTGATGTTATCTTTGAGACCTATTTACATAAGTATTGAGGTTTACATTATCATATATTTTTCTCCTCTCCTCTAGTTCCTTGCATCCCTTATATGCAATCAATTGGAAGGGGTTGCATAATATCACTTACATTCTTTTATGACTATGATTGTAGGGATTAGTCATGGTTATGGTGATTATTTTTCATTCCAAGAATAATCCTATATTTAATTTTTCTTTAGATAAAGTCCTATTTCTATTCTAGTTAGATTTGTGTTATTATTTCTACTCTAGGAAAAATCCCATATTTATTCTGGATGGAGTTATGTATTTTTTCTCTACCAAAAGTCCTATGGATTTTACTTAAGACAAAGTCCTATACTAGTTCTGCTCCAAGTAGAGCTATATTTCCATATCAAATAGAGTAAATTTATCTTTTTTGCAAGCTCCTTCATAGCTATTTTCTTTTCATTTTGTTCATAGATACTTTGAGTATTCATGTTTTTTACTATTCCAAAAAATGACATGTACTACTCACTTTCATGCTTGCAATATTCTAGATGGAACACTCATTGTAAGAAGAGTATTGAAATTGTCATCCTAACTTGTATCCTTTTTATAAGTGTCTTAATATGTACAAGCTCATGTTGACTAATTGTTTTACTTTAACATACATATTCACAATGATTCACATGCAAATCAAAGAGGTGGTAAAATTTAATGGCGAAAATTGAATACCTTACACTTTCTCCTTTGTTTTGAGCTCATGATGACTTGTTTCTCCTAATTGAAATTACTAGTGTATAAGTGATATTTTTTATCTAAAAGTTGGCAAATCACATGAGCCTTGATTGATTATGACCTCACACATCCCAAGGGATCGGTTCCAATATGTATATTTATTCCCTAATTTGGGCATAATTAATAGGTGTACTCCTCACTTTTATGCTTGCAATATTCTAGATGGAACACTCATTGCAAGAAGAGTATTGAAATTGTAATCCTAACCTGTATCCTTTTTATAAGTGTCTTAATATGTACAAGCTCATCTTGAGTACTTGTTTTACTTTAACATACATATTCACAATGATTCACATGCAAGTCAAAGAGGTGGTAAAATTTAATGGTGAAAATTGAATACCTTACACTTTCTCCATTGTTTTGAGCTCATGATGACTTGTTTCTCCTAATTGAAATGACTAGCATACAAGTGATATTTTTTATCTAAAAGTTGGCAAATCACATGAGCCTTGATTGATTATGACCTCACACATCCCAAGGGATTGGTTTCAATATGTACATTTATTCCCCAATTTGGGCATATTTAATAGGTGTAGAAATAAATTTGGTTCAAATTTGCATGCATGGTTTCAACCCCTAAACTTTTACAATTCAAATTCTAAAATAAAACTATGCTGACCTCTTTCTTGCTAGCCATTACCCACCAACTAAAGCACATAATATTTTAAATTGTATGCTAAGGTATTCTATAAAAGGAAAAACCTTAGTTCATTTTACATCTTTTGAAATATAGAATCTAGAGCTTGGAGGGAATGTTCAAAATAATCTAATGGGCATCAACACATTATCATGCGACATCAATATTGCATAATCCTAGGCATACATGATTGACTAATGTCTTTGAGCATTGTTTCATACTATAACATTTATGGTAGGGTTTGACTAAAGGACAAAAATCCTATCCTAGCAAATTTCTCAATGGTGGTTATTAACACCACTTCTTTTCAAACACAAGTTATAGATGACAAGGAAAACAAATTATTGACATCAAATTTGATGTAATTGAAATTCATGTGCAAGGTTCGATTTTGCAGACACAAACATTAGCTCCATAAGTGAGAAAATTGACCAAATTTTTAAATAGTGACTTTCTCAAACATGACATGATCATTTAACATATTGGTAGTTTCTAATTTGTTTACAAATCAATTAATGACATCTACTACAATCAAATCTTCGTAGAACCTAAAGCTAAGTGCCATTATTCTATTAATTAAATTTCAAATATTTATTTAGTAGCATTATCGATTCTCACTCTTTAATCCAAGTGTATTTATTAATTGTTGCTTCAACTATTTATTTATCTTAGATTAATTATAAAAATGTTATTTTATTTTTCATTTCAAGTAGAAATTCTATTGGTCTTAATTGAAATTAGGTACAAAGACTAGGTAATTATGAGAGAATTAATCTTTTGTTAAGATAGCTTAAGTGAATGCGATCATAGGATATGAGACATAAATATCTTGATTTCTTAAGATACATTAAATTAAATACATAATAGTATGTCAAAGGAAGATATTAATTGATGTGGAGATAATATTATATCCCTTGTTAGACAAACAAATACTCTTAAAATTAAATATAAAAATAAATATAATTCAAATTAAATAGAGTACGTCCTTCACATTATTTTTAAAAAAAATTCTAAAGATGAATTTAATTATATTTTTAATTTTTTTGAAAGATTTTATAATAAGATTAATTTTATAATGAAGAGTACAAATCAAAACTACATAACCAATCAATTTCTTTTAATTAAAAATCAAATATGAATAAAAATCCATAAAAACCATTCTCCATGCATTCCCAACCTCATCCCTTCAAAACATACACATCCCAACCTCATGAGAAGAGCCTATTCCTTGAGAGCCTCCACACAAGGAATAGGCTCTTTATGCATATAAAGAAGGTCCAAATTCAAAAAATAAAATAAAAAATAAAAAGCGTTCTGTATTTCCATGGTCCGTTAACTAATAACAATGCATTCAAGCAACTCCTGGATTCGACGCTAAAGCGGAGGAAGAGTCTGCAGCGCAGGGGGTGAGGGAGATTTGTACATCACTGGTAAGCATTCGCAATGCACGAGAGTTCTGCTTTCATGGTTATGTTTAGCTACTGTGAGATTCTGTTTTTTGTGGCATCAATTTATCTTTTTCTTTTTCTACCTTTTGGTTTTGGGCCTCAATCATTTTGTAGTTATGCAAAACACAGAGAAAAGTGGGGCGGAGATGAACTAAGATGAATGAATCACTGCGTTAGAACCAAACAACTACATAACATATCTCAAGACTTTAACAATTTCAATTGGATGGTAGCACGATAAAATTCTTCCTGGAAGTGACTGGTGAAAATGGTTGTCTAAATCTGGCATCTTGAAACTTGGATCTTTCTTATCCTTGACAGCGCATCAGTCACAGTGAAGCTTTTAATTTCTTCCCTTTTCCTCTTCATTGTCTTCACTTCCTCCAGAAACTTTTGATCTTGATGTTGTCCGAGAAGTATAAACCTTGGGGGCAGCTCTTTCTTGACTTGGTTGGGCTGTGCTTGCAATTTTTTGATTTTTTCTCTTGGATGTTCCCGAAGTTCTTTATGATATTTTACCTTGAATGTAATTTTTGCTTCAGTTCAACATTGCTTTGGTCTTATCCTAAATAGATGTTTACACCTTGACAGACCGAATTACCAATGGTTAAGGCTGCTGACCCTTTTGTGCCTCTACGAATCTGGGAGAAATGACTCTTTTTCTAAATTGGGAAGCTCCTCAGGTATCCTTTTTGTAGTGATGTTGGCCAACTAATTGTTATGCTACTATGCCCTCGCCTTGTAACTTCAAACTCATTAGCACAAGTTTCCCAATAGTCTTATATTTTTGAAATATGAGTATCTGCTCGCCAATTGTTTTTTGTAATATCTCCAAATAGGATCTGCCCTAAAATTCTGATTTTTATTTTCAGAATTCTGCCCTAATTTTCTGCACTTTTGTTTTCTGCTAAAACCCTAGAATTCTGATCTGATTTTCTGCTTTCAAACAAGTAAGAACAGTGAAGATATATGCATCTAATATGCTCAAATAATAAAGCCATAATAAACCCTTATAATAATATCTTCAAACATGAACTCATCCAACAATTTATGACATCCAAATGCAAACAAATATAGGGACAAATCTAACTCCTGAATTAATCAGTCCGCTGCTACAAATCAGAACTTCTGAATAAGCTCAAACATGCCCAATTACATCCCAGAGTTCTACCAATTACAAATCAGACTTCATAGTAGGTTAGTACATACCAAAATGACATACAATGATGCTTCCCAAACCCTCTACAATGATGGTGCTTGGGCTGCTGCTAGGGTTAGGGTTTAGAAACTCTAAACAAAGATGAAATCGCCTCCAAAAAGCCAAATCGCCCTTCTCAAAGGTGGTGCTCCAAGTTAGGGCAATGCCCTAATGCAAAATGAATACAAAATACCACCCAAAGCCTGCTGCTTTAATCTGATCCAAAAAATCTGAATATGCAAATGAGCTCCAAACCTCCAAAGATCTCTAATTGAAGTGCCAGTAGGATTCTGTCATGAATCCTCCACAAGGTGAGCTAGGTTTTCGTCCAACTCCGCTAATATGCAATAGGGTTTTCGTCCTAATGTATAATCCAAATTTGCTCCTAAGGAGAAGAAGTCTGCTGGAAATAATTGCTTGAACCCTCCCTTGAACTTCAAGACTCCTTGAATATATATATGCAGTAATTTACTCCTTCACACCTAGGCTGACCAACATGAGATATTTATTTTTATCTTTTAAAGCCACATTAAGGCCTCAAAAGTGGGGTGACTCCTTTCCCTTAATTAATTTCTTTTTTATTTCCTGTTTTTCTCCTCCAAACATTGGCCGACCCAAAAAGAATTCTTATTTTATTTTATTTATTTATTTAAAATATTATTATTATATTTAATTAAAATATGAAAACTAGTGTTCAAAAACACTTTTTTCCCACCCTTGCAAAATTTGAATTTCAAATTAAATTGGGGACATGACAGTCCTCCCTTCCTGAGATTGCTTGTCCTCAAGCAATAACAAACCTCCATCCTTCAAATCTCCAAAGGCTTCATCCTTCAAGAATGCGAAATCCATCAAGGACCAAATACTAGCCCTGAAGAAAGCCATGCCTGTTAGCAAGTGATGAAAGATGTGAACTCTAAAACACAAACACAAGTCTCTAAGCTTCCGCTGCTCCACTCTGATACAGTTATCAATGCCTCGTGAGTTGTGAAGCAACTCATCAAGATCCCAACGAAAAAGTGTGTCAATGATGCCACCACCTGGATCCCAAATCACCACATCCTTGCATCCATTGGACATGAGGAGATGGAAGCATCTCAAAGTGCTATCAACACAAAACCACCCTCCAACTCCTGTAGATTTCCCATGGGTGTGAGGAATACCCAACATAGGTGCAAGGAAATGTATAACAGCTCCTCCTAAGTTGCTGATATGGAACAGACCATCAACCTCATGACTGAAAATCAGACCTATGTGGGAGCAAATAGTATCTCCAATAATGTAGGATGATAGAGTATCATCCCTATGCCACTCTCCCTATGCCACTCTCCAAGGAGGAGAAGATAAACCAACTCTCCTCCAAGAACTATGTAGGAAATCCATGCACCATAAAGTAGAACAGCCATCTTGTAGCAAAGTATGGAGAAGATCCTCATGAACTAGGGCAGGAATGCCAAGATCTTTATGCTTTCTTCCAATCCCTATGACATAGTCCAGCTGGAACACAAGCATTAGTAACTCAAAGCCAAGTGTCTCCATGACAATACCTCCATACCTTGGATCATAGATCAGTTGGGACTTCATTCCCCCAAGTGTGTGCCAATCAAAAGCAAATGCATCCATGATGTGTGCCATAAGTCCGGAAAGTAGGGCAGCTTCATGCTTCACCAAAGAGTCATCAATATGATGGGATTGTATCTCATCACAAGTAAACTCCTCAAGTTCTCCATGAATGACCAAAGGCTCAACCAAATCTGAACCACCAATGTCTCCACGTATACATGTATACATCACATCATTGACTGGTCCAAAAGGTGTATGCTCAGCTATCCCATCTACATCTATGATTTGAGCCTTCAATGGGCTCTCTAAAAGAGGTAAATCATGATCCTCATGATGTAAACTATGTGTACAAACAAAATTTCTGAATCATACCTCTTTTCATGTTCACCCAAATCTGAATGTTCTCCTTCTTTGCTGACCTTAAGAGGCTCATCCCTTGCATGCTCAACCTTTACACATTCTTCCCTTGGAAGAAATAGTGATCTAAGATATGATTCCCTTTGTTGCCTTGCATGATCTAGATGATCTCAACGTTCCTTGACCTCTTGTATGTGCTTTCTTGCTTGGGCAGCCAGCAACTTAGCCTCCTTTGCTCTTTGTAGCCAACTGTCACACAAGTCTTGAGTTCCTTTGACATCCTCCAAGGTATGACGAACAAATTCAGACTTCTTGTGGCTTGAAACTTCAATACCTTCCTTATGCTCCACACCCAAATCACGAGTGCCAATCTTGTAAGATTCTTCTACCTCATTCTCTTCATGTGCAGTGGCTGTTATGAATGAAGGAATAGGACTGCTGTCATGAATCAGAAAATCAGACCTGCTGTCATATCTTATCATGCCATCCTCTGACTCCTCAATCGTGTCCTCTGCCTTGGCTTAATGTTCTCTTACAAGTGCAGACCCAAAATGTGGTTCTAACTGAAAATCACTTGCCTCCAATCTGAATCAGACCTCTATCCCTTTGGCTGCCATGCCATGATATTGTGAAGGTAGGGGACTGCTGTTACATAGAAGATCAGTCCTTACCTCTTCTTCTCCCATGGATGAGTGCTCATCAATTAGTGCTGGTCCAAGGGATGTTTCCCATGGAAAACCAAGTGTGTTATGTGTCCTAACTTCTGTCCTGTGGCTGCAAGCTAAAACTACGTGTGTATAGATCTCTTTTGTCTTCATGACTTCGTCATGAGATCCTCTATGTCCTCCCTCCATGTCTCCACCCTTTGTCATATTCCAACCAAGCTTATCCTCATGATCTTCCGATTCTTGAAGAGCCCTTTGAGTGCTCCTCAAAGAATTCATTGTATCCTTAAGCTCAAGGGTGAGCTTGTCCACCTCATCTTCTTTTCTTCTCAAAGCATCCGAGTGATTCTCACCAAATGTGAGGAGATGATCTCTATCCGCAAGTAAGTGTAAGTAGTTTGATTTCACTACCACCAAGGCCTTCTCAAGTTCGTGCAAGTCATCAAGAGATAGACCTTCAAAACCTTCATACTTCCATAGAGCCTTCCAACACAAACCTGCCATTTTATGAACATGATCAAAATAAGTTAGGGCTGCCACTATCTTACCTTCGTTTACCTCCAAATGTCCTTCCAAGTGATGTGACTCATGAGACCTAACACCTCCATGCAAAATTTCTGTTTGGTCTTCATGATCATGCTCCTTCAAAGCGGCTTCCTTCATGGCCTCTTCTTCAATACATCCATGTGTAAAAACTAGGTCATCATCATGCTCCATCAAAGGATCT
The DNA here is from genome assembly GCA_007115665.2 of Sequoiadendron giganteum. Taxonomy (NCBI): domain Eukaryota; kingdom Viridiplantae; phylum Streptophyta; class Pinopsida; order Cupressales; family Cupressaceae; genus Sequoiadendron; species Sequoiadendron giganteum. The sequence goes on from CM021101.1 coordinate 450,907,149, forward strand.
CCATCAAAATAATGAGTAGTCTTCTACATCATGATCTTCCTCATTGGCTGATCTAGAAAGAGTATGCACAACTATAACCTTCTTAACCACCAAGGGATCCTTCAAATCTTGCAATGCCAAATCAATCTTATCCAATTCACTTTGTTCACTACATATTGAAATTTCTAAGTTGCTCATATATGTATGGGCAACATCCAACTCAATGGCACCTGAATCACAATTTGATTCCTTGCCAAAATGATGTAAAGGTGATGAAGCAATGCTAGGCTCAATTAATGAAACATCATAAGAACCCATACCTTCATGTAGCTGATCTAACATGGCTGGTTTGACAATCTTCATGGTGGTATCTTCTTCAATCTTCTTGTGCTTTTCATTTGTAGCTTCAATAGGTGACTCTTCTAGCTCAACAAGTGGAACCTTTTTTGCCCTCACTTCATCAATCTTTTGTTGACACATACGATCATTAGACACCAATAAAACATTTTCTTCTAACAAAAGATCTTGCATGTTGGGTCCATGTTGTTCTTGCTTGATTATCCGCTTTGTAGAAATGTTTTGCGGTTGCTCTTGATACCTTCTCCTCCTATGACCATTTCTTGTTTTCATCTCATAATACTCAATGAAAGACATGTCAAGTCAAATGGCTAGAATTAAAGCATTATATTCAACATGATACCTTGCCATTTTGTCCTCCTGTTGTCGTGGTATGAGTTTTCTCCCTCAAATGGGCCTGCCTCTTCTGTTTGTAAAAAATTGGCTTTGAATGTCTTCCTACCATTAGCTGAGTTACTTCCTACTGCAAAAGGCTGATTGGATCTACTGGCATTCAATTGTTGATTCATCTCCCTTAGGATGTGAGCCAACTTTGCCATAGAATGTCTCATAAAGGTTTGAAATTCTTTGTTTTCCCTGATAACTTCCTACAAATCTTCTTCAGTCTTATCCATGGATATACATTAAAGCAATTCCCACAAGGCTTTGATACCATTGTAATATCCCCAATAGGATCTGCCCTAAAATTCTGATTTTTATTTTCAGAATTCTACCCTAATTTTTTGCACTTTTGTTTTCTGCTAAAACCCTAGAAGTCTGATCTGATTTTCTGCTTTCAAACAAGTAAGAACAGCGAACATATATGCATCTAATATGCTCAAATAATAAAGCCATAATAAACCATTATAATAATATCTTCAAACATGAACTCATCCAATAATTTATGACATCCAAATGCAAACAAATATAGGGACAAATCTGACTCCTGAATTAATCAGTCTGCTGCTACAAATCAGAACTTCTGAATAGGCTCAAACATGCCCAATTACATCCTAGAGTTCTACCAATTACAAATCAGACCTCATAGTAGGTTTGTACATACCAAAATGATGTAGAATGATGTTTCACAAACCCTCTACAATGATGGCGCTTGGGCTGCTGCTAGGGTTAGGGTTTAGAAACCCTAAACAAAGATGAAATCGCCTCCAAAAAAGCCAAATTGCCCTTCTCAAAGGTGGTGCTCCAAGTTAGGGCGATGCCCTAATGCAAAATGAATACAAAATACCACCCAAAGCTTGCTGCTTTAATCTAATCCGAAAAATCTGAATATGCAAATGAGCTCCAAACCTCCAAAGATCTCTAATTGAAGTGCAAGTAGGATTCCGTCACGAATCCTCCACAACGTGAGCTGGGTTTTCATCCAACTCCCCTAATATGCAATAGGGTTTTTGTCCTAATGCATAATCCAAATCTGCTCCTAAGGAGAAGAAGTTTGCTGGAAATAATTGCTTGAACCCTCCCCTAAACTTCAAGACTCCTTGTATATACATATGCAATAATTTTCTCCCTCACAACTAGGCTGACCAGCATGAGATATTTATTTTTATCTTTTAAAGCCACATTAAGGCCTCAAAAGGGGGGCGACCCCTTTCCCTTAATTAATTTCTTTTTTATTTCCCTTTTTTCTCCTCCAAACATTGGCCAACCCAAAAAGATTTCTTATTTTATTTAATTTAATTATCTATTTACTTAAAATATTGTTATTATATTTAATTAAAATATGAAAACTAGTGTTCAAAAACACTTTTTTCCCGCCCATGCAAAATTTGAATTTCAAATCAAATTGGGGACATGACATTTTTTCATAAAAAAAACTTGAAGATGAATCTAACACTCTTCCCATCCTTATATTTGGTTTCTATAGCAGGACACTTGAGGTAGCAATCTGAATAGGAAAGTGAACACCTGTCTTGTGCTTTCCTCTCAAAAGGAAATGTAACTCTGACAATTGACAACAATACCCCATCAAGATTACTTGATCACTAGGGTACCTCAGTGATATACAATGGTAAGAAGAGAAACCAAAAACCCTAATATAGGTGAAGGTGGCAAATTGAGTAAACCACTCTGCCCATTTTGAAATCACTACCTTGGCTGACTTTGAAATACTAATATGCAGGTGATTGTCTATGGTCCTCACAGAATATACTAGAAAGGCATTATTAGCTCTTTGATAATGTTTCAAGGATGCGCTGCACTTGAGCTGTTGTTGTGTTTGTAGATCCTAGCTATGTTACATGATCCCCCTTTGATTAGGCCAGCAAAACACCTAATTCTCACCATGCTATAAACTAGGTAGGAGATTATATGAAATCTGCATGTTTGTTCAAAATCACACAATTATCTACAGTGCATTCATTGATAAAAAAAGCTCCAATCAAAATAGATCTTACCTTAATAAGTTGAGCTTATGAAATAGAACATCCGACTCTTGAATGTTTGTGCCTCTTCTTGTCCAGTCATGTGATTCAGGAAAGTGTTCATGATTGATAGCTCCTCTTTTAACTCATTTTTTCCCATGACTGGGCATTTGATTAGGTCCCTTGGACTCTTTTAACCAATGTTTTCCTAGCTATTTCTGACAATTTAGTAGGTTATCACTCCATGCATTATTACAATCATCCAAATTTATTTCTTGTTTCTCCTTATACAACAACAATCCGAAGGCTTCCTCAAGAAAATCCACACTAAACTTCCCAGTAATATTGTTGCTGATAGTGCAGATTTCTCTTTTCTCTAGGTCATAATGCTTGGTGCAAACTGTTGATGTTATAGCAGTGGGAGATATCTGTCTCTCAAATTTAAAAATGATGGATAAATAATACCAAGGCAAGTCGGACTTGCTATATATAATAATTTTATGAAGAGTCACCTTATTTCTTAAAAGAGGCCAACCCAAATGAAGAGTCACCTAGTTTTGTATAAATACAAGGTGATGACCATTCATTTGATCATCAAGTTCATTCATTATAATTCACATTCCTAGAAGAAGTTCATACTTGAGTAGCAGATCATCATCTTGTAGCAACAGATCAGCATTTTGTAGCAGCAGACCGATTTCAAGGAGAAACATATTCATTTGTATCTTTGCATCTAGGAGAGGTGCTATTATTCATTGTATCAAATTTGGCATTGTGTTGGGCTTGAGTTGTAAGCAGATTTCTGCTCTTATTCCTTCAATATATAAGAGATATATTTGCTGGGTTTTTTCTCCCTCGTGTAGGAGGGTTTTCCTAGGGTATCTTGTTGTGTTCATTGTTTTATGTGTTACATTTTCTGATTGCTTTCATTTCTGATCCTAAATCTAACATGGTATCAGAGTGGGTCTAAGAAAAGATCTGATCAGATTTGTTTAAGCAGTCAAGTCAACTTTTCATTTAAGGCAGATCTTGAAGTATCGTAGATCTAAGGTTCAAATTATTTCTGACCTAAGGGTAGATCTTTGAAAGTGAATTTGTGCGGAAAAAGAAGATGGTGTGTCAAGGTAGAAGATAGGCTTGATGGAGCTTCAAACTTCAACTCTTGGAAACCTAGGGTACTCATTGCATTAGAGGAGAATGATCTTCCTGATTTCGTGGAAAGTGATATGCTCGAGCCTTCCGATGATACCGAGAAAATCCAATGGAAGAAAAATGGCACGAAGGCTAGAAAGATCATGATAGACTCTGTGATGAATCACCTAGTACTGATCATCTCCAAGTTGAAGACAGCTAAAGAAATGTTTGATACTTTAAAAGGATTGTATGAGATCAACAACACCAACAGAGCCCTTGCTTTGAGACAACAACTTCATCGTGTAAAAATGGCTAAAGATGATTCAGTCATCTCATTTTTTATGAAGATTGCTGATTTGAGAGATCAGTTGAGCGCTATTGGGGATATAATTGCAGACAAAGATCTTGTTATGTTGGCACTAAATGGTCTTCCTCAATCTTGGGAACCTTTTATTCAGAGCATCAGTGGGAGATCCAAGTTGCCCAAGTTTGATTGTCTTCGAGCTGATTGTATTCAAGAAGAGTCCAGGTTGGCAGCAAGAGGAATTGGGCAAAACTATCATGATATAGAAAATAAAGTTCTTGCTACACATACTTATAGAGAAAGAGGCAAAAGAAGAAAGAGGAATAGAGACAGAGAGTCAAATTCTGCCCCAGAATCGAAGAAGAATAAGGATCTCTCTCACATTCAATGTTTTAGGTGTGACAAGTACAATCACTTTGCTCGAGATTGCAAATTAAGGTCTACACAACATGTTTCTACTACAAAAATTGACATAGGAACATCTCAGAAGGAGCCTAGCTCTAAAGTTGATTCAGAAGGTTTCTTATTCTAAAGTCAATCAATTTCTTCGAAGAGGAGGAAATGACATTCAGAGGGAGTCAAATTCAAAGAATTCAAGGCACGAGTTGAGAGCTTGTCCAGGAAAAGGATTAAGTTTCTTAGATAGGTCTGTTGGTTGAAAATTTTGTATACTTGGGAAAGCGTACAAAATTGTGGTTTCAGCCACAGTACGTGAGATAAACTCTCCTATTTTCAAAGGGCAGGCTCCCCCTTCGCTTTCTATTTTACCAATTCAGAAATTAATTCTAGCGACAAATCTATTCTAAACCTGGGTGAAACTCTTGTCTTGTTCTCTTTTTTTAGAAAAGACAATTATCCTTTTCTCTTATTTCAAAAAAGAATCACAATTGAAAGCATAAATGATTAATAAAGTAAACAAATAAAGAAACAAAGTTTCCATAAAGGCACAAAGTCCTCCGTTGCTCCTCTGGGACATGACAACAAATTGAAAGCTCAAAGTCTTTGAAAACTTACTCTCCTATCAACCTTTTTAGACAGTTTTCTGGTAACCAAGTACAATATGTAGTAGCTCAAAGTCTAATTACATGATGCACTTTTTATGCGCAAACATATAAAATAAAAACAGCACAAAGTCTGCAAGTTACCCCCTTTGCTTGAGGGTTCTACAATAGCTTCAAACGTGACAAACAGCTCAAAGTCTGCAGTATCAAATTTGAAAAACCAATCTAAAACTCCAAACACAATAAGCAGCTCAAAGTCTGCAAAATTCAGCTTGAATCCCTCTTGTATAACACCACAAAACTCACAATCAATATGCAGAAAATGTCGTCACATAACACCTTGAATCAACACAAAGTTTGAAAGCAATTTGTCTTTTTTAATTGACTGTAATTTGATTTACATCTAAGCTCAAAGTCTTAGAGTGCACATACAAACTGACAGAGTTTTGCTGCATTGCCAAAAGATAAATATTACAATAGACCCCCTCAAGTATTTATAGGAGAGAAGCCTTGAGAAAAAGGTGGGAGGATCCCAACAAACTTGAGAAATTCTCTCAACCACTAACTAACTGCAATTGACTTATTCAACATTACAAGTCCTATTGTAATTTGACTTGTAATGTAATCATATGTAATTACATTTTACAACTTTGCAAGTGATATGATTACTTGCAATTACATTTTCCCATTTTACATGTAATTTGTCAAAACTAAATTACAAATACACAATTGAAACTATTTTAAGTGTCCAAAGACACGACTTGAACTACATCATCCTTGATTGGGTCTTCATGCTGCTATTTGGAAAACATCCTTCCATCTCTGTCTTGAAAGCATTCTATGCTCAATCATGTCACTTGTTCAACTCCTTGTGTGGCTTTGTCATGTTGTTGTTCTTTCTTTGTATCATTCTCCAACCTTGGAATTTGCTTGAATAATAAGGAGTCATTGCAATTTTCAATTCGCAATTTTAAACTTGCAATTTTCAATTCGCAATTTTAAACTTGCAATTTTAGTGAAAAATCCCGACTTGCTATTTGGTAATGAAAACCCGAAATTAATCCAAGGCCCATTTTCGCAAAGATGGAAGTGAGGATGAAAACGGAGATGAGTGTGAATGAGTGAGGTGAATTTGGTGAAGGCAAATGGAAATGACGTTTTGCTGAGATAATGACCATTGAGATGATGAAAAAGGTATTTGCACTCAAGGAAAAGATGCTTTTTTTCAGAAATAATGAGACATTTTCAAAAATTTGAGTGTGAAGAAAATGGCGACAAAACTGAAAACGCGTTTCTTCTCTTTTTAAAAAAAATTTGCATTTCAACTAAACACTCTAAAAACACTTTCACTAAAGACTTCAAATGAAAGACATTAAAAAAAAACACAAAAACCAGTCAAACAAAATCGCGATTTAGCTGGGAGAAAAAACGTTTTTTTTTAGAAACCCTCTTCATAGATTGTGAGATGATGAAGTCTTTAAATGGCATTGACTAACTTGTAAAAGATGTTAAAAAAAAGAAAAAACGATTCCTCAAAATAAGAATGCGATTTGCTTATGAGAAAAAACGTTTTTAGAAAAAGAGGTTTTGAAAAAGACATTTGCAGCCACAAATTTATGGAAAATGTCTCCCTCAAGGGCAAGACGTGATATGAACTAGAGAAAGAACAACAAAAGATAAAGAAAAAGAACAACATACCTAAACAAGAAGCTGAAAGTAAAAAAAAGAAATGAAAACCCTAGATGCCTTGTAAAATCTCAAGAAAAGATGAAGGCACTTATATTCAAATTGAGAAGCTGCAATTTTTGTTGAAGAATTTAAGAGAGCTCCACCAAAAGAGGTAAACTATCAAATTCAAACACAAACTCTCTTCAAAACTTGGGCGAATTTCTCCAATCGGATATTTTCAACACAAAGACAAGTGAAAAAAACACAAAAAAAAAACAAAATCGGGTTTTTGAAAGCTTTCAGCAACTTTTCTTTTTACTCATGGGAAAAATAGGAACTTTTGACTCATTTAGCAATTTTAATTTTGACAATTTAGGCAAAATAGGAACTTTTTGACACTTTAGCAATTTCACTTAAAGCACAATAGGAACTTTTTGACACTTTAGCACTTATAGGAACTTTTTGGCACTTTAGCAATTTCACTTAAAGCACAATATGAACTTTTTGGCACTTTAGCAATTTCACTTAAAGCACAATAGGAACTTTTTGACACTTTAGGAATTATAAAAACTTTTTGACACTTTAGCAATTTCACTTAAAGCACAATAGGAACTTTTTGACACTTTAGCAATTTTGCCTTAAGACTTAAAACTTCCTATTTTGCTGAGCTGCCTTAAAAACCCGAAATTGGCAAAAAACACAAGAAAAATGACTCAAAAATTTACAAAAACGGAAAGAGGAGTTGATGAAAGGATGCCCAAGGGAACCATCAATTGAAATCCAAAGTTTTACAACCTCAACACCTCGTAAAATGTGCCTTAACACGAAAAGATCCCTACTTGCAATGGTGATAAAAAATCTCGAAATTGGACAAAACAAGGGGAAAAACATGTCGAAATGTTCCCAAATTTCACACAAGGCAAAATAGGAAGGAGACCAATGGCTGCACAATTCAATTGGAGAATTTTGGTGCCTCGAAATGCGTGCCATAGAGATTTATGAAGAAATTTCAGGCAAATTTCATATGGGTTGTCCAATTTTGAGAATTCAAAATTGAAGACAACAAGGTCAATGGAGGGGAGTTCACTTCCAGAGGATTTCTTTAAAATCTCTAAGGAAGGGATCAAGAGGGAGTTCTGTGACTCACTAAGAAGAAGTGAAGGTTGCAGTGTTGCAAAACCAAGTGCAAAATCCTTGGAAGACCTCTTCAGCAGCTGAGAACAGAATTGCACAAGACAATTAATCTGGATTTGACATTGGTAGCTCCGCAAACCTATTCAAAATAGGGTGATCTAGAATGAGGTTGAGGAGGACATCTTGGACGCGAGCAAGTCAATAGTGTCAGAAGTGTGCATTGGAAACCACTCCTCTATGGCAAGCATTGCAAACAATCTTGGACGAGGAGGTCAAAAGGTTGATGCAAGTACTTGGAGCTCCAGAGGGAGTCACATTATCATGAAGATTTGTTGTAATGCATATTTCTCTGAGATGAAGAAATATGAGGTGAAAGCCCTTGTAGTGTATATTTCTTTGAGACAGAGAAATATGAGGTGAAAGCCCCTTGTAGTGTATATTTCTCTGAGACGGAGAAATATGAGGTGAAAGCCCTTGTAGTGTATATTTCTTTGAGATGGAAAAATATGAGGTGCGAGCCCTTGTTCATCTCTGTGACTAAGATGAGACATCATGTTGAGAGACTCCATGATGACATCACGTTGAGAGACTCCATGATGAATCCTTGTACTTGTGTTTCTTTCCACACATGGGAGTAGCCATGGTGGACGTCATGTTGAGAGACTCCATGACGACATCACGTTGAGAGACTCCGTGATGAACCTTTGAGTTTTCCACAAATGGGTGTAGCCATTGTGGGCGTCATGTTGAGAGACTCCATGATGTGGATATCTGAAAAGATACCTCCCTAGCTAAGAGGGAGTGTTGATGTTATAGCAGTGGGAGATATCTTTCTCTCAAATTTAAAAATGATGGATAAATAATACCAAGGCAAGTCGTACTTGCTATATATAATAATTTTATGAAGAGTCACATTGTTTCTTAAAAGAGGCCAACCCAAATGAAGAGTCACCTAGTTTTGCATAAATACAAGGTGATGATCATTCATTTGATCATCAAGTTCATTCATCATAATTCACATTCCTAGAAGAAGTTCATACTTGAGCAGCAGATCATCATCTTGTAGAAGCAGATCATCATTTTGTAGCAGCAGACCGATTTCAAGGAGAAACATATTCATTTGTATCTTTGCATCTAGGAGAGGTGCTATTATTCATTGTATCAAATTCAGCATTGTGTTGAGCCTGAGTTGGAAGCAGATTTCTGCTCTTATTCCTTCAATATATAAGAGATATATTTGCTGGGTTTTTTCTCCCTCGAGTAGGAGGGCTTTCCTAGGGTATCTTGTTGTGTTCATTATCTTATGTGTTGCATTTTCTGATTCCTTTCATTTCTGATCCTAAATCTAACACAAACAATGATCAACTCTTGGCTTTGAGCCGACTGAGATGGGAAATACTATGACTTGAATAAGCCCACTATCCCAGATTTTGGTTCCATTCTTGATTTTCTCATCTAAATTCAACTCTTGCACATCTACATGCCCTAACTCAATAGTTTCAATGACTAATTGCTTTATATGAAAATGATATGCCATAGTAGAGAGACAATTTTGAAATCCTAGCAACAAATTTAGCAAACTTGAGACAATCATGGTGACTTGAATGATGAATTTGAATGTAACTCAGTCTCATAATAGAAACAGTCCTTCAAAACTCTAGCCCCTTACAAAAACCTACAAATTGGTGTTAAGAACCCTAACATTTCTTTTGATGATGATTTCCTCGGTGTGAAAACCTAGTGTGCCCTTTGAGAAACTGAAAATTCAAGTTGTGAAATCCTTTGTCGGTTAAGAAAAATCTAAAATGAAGCTTCTCAAAAAGTTCACCTTGTGAAAGAAAGAATGTACACCGGCATTGTTGGAGTGAAAATACATTGAGAAGAGGGAGGGGGGGAAGGGGGGTGAATCAATGTTTATAACTTCTTAAACATTTTAAAATTGAAACTGAAAAGAGCCATACATATGTTCTCATTTTCAATGATAGTGTCATTCATGTAATCGAATGCAATCATATGAACTGAAATGAGTAATGTAACATTGCATTTTAAAGCAGTAAAGTACTGAAGCAAAAGAGTCACAGAGACACAATAGACACAAGATATGCTGAGTAGAAAACCCTCCTGGGATAGAAAAACCACTCCTGAACCTACTGCCTTTTTCAGGCTTTCATTTCAATAATTTATTTTGACAAAGCCTCAATGGCTGATTTCTGAGCACCAACTCAAGAAACACCAACCCCTCTATTTAGAGACACCAATCTCAAGGAGTACCAACCCCTTTTCTGATATTCAATAGAACAAACAATAGTACAAAGGATTTCTCTGTTTCACTTGATTTCTGTCAAGTGCCTCTTGACAGACAAAACATAGAATTTTCAAGAGTCAGAATTGACTCTTCAGAATTCCGTGCATTATCTAATCTCGATGCAGCTTGAGGAAAATCCTATCACTATTACAATACAGTCTCATCAAACTGTTTTACAATAATACATCTTTTCTCTCTTTTCTCATTGTTTGATTTTCAATCTTTTCCCATGCAAAAACCTACAAATCTGAATACACACCGTGTTTTCCAATTTTCAGCATCAAAGAACATAATAGACTTCCATAACTCTAAATAGTAATACCCCTTTTTTAAGTTTTTGATTTTCTGTCGTAATAGAACCCTAAACTCATTGGTTTTGCCTTTTATAGAAAAACATCATTACAAATTGGAAGTATTACAACTGTCTCTCGAATTTCTCTTTGTAGAAAAGGTTATGCAAGCATATTTTTCAGGTTACATAATGACTATCAAGTCAGATCTGAAGTTGCAGTGTTCACGAAAGAGAGATTCTTTCTTTCTGTTTAGGATAGAACAACAATGACCAAGAATAGAAGAGTGACAGAGCTTGTCTTCACTAGAAGCCTACACATGCAGTGCTTAAACAAATGCAATGAGAGCACATCATTTAAAAATGAAATGATAACCATTTTTCTTGACTGGACCAGCAATGCATCATAAGTATTTTTAGCAAAAAGAAACCACCTTCAGATTTTACCCACATGTAGTAATGAAGAATGCATATACCCAAGGAGATCTAACAAATAAGCTGCAATGAAAGAGAGATAACTAAAACCCCAACCAGCATGCAACCGAAAACCAATAACCAAGCATTTTAACAGTTACCCACACATTCCAGTGAGGCTGAGAGAATATTCCATCTATGTCCAATACAGTGACAGATAAACTTAATAAACTGAAAACATTTTGAAGTGTAACTGAAATACCTTCACAGGAAACGTTATCCATGAACCCAGATGAGCATATGCAAAGATTCTATGATATTATCATTACCCATAACCAGACAACCCAGATCCTTAATATAACTGTCATGATAACCCTCAAAATAGAATGCTGTTCCAGAATTTTCATGAGAAGAACAAAAACGTTTTTCATTTTTCTGTTTTCAAATGAGAGAAGACATGGCATGAAATAACCTTTGCTGAACTGAAATGGATCTGCAAATCAATCAAAGAACAAATACTTGGCAAAACGAAATTGCTGTTCAAAGAATAGATTACCAGATCTGTAGAGGAGAGGAAAAACGACCACACAACCTCCCAAACGCGTGCCTGCACCCAGTGGCTGAAGGAAGACACATGGAGCAACTTCTGTGGAGAGCTCCTGACTGCTCCCGATTGCAGTCCAACAGCAAAAATGCCAAAGGAAACCAGAAGCGGCCAAGGTGGAGGATGCATGGTGGCGGCCAGAATGTGGGCAACACAAAAACGTGAAATAGCAAAACGTTTTTTCCCTAACCTTACTCAGCAAACAAGTGCGAATACCTTTGCAAAAGAAGATAGGTGTTTGGAATCCGAAAAAGGACAGATATTAATCAAACACATTATGCCAAGTCAAATCCGCGGGCTTAACCAAGGGTTGCATGCCGACAACCATTATGGCATTTGATTACTTTGGACAATGAGTAATGCCAACGCAATAATACCAACAATATTTCATGTGAAGGGGCGAGAAAAACATAAGACTAGAAGTTCCCACAAAGTCAAGGCAAGGTCACGATCAATGTGACATAAACAATAATTAACCAATGCCATTTACTGCAGTCAGCCTTAAGGCTAAATTAAATATTAACCAAATGACCCAACTCTCATAAAAATGGAGGATCAAATAGAATGCCCTTTCAAATGCCATCATGATGAAATCCAATGCAAGTAATTTCCAATGCCTAAGGAATAGAAACAGGCTAATATGCAAGATTCTGGATGCCATTTTCCCTTACCAAATGCCAAGAAGCTGAATTCATTAAAGCCAAACTTGTACTCTTAAAATGTCCATTGTGATAAGATGTGTCAATGCCAAGATAGAGCCCAGTGACTTATTAAGACTGATTTTGCATGTTAAATTCACACTGTAACAACCTGTATAAATTCATCACTGAACCAGTAAAAGATTAAACCAGAAATGTATCACCTGATCAAATGGAGACAAATGACCTATAACAGATACCTCAACAAGCATTTGTAATCTGCACATGGAGTTAAACGATCAGTGCCACCAAGATACTAAAACCAATGAAGTAAATGTGCCAAGCAAAATATGAAACAACTGAGAAGATAACCAAGATGCAAGATATCCACAAATTGACATCAAGGACAAAAACAGCATAAGAGGGATTCAACAGGCATTGCTTGTAGGTAAGGACAGATTTCATATGGAACCAATGTGATTCCAATCTATCTTTGTTCCCTCCTTGGAAATGATGTGGCCCAGAAATTTCCCTTAAGTTACTACAAATATAGACCTCTTAGGATTTAGGGAAATTCCATGTGACCTGCATCTTCCAAAAATCATAATGAGCTGCTGAAAATGATCTTCTCATTTCTTAGTGAATAATGTGAGATCATCTAGATAAACAACGAACAAAGGTGATGTTCACAGCTCTTTGGAATGTTTCACCTTTGTTTATGAGTCCAAATAGCATGTGCTCATATGCAAAGGTTCACACACAGTTGTGAAGGATGTCTTTAATTGGTCCTTAGGTGCTGCTTTGATCTTATTATAGCCTGAATAACTGTCAAGCAATAACATCTCCAACCCTCTAACAGTCTGCAAGACATGATCCATCATGGCAAGGGATAGGTGTCCTTCAAAGAAGCTCAGTTCAAGTTGTGAAAATCGACACTAGTTCTGATTTTGCCATTCTTCTTTCTGACTGGCACTATATTAGACACCCACATAAAGTGGTGCATGCGAAAGATAATTTGGGTATCTAGCATCATTTGAATTTACTGTAAATAGTACTTGTTAAGTGCAGGTTGTAGTTCCACTGTTTCTGATTGAAAGGTTTGATCTTTGATTTCAATTCGATGGTATTAGATAACTCCTTGGAATTATAAACCTTAAGATCTTCACATGACCAAGCAAAAACATCTTTGTATTGCTTGGAAACCACCATAAACTTAGTTCTCTCTTCAGGCAAACAATATTTACCTAAATTCACCAATCTTGACTCATCAATAATTCCGATATCTATTTGCTCATAATCAGTGAATGTTCTGGATTGTGATCTGCTTTTATCTTTTACATATCTACCGTATCTATTAAAGATATTCTCCAAAGACAACACACTCATTGGAATCTTGTTTCCTTTTAGCTTTATATTTTTTGACTTTGCATCCATTTAACCATTATTTGTTTCCTTTACCTGCAGCAATGACTCCCTATAAGCAGAATAACTCCTTTCAAGGAAGAGGCCACTGAAAGAATTTGAGTTCTCCAAGAAACTACTTTTATGCTGAGCATCATTGGAAACTTGCTAATTTTAAAATTATATGGTACCACTGGTCGGTAGGTTATTTCAGTGGTGAATGTGCTTTGTTGAAATTCAGAATGTGGCACAAACAAGGAGGCAGATGTAGCAAGAGTGTCAGCCCTACTATTCTCCTCTTGAGGGATGTATTCAACTGTGAAGGCTTTAAACATGTACATGGCATCCCATACCTGATTTCTGTAATGTTTGAGGCGGCCCTTCTTAACCCAGAACTGTTCTTTTATTTGTTTCATAATTAATTAGCTTGTTATCCCCCTCTACCCATAGCAATTTGATGCTCATATCATGAGTATTCTTAAGATCAAGCAACAATGCTTCATATTAATCAGTACTCTTTGTACATTCCAATTACAAACAATAAGCAAAAGGATATAACTAACCTTTTGGTGAAATGAGTACTACATTAACACCTGCACCTACAGTTGAGCAGCTACCATCAAATAGTAAGGTCCAAAGATCATGTTCTTCCAGTTCAAATTTAAAACAATTCAGTACTTTTTCCTTCATTTCATCAGCTGACACCCTTGTATATGTTTCCAGACGTGTTTCTTCATACAATATGGTGGCCATAGGGTCTTTTAATTTCTCAACTGTAAACTTTGATTTCAGTTACGGTTCTAATATGATATTCTTCCTTTTGTTTGGAATGGTTGCTAACGACCAATCCAATTGTCTTTTGCCTCCTAGATTTTTGCTCAAGCTGTGGTTGAGCAGCATACCGTAGCTAGCTGGAATATTTATTACTAGTATTGTAATTATAACTTCTTATCTGGATGTGCAACAAGGGCAATTTATGTATCTTTCAATTGTCCAACTAATGGTAGCAATTTGGAATCCAATGAATAACACATGCCGAAGGTCTTTGTACATGATAACCCCAAGGCATTCATTACCTTCTGTTGCATTACCTTATACAATGCTCTTGAATCAAAGATATAATTGTTCAACTTATGACCTCCTACGTAAAGAGATAAATAGAAAGGTTTTGGTTTCTCATCAGCGGGTACAAATGATTTGATCAATGTATGCAACACAGAAGGTAGAGAGCTGGGATCTTTCTTATTACAATGCAATCCAACTGATCAATGACAGGGGTGGATCTTTTGATGTTTAGGGCATAGCCATTTACATATTCTACCTTTTAGGGCTTTACATTATTTCTTTTACCCTTATCACTTATTGTCCTGACTATGGGTGGGGGGTTTGCATCAGCGACACTTTTCTGTTTTCCTAGAAATGTAAGTTTAGCTGTTCAAGTCCCTTAATTGATGCTCGGCTGTTTGAGCCCTTGCAACTGATTTTTCACTTGCTACTATTTCAATTGATTAATAGTTTCCAGCTATGTTGATGTCGTGCATCTGTTCTTTTCTAAACATTGACTTCTATGATAGCTCCGCATGAAAACATTTTTTTTCTCTATAACCTTGTTTTAACATTTTAAAAACAAACTACTTTCAGGAGTGCTTCACTTTTCTCTCGTACTGTTAAAAATCCCGTCCTGCTTTAAAAAGAACATAAATTGCACCCCAGAGGACCAATTTCCTACAATAAGTGAATGTTGCCTCCTGGACTTTTACATCTTAATTATAGGATTAAAGGATGTTTGGCGAAGGAAGATTTTTACCCTTATTGGTGGATCTTAGCTGTTTTAAGTCCCCTGTTCTGTTTTTTTTGCCTCATGGCTTTGTGGCAAGATTCTCCATGTTTGAGAAGTCTCTTGAGAGATTTTTCTGAAGATTTCATTCTCTGGCATCATAGAAATCCCCTTGGACTTAGAAGAGATGTTTCACTAGAATGGCATTTCATGAATTAATTGTTAGAAATTTTTTATTCTTGGAAGGTTTTGAATCTAGCCTAACAAACAACATTGAGAATGAAGTGAAGTTTTTGAAACCATAACTATACCATACATATATTATCATATCATTAACAAAACAACATTAGTGAACTTTTTTTTGAGATTTTGCATTTGAATTCATGCTTGACCGCTCATTTACATTGTATTGCAATGGTTGAGTCAGGGAAATTCGCTCGCTGTTTATGCCCCTCAGCAAATTTTTTCTCCTTGGCAGTCTTACTCTGTTGAATATATCTTTCAATCTTCTTAGTGGAACCATTTTATCTGAGTCTGCAATACTTTAGAAACTTCAGGGCCTCAGCTTGTCAAATAGTGAATTCACTGGCAATATTCGGATTCAATTGGGAAGTATTTCAGATCTTGGGAAGCTTAATTTAAAAATGTAAGATTTTATTCAAAAATGAACACCCAGAAATTAGAAAACTAACTTCTGAAGAGTTAAAATTAAAAATGTTAAATAGGCTTTTGCTTAATAGATCCTGCATCCAATTGAAACTTGAAAGTCATGTCATGTTCGATCTCTATACTATCTGAATCTTTAAACAGTTGTGGATTGTGGTGAAGCGATTCTGTAGATCACAAAAAGTGAGTAATCATAAATGTCTTGTCTGGAATCTGCATGGATGTTGGCAATGTTTTTCCCTATAAAAGATGATGCTGCTGCCCTAACTCCAGGATAGTGGCTGGTATCATGAAGTGATGCCACTGGTTGGAAACTAAATGATGGCTTAATCTTGCACAAATGCACCATGCAAAACATAGAATTAAACTACTTCATTAAAATTTCTTAAACTGAATAACCAATTACAGTCTAAGTTCTGTGACAAGGAACTGCAAACACTTCCAGTAAAGTATTCAATTCAAATAATTGGACCTTCACCATTAAGAGCTCATGATCTGGATTGACCCCTAAATAGCCACATTTTTCTGCTTGGGTGATTCCACTGCTGTGAACAATGCTTTTAGTTTTATAGGTAGTTGACAGCTGTATTTAAAAAAGTTTGCAATAAGCTTGTTGCCTATGGGAAAATGTTTAACAACCAAAGTAAACATCATCTTCAAATTAATCCAAGAACAAGTTGATCATCCTGCACCATTGAGAGCTTATGATCTGGATATACACTAAACAATCATCTTTATCTGCTTTTTAGTGCCGTGATTGATCCTTTATTTTATAGCTAGTTTCTAGCAGTCTTGAAAATGTCTACAACCAATTTGTTGTCTATACAGCGAAATGTTTTATTATTCCCTAAACAAGGGAAAACTAATTGTTTAAGGAACAGACCTAACATGTCAGAATATGGCACACTTTCTTGCTGGTTATACCAAAAGTGAATTCTACCAAATACATTCAAAAGATTGCAATAAGTGGCTGAGTGCATGATGGGGCTTATATGACTACTTATCAGACTTAAAAGTTTTTAAAGCATTAGTAAACTCTGCCCTAAACAGGGTTATAACTAATCAGACATACATTCAGTGTACTTTACTAGTGGCTTAGCGATCTCCAAGCTCCACCAGCACATTTTGCTGCTGGTTCAACCATTCAATTTTTCCTCCAAGTAGACTTTTGGCAGGGTAAAACTATAAGTTAAAAGCACCAAGCATGAAAGAACAGCTCCTTGATGGTTAGGTGCTCTTTTCAATGGAAATACCACTTGTTTCTTACACCTAAGGTCTTAAATAGATAAGAGAATTCATGAGGTGCACTTTAAAGGTGGCATTGCTACATAACAAATTTGCTCAGCATAACAAAAGGTTGGCAAAACATTATGTGAATTCCACCATGATTTTTCAGTTAGACCTTAAAAGTATGCAAGGAGTGCAGCTAAATGCATAAATCTATGCTGGTTGTTCATCATTCCAAACTCAAAATGACACTTCCTTTATGATTTGTAGCCAAAGTAAGGCTGTTTGTTTATATTTACAGGTTTGTGAAGTAATTTCCAGCACCATAATTGAAGGTTTTCAAGGCTAACAGCAGTATGTGAAGAATTTTCAGCAGCATCATTCTTCTATCCTTCATATTCTTCTTGTTTTGCTCTGCTGTAGCACACTTCCATATGAAAATTCTTTCTTTTCTAAGATCTGTTTCACTTTCCAACATGCTGAATATTCAATTTTCACTTACCTAAACCCTGGGACATGCAATTAAGAGTAATTCATCTCTCAGTCTGAGTTATTGGATTCAAGGCATCAAGTACTTCCAATTAGGGTCTCAAATGTGTTGATGATTAGACAGCTGTGTGAGTAATCTCCAGATCAGAAAGAAGAATAAATTTAAATGTAGCAAGTTGCTATTTAAATTTATATATATTAGATTTAATGAAGAGGCACCTTCATCAAGTTTAAAAGAATAAAATATTAAAAGATAAAATAAATATTATTTATTTTTAAGAAGCTGACTTGCATTGAAAATCGTGCCTCCTCTTGAAAAGACGTGTTCTGTGTTTGAGGCCGACTTGATTCTTGAAGAGGTGCGATTCCTCATTGGTGTATATATACAAGTTGTATCTCATTCATTTCATCATAAAAGTTCATTCAGTTTATTTGAAGAAGAAGTTTGCCTTACTTCAGCAGTTCGTGATTTATCTATCAGCAGATTGATTCAAGGAGAATCATCTTGTTTGTATCATTGCATCTAGGAGAGGTGCTGTTCATTGTATCATTGAGGCATTGAGTTGTAAGCAGATTGCTGCTATTATTTATATCAATATATAGGAGATATATTGGCTGGGTTTTTCTCCCTCGGGTTGGAAGGTTTTCCCAGGGTATTGGCTGTGTCATTGTGTCAATTTTGAATTAATTTTTGCATTCTAATCTGATCATATAAAACTAACAAAATGCAAACGATTGGCATGTTGTCATGCCAGGGTGTCCTGGTTTATTCATGGTTAGGGATTTGGAATTCTTTAAATACTCCGGAAGGTTCAAAATATTTTAGAGAATTTGCCAGATTGAGTCAAACTCTCAAATGGTCACTTATGTGCAATAGACTATTTTTAGCAGTGGCCACATCCCTTGGTGGCTATTCATAGAATTCTATTTTGGGCAATGCGAAAGAGCCTATTTAGGCTTTTATTATTTTATTAATTATTTTAGGATTAGTTTGCTTTAAAGTTGTTTTCTTTCCACTTTTTTCAGATTAGGATGGATTTGCTTTAAATCAATTACTTTTTGGGATATTTTGTTGTTATTTCTTAAATCTGTAGAAGTGATCCTTTGTAAGCTTATAAATAAGTGCTTTGAAAACATTAGTTGTGAATGTTAGTTGATGTTGGGCTTAATTGTGAAAGCTGTTATTCAATTATTGTGGAACTTATATTTGTAATTTCATGAAGTGAATCAAAAGAAGATTGAATTTAGTCAAGCATTGTATTGGTGAAACCTATTTGTCTAAATTGTAGTTGTTTACTTCCTAAAATTGTGTGTTGTTCAATATGTTTTTGCTTAAAATATCTCGTTGCAATGGAATATCGGTCTCTATTTAGGCAATATTGTGTTTGTTCGTTTATGCTTAATAGTTGCTTTCTGCAATATCTGAAAATCTTGTTTGCAAGGCTTGATTGTTAAGAGTTCCGTGCATGCATCCGAAGCAAAAACATAGGCAAATAGTAATTTCCATTCATCAAAAACCCCCCGTTAAAATCTTGTATGGTAAGCATACTTGTAGATTCTAGCTATAGTTTTAGTTTAGGGCTAGTTTTAGGTTTAGTTAGGTCTTAGGGGGTGTCCCCTTACATTTTAAGAATGTTTCTACCATACATATTGTCTTGTTTTGTTTTGTCTTGCAAGAGACAAAATTAAAACATAACAGAGTTAAGAATTAGGAGTGTTGGGATTGAATACTTTAGTCTCTAGGATGTGGTTTGTGCCTGGCTAGAGTTCTTTGCTGTCTTAAACTTAAGTATATGACATTCTTTGGTGGAATGTTCAATGCACTTGTGATGAGCACAATACTTCTTCCATTGTCAAATGAAGAAGCTGAACTCTTAGTAGAGACACTTGAATAATTTCTATTCTTTGATTATGAAATGGTTGAGATAGAGGATCTAGCAGGGGTAGAAGATGCATTCTTTTTCTGGGATTTGAAAGAATGGCTGGATTTTAGAGGTTCCTTTTGCTGCTTGGCCTCCACCTTCAAAGCAAGCTGAAAAGCATGCTTTAAGGAATTAATAGTGCGGAGCTAGCTCCTTTTGGAGATGGGGAAACAGCGGCTTGGTCTCCACATAATTGTAGTCTATGCACATAAGACAATTTGGCATTTTAGTCATTTACTAATTTGGGCTTTTAATTACATGGATATGAAATTTCTCTGAATTCATGAGGAATGAAATTTTTAATCATTATACCCTAGTGTATATCTGATGTTTTATAATTACAATACTATTCTATATAAATTATAATATTTTAGGCAATAATTTTTGTTCAAAATGGGCAATTATGGTGTTGTATTAGCCAAATTCCAAGCTTAAAAGTTCCATCAATCATCATCACATATTAAAAAACTTGGACAAAGAATAAAGCCTATCTATTTGTTGTAATTTCAAAAAGACAGTTACAAGTATTATCCACATGTAAATCAGAGTTATTTTTTATTATGATCCTTTGGAGGATCTTTCATCCATTATGAAGTGTCTCACCTATTGTTCTACATCTTTATCTCTTAAAACCCATAGTTACCAAAGAAATATTTATTGTTAAAGCTTTCCAATTTGCCTATATAAATTGTCATGTTACCAGTAAGATCATGATTTGAAGGAGTTTTTTTTAGAGGTGGCATTTCGCTTATTTGTGATATGTAAAAGTTTGCAGATCTCCATAAAGAAAATATAGTACTATACTTCTTGTTCTTGATACGCTTATGTTTGTTTCCTTCCCAAGGAAGCTAAGTTATATTTTAATACAGGTGTATGCCATTAAATTTTGACACTCAGAAGCTTGCTTGCTGATTTCTGGATCATAGTTAGCATATAAGTGGACACATTTCCTATCAACTGAATCAAGGTATGCTCAATTTCATGTTTCTTGTACATTTTTTGTGTGTTTGTATGTCAAGGCAAATACAAACCAATATTAATGCATGGATCAACATACTATTATTTGGCGCTTAAGGTACCTGTGGTTAAGGAACCCAGATCCAAACAGCAGCAAAGCCAAAAGAATTCACTGGATTATTTCCAAACTGGGAGATATTATGAATATAAAATAACTAAGGTGCACAAAACATCACAAGAGGCTTAATATGACTCTTTAAGTTAACAAGTGAGTTCTCTCTTTTGCTGCCTTCATACTAATTGACAGTTTGGGTGTGGGTTCAAAGTCTGGGAAGGCAATACAACAGTTTTTCTTCCTGGGTTTGGGTACAGTTTTGTGTATATATATAAACATTTATACTCATAATTGCCAAAACATAAAACATCTCATAATTTGCAAAAAGAAAATACTCATAAATTCATAATTCATTGATTTGTCAAATGTCAATATGAAATGAAAATTACAATCAATAATCTTCATATTGCTCTTCATTGAGAGCATCAAATTCAACATTGGTTTGTTTGAATTACACTCATCCACAATACCACTCCCATTAGCCATATCATATGTAGAATTAGCTTAGTTTAAAGAGACTATGGAAAAGCTATGCAACATAAGTATCTAAGTTGGCAGACTTAAGAGTAAAATTCCAATTCCTCGTTACCCCCTTGTAATTAGGTGTATTCTGTCACAAGAGGTGCAATTAGTTCAAATCCTTAGAGTTTTTTGCAGCCAACTGATTGTGTTTAAGTGAATGGATAAAGGCGTACGTATTCCAATTTTGCTTAATTGAAGAATTGTAACGTCCCCACCCAAAATTAAAACCTGTGCCCATCTATTCCCATGGGTCTTGAGAGATTGATGAGTGCTGATTCACAAATTCATTAATTAATAATTATAAAAAGGAGAATGCCAGCAAGGTCTTAAATGATAATAAACTCAAATTAATTTAAAGTTAGTCTTAGTAAAAGTCAAAGGGCATATGGAGGGTTATGACTATTGAAGAAAAAAAGGTATATACGGAAATCCAAAAAGGAGGAAGGATTATCATTGAATATATTTTATAACCACCTATTACTCCTTTTGGAGCATGAACTGTGATTCAGCAATCTAAGGATGAAACCCTTCAAGGTCTGTGTTTTTTTATTAGATAAGCAGGGATTTTGAAAGGGCCCTGATCCCTTTTACATCATGAAAGATTCAGCAATAAGGCCAGCAGGACGAGGAACAACCAACAGATGAGACAGCCCAAAAGGCACAGCCAAAAAAACAACCAAAAAACAGAGTGAAACACAGCAGGGGATACCACCCCACAAAACTAAGTCGAGGAGGTTTAAAGAATTGTTCCAAAGATTTTTGCTGAATCAAAATACAGGGATTCCTCTCCACCAATCCTTTCAGCTTTTTGTTACAAGGGGAGGAAACAAGACCACCATTAGAATCAACCAAGCCCAAAGAATAAACAAAGGGGTCCAACTTAGAGGGTTCATCAACAACATCATTCTGAATCTCTTGACATATAGTGGAGTCTTCCACAATATTTGTCACCTTTTCCTTTTTCTTCCAAACAGTGTGTTGTTTCTGTTAATTTTTAATGATCAAACGTAGTACACAGATTTTAATTCAAAATCAGACTCACAACACAACAAATACCTTGGGAAAACCCTCCAACCTGAGGGAGAAAAACCCAGCCAATATATCTCTTATATATTTATTGAATAGGAACAGAATCTGCTTTACAACTCAGGCACAACACAATGCCTTATTTGATAAAATGAGTAATTGCACCTCTCCTAGATGCATATACAAAAGAATATATTACTCCTTGCAATCGATCTGCTGTTACAAGTAATAATCTGCTACTCAGATCTCAATCCTTCTCTTCATGCGAATATGCTTGACTTGAATTGATTTGCTGCTGCAAACTCAAACTGAGGATCTGCTGCTACAGAATAAACTTCTACAGGAATATGAAATGACTTATTGCTTGATTCCAAATGAGTGAACCCCCACTCATATTTATATCTGATGAAGGGAGAAGAAGCGACTTTTCATGAGAAGAAGTCGGCCTACATAGAGAGACGTGTCTCTCAAAGGTATTAAGTCGGCCTTCATAAGGAATGCGTCCCTTTAATAAAATCACGTTATCAAAAACATGATGTCGGCCTTAGCAAGAATCGCGCCCCTTCATAATAATTATCTTTTAATATAAGAGACGTGATGCTTCACAAATAAATCGATATCTCTTATAAATTAAATAGCCAATGGCTATGATTTAATTTATTCAATCGGTTGGAAGTGACAACCGATGCTGCACAATAACATCAACAATTTCTTCTTCTTCAAGCAAGTAAAGGAGGCATGACCCACTTTACCACAAGAAAGACAAAAAATTGGAGAGTCTTCATAATCAACCTGCTGCACCCACTTACCAAATTAAAGATAAAGTAATCTTAGTGGGAAGAATACAGTTATTCTCCACTAACATACAAAATCTAGCAGCCAACAAACGCTTCATTGATTTGGTGACCTTATCCGTGGTACAATTTTGCCCAAAGGAATTAGCAATACACATGAAAATCTGTTCATTCCAAAACTCCAAAGGCAGCCCTGGCAAACAAACCCAAATAGGAAACTTAAAAGTGTTTGTCATTGGGTTGAAACCAGGGAACCACATTTGGAGACAAAGGCCATTCGTGCCAAGAAACCAGGGGCCCTCACGAAGGACCCTAGAACAATCTTCAATGCAGGGACAAGAAAACATAAAGAAACTATTACACAATGCAGTAACCTCAACTCTAATCAAACCCAAAGAGCCCATCTTTCAACAGCATGGATATTAGGACAATTACCATAGAATCTCCCAACCAACGAGGTCTTAAGCCAGTCCAAAGACTCATCTGTAACTTTACAGTCAATCTCTATCTGCTGATTAGACAAGTCACATAGCTTTTTAGCGTAAAACTCCTCCAAAGCGGGGGCAGTAACAGTTGAAGAAGTAGAAGCAGTCTTTCACAAACTCTTAGCCGCACTAGCCAACCCATCAATGGGAGGCTTAGAAACCGAAGGGGTCAAGGTGGAACCAGCATGAGCATCAAAAAGAGGAGGAGAAATAGCATCCCCCTCTTCAACAACAGGGAGAAGAAATCCCTTTTTAAGACCCATCGTAGGTTTGGGAGTAGGAACAACCACCATATGAGAAGGGGTTGAAGCCCCAAGAGAAATAGCCTCACTAGCAAGGGAAGCAACCGCTCGTCCTTGGGCTCTAGTACCAACACAGACCAAGCCTTCATTCTTTTGCAAGCGACACGCAACCTCCCCACCAGCAAGAGTGGGATCCTCCACCCCATAAGTGCTCTGTAGCAAACAATCTTGAAGAATAGGAGCATTTTGAGTAAGGAAACCTGTACGAATCCCAGAAAAAAGAGAATGAGACTCCTCCACATTCTTCTCAACTTCCTCACATCCTCTCGACTTCCTATGAGCTTCTAAGAGGATATCAAGTAGGAACTCCTCTTCCTCATCATGAAGACCATACTCAGACCCAATATCCAGATCCGTCACAAGAAAAAGGGGCAAAAATTTCTTCAAGGGTGCGTAGATCCTCATTTGAAACATTAACATTTTCCATCTCCGAGCCCTCATGAGCTTGGAAACCTGCCTCTTTGGCTTCCACTTCAGAGCCATCAAAGCTTGCAGCCCCTCATTGCCAAAAACAGAGTGTCCTCTGCTGCCAACAAACCCATTGGAGGAGCCAACTAGGGTTTGGGAGAGCACATCTCCTCCCACAAAGACCTCTGCTCCATCACCAACTCTGACCTCGTCAACCTCCACGGCTCCATCAGCATCTTCGTCATCTTCTTCATCTTCAGCACACACCACAGCAGTGTTCTGCCGCCTCTTAAGACTAGACTTCCTCGCTGCACCATTGCCCTTACTCTTCCTTGCTGCGCTCGCTCCGTTCCTCGCTGCTCCCGCTGCTCCGTTCATGCTTGCTGAAATCTGTAGAGAGAGTGATAATTGCGCAATTAATTCTATTTTTCAACAAGGTCTATGTTGTTAAAATAAGAAAAATCTGTTTTTAACTGTTGTCAATGGGACAATTTCCCATCGTTTCTGCTTTAGTTTTTTTTTGAGTTGGGAAAGTTTCCCAACATGGCTGTTGAAACTTTTCAGTTGTTTGCTGTATATATCTCCCTTTCTATTCAATAAAGTGTGAAGACAATTCGCTGCATATTTCTGAGAAAAAATATAACAGTTTTAAGCTCTCTGCCTCTGTGTTTTTAACACAGTTATATTGTTGATTATTCTAATTTCTGGTTGATTCGTTGTTTACTGGCATTTGTTCTTTTTAGTTTATTTGTCTAAAATGTGTCATGTCCCTGCCAAGTAGGGAGACCAAAACCCTATAACAGCCCCGATCAATAACATTAATTCCTAGGTGGATACATTAATGGAAAAACAACGATTCTAAAATGAGCCGATTCAGCTTTAAAAGGGAGTGTGGTTTGCAGCAAAGTATGTAATTAAAATAACTAAAATAAAATAATAACCAATGAAGAATCATGGCAGCGCTAGACTTTAAGTTAAAAGGTAGACTTTAATTAAACTAACAGCAGCGATTCATTCTTTAAAGGAAGTGCTGGCAATGAGGAAGGTTGTGGGTTAGTTAATAAAGAAACAATAATTAATGTATGAATAGTTATGACTCTTTCAAAGGATAGCAACCATGAAAGGGTGTGTTTCTTGTTAAATGAATGGATGTGACTCTCCCCGCCATGGAAGATATAAAAGGGGAAATAAATGAGTGGGGAGAGGCATCGAGGGATGGATGGAAATCAGTTAAGAAATCTGGATAAAGCAGCAGATTGGAGAAAAAAAGGAATAAATTATAAGAGATCTATTGGATTAAGTAATGCTGCCAAGAATATATTTGGGAACTAAGCTTATATATATATATACGATTATGCAATAATGATGCTTGCAACAATTATTAATCTTTATTAGTAATTATTCATTTGAATTAATCTATTTGTTCCCCTATAAGCAATCAGGCATGGATTAGCAAGGAAACATGCTAGGAAAGGGCGGTATAGGTTCTCACAATGCAAGTACACCACCCAAAGTTGGATGGAATTGTCTTGGTTGGATGTCTTGCCACTTGGGGCCAAGGGGGGTATGAGCACGCCTTTGGGCTTTATCGTGATGAATAGTGTATAGGTTCTCACAATGTAAGTACACCACCCTAAGTTGGATGGAATTATCTTGGTTGGATGTTCCTGCCACTTGGGGCCAAGGGGGGTATGAGCACGCCCTTGGGCTTAATTGTGATGAATAGTTTTTCTGGCGCCCTATCATGCGTTTCTCTCCCATCCCTACCATGATTGGTTATTGGAAAATAGTCTATAGATTGGATTCAAATTTAAGTTGTTATTCATTATTTCATAAATGTTAATAGTTCATTTATTCTTAAGTTCAATATCTCTTATATAATTTATTATGGAATATTATTTGTAAAACAATTTTATGTTGTGTAATTGTCCCTTAAGGCAAATTCAGGCATACTCCAAGTAGGGGACATTACAGTCTGAAATTAGAGGATGGAAACCCAATAATTTCTACTGCTGAGTTAGTAGATGAAAACCTCTGATTTAGAGACATTTCTAAGGCATTCCATTGAAGACAAACCATTGTAGAAAAGAGACTATTATACCGATTGTTTGAAAGAAACAATTTGGTCATTCAAAAACTATTTTCTGATTATTAAATCTCATTTACAGAATTAATTATCAGTAGAAATTTCCGAATCACAAGGATTTTATGTTTATACTAATCATGCAAAATTATTATAATTGTGAGTTTAGGGTTTATTATATTCAAAGAAAATTAAGGAAAATTTAAAAGGGACATGACAAATGGTATCTGAGCTGGATGTTGCTAGCCTATGAGATTTCCTTCCTATGCAATTTAGTGGTAAAGCCAATAGATATTATCAAAGAGAACTTAAAAAAACTCAAGAACAATTTTCTAAGGACAAAGTGATAGAAACTCCATTGGAATTCAAGTTAGAAGCAAACATGGATAGAGAGAATGACAACTGCAATTATGCAAATAAGATTGATAGAAAATTTGACCTTATGTTAGATACATAGTTACCAAGTGATGGTATTGGTACTGGTACGGGAGACAGGGATGGGTATTGGTATGCCATTTTAAAAAAAGGTTGGAGACGGGTACTTGGAGATGGCTATATATATATAAATTGAAATACTAAAATGCTATATATAGATATCAAACAATGGATTTCTTTAAAGAATGTTAAATACTTAAATGCTTAAAAATAAAAAAAAGCTAACATTTTAAAGTATTGAAATAGATTAATTATATTAATATTTGATAATTATCAACGTGATAGAAAAAATATTTAAAACCATAATCATTTGGAGATGACAAAGAAACTAGGAGGTGAATTCCATTATTTTTGAAAACATAATATGGGGAAACTTGGAGATGACTATATTTTCAATCAATTGATAAAACTTTAATGCATGCACACACCTTAAGCCTTATTATTGTTTCGCTTCATATTAAAAAAAATTCTATTACAAAAAAAACTTGTAAAGTTTTATGAAAAAAAGAAAATTACAAGTCTACTAGTGAAGTGAGTTCTTTTAATTTTTGTCAACCACATATCAACACTTTTAGAAAATTGAATATAATTTATGTGATATATTTGAAAAAGCTCTATTGGGGGTTTCCTTGTTTTCAAGGAATGCTTATAGGAGACACAAATAAACTTCATCTTAAGTCTCTAAATATCTAGAGACATCTCCATATAGGTCTCCAAGACGGGGATGTGTATCTAGTATGGGAGATGAGTACCAGGGGTTAGGTACGAGTTTCCTAGTAACTATGGTTAGATATGGTGGGGCTAATGTTACATATGATGCATAACAACCAAAAAAAATAGAATAATTCCAACAATCAAATAGTGAGGCAAGTTTTTCTAACAATAATAAATAGAAAAGTCACACACAAGGAACCAAGGGTGGGACTATTAATAGACCTCTTCATCCCACTTTCATTCAAAGGGGAGTAGAAGCACAAAATTCAATGCAAGACAATATTGCCATTTGTTAGGAAGAATATAGAAAACTCCTGGTAAAGATTCGATAAGCAATGTCTCTCACATGGTAAATGAATATGAAGAAAGGCTAAAATGGGTCAAGAAATGAATCTAGATCCCAACCAAGGCAAAATGATCATCAACAAGCTTTGGGTAAGTTAACATTATCTACATTTTATGTTTCTAATAAGTGTGCTGGTTGTGCATGGGTGTAGAAGTTAGACACATACCTTTCACTGAAACCTATGACCAAGGATGATGCCATCAAATTTGTCACCTTACACTTGGAGGGATTGGCTCACAAATGGTGGTACCACGGGTTGGTTACCCAAGGTCATGGTCTAATAGACACATGATGAATTTTCAAAAGATTGATTGACAAGCTTGAAGAAAGGATCTTGAAGTCCATTTTAAAGAGTTGCCTCGATTAAAACAAGAAGGAATTATGGAGATATATGTAGAAGAATTCCAAAATTTATCTATAATGGTGCTTGATGTTACAAAAAGAAGATTAATTGTCATTTTTATTGAAGGGTTAACTGAATCTCTTAGGGGTTTGATTAAGGCATTTGATCCATTGACTCTTCAAGAGGCTATTAAAAGAGCTTTGAATTTAGAAACTTTAGTGGTCAACAATAAGTTTTTTTTAGAAAACCCCTCCTATAGGACTGAATATGAAACCTTTTCAAAAAGGTTTTTCTCAACAGAAGGCATTACTACCAAAAAGCAATTTGGAAGAAGTAACCAAAAATGAGGTCCACTGAAATAAATTATGTTTTTCTTGTAAAAACCATGGGAATTGGGACACTATTGTTTGGGAAAAGGCCAAGTACATTACATAGAAGTAATGCATGATGAGGAGGAAGAATCGGAGCTTGAAGTAGATAAATGTGAACTTGAATCAGAAATAAAAGCAGTAGATGAACATTCAAGGGGTGCACTTGCAACCTTGTTAGGCGCTTCTAAATATCATCCTTTTTGAGTAAGGGGAGTTTTGCAAGAGCACAAAATTATAGTTCTAATCAATAGTGGAGCAACACATAACTTCATTGATGTCAATGTATTTAATGTTATAGCGGTTGACAATTTTACTATTCCATGTACTAAGAAAATTCCACAGTTAGAGATTGCCCTTGGTAGGTACAAGATGCAAGATGATTTCTGTGGTGGGCATGGGAGAAATTGATGTGGTTTTAGGATTACAATGGCTACAATTCTTTGGGAGAATTTACACAAAATTATCAAACTATGGAGTTAAGGTTCAAATCAGAAGGTAAAGACGTAGTGTTACAAGGCATTACTAGTGGAATTCCTAGAGTTATATTAGCAAAAAGAATAGAGAGATGTTTTAGGAGTGGACAAGTAGCATTGGTAGCACAATGTTTATTAACCTCTACAACCACTACAAGGAAGAAATCTTATCATGTGGACATATATACACTCTTAGAAAAGCATAACGTGGTTTTCATAGACATTCCTTCAAGATTGCCTCTTGATAGAGGGGTCTTAACACACAATAAAACTAGAAATTGGAACAAAAGTAGTAATACTACTCCTTATAGGCATCCAAGAAGATTTAATGAGGAAATTGAAAAACAATTAAGAAACTTTTGGAGATGGGGTAATATTAGGCCAAGTTCTAATCCTTTTGCATCTTTAGTTGTATTAGTGAAAAATAAAGATGGAACTATGTGAATGTGCATATATTTTAGGGCGTTAAACAAGAAAACTACTAAAAACAAATATCCAATTCCTAGAATTGATGAGTTAATTGATGAATTGCATGGGGTTGTGTACTTCTCAAAAATAGATTTGAGATTTGGGCATCATCAAATACAAGCAAGAGAAGAGAATGTGCATAAAATCTCTTTCTGATGTCATTTTGGGCATTTTGAGTTTTTAGTTATGCCCTTTCATTTAACACCCCCACTACCTTCCAGTCATGTATGAACCATGTGTTCAAAAATCAATCAAGGAAGTTTGTGTTAGTATTCTTTGATGATATCTTGATCTACAACAAATCATGGGAGGAAAATCTACAACATTTGGATTAAGTTTTGGGAATATTAGAGCAACAATCCTTTTATGCTAAAGAATCCAAATGTGAGTTTGGGTTGGCAGAGATTCTCTAATTAAGACACATTATTTGTGCTCAAGGAGTGAAAGTCAATCGAGAAAAGATTCAAGCCATTTTAGATTAGCCCCTACCAACCAATTTAACTTAGTTGAGAGGGTTATTTGGGCTTTGTAGCTATCAAGAAAATAGTAAGTTCATGTCTTGTACTAGCCATTCCAAAATTTTCACTTCCTTTTGTTCTAGAATGTGATGCCTCAAGTGAAGGAGTTGGAGTAGTATTAATGCAAAAGGGACATCCAGTAGTTTTTGAAAGCCGAAAGATAAAAGACATTGAAAAAAATATTCAATCTATGATAAGGAGATGTTGGCTATAATGCATGCTCTAGATAAACTTAGACAATATTTGGTTTGTGGAAGGTTTGTGGTCAAAATAGATCACAATAGTTTGAAGTTCTTTCATAGCCAAAGAGATTTAAATGACAGACAACAAAAATGGGTAAGCAATCTTCAAGCTTGCGACTTTGACATTGAATGCGTTAGAGGTAAGAGCAATGTAGTAGTCGATGCTCTATCAAGGAAGCCTTACATATTTTCATTATTGAAGATTTTTCTTGATTGGAAGGATAACATAATAGTAGAATATGGGGAGGATGCATTTGTTACTGACATTTTGGAAGGAAAGGTCCATGATAAAAGGTAAAGGTAGTAGATGACCTTATTCTATACAAATAATTTATCTTATCCCAAGATTGAGGGTAAAGGTAAGGTTTTGAAGGTTGCACATGACACACTAGTGGCAAGACATCAAGGTTACATTAAGACCTTTCGACAAATTAGGGAGAGATTTTCATGGAAGGGTCTCAAAGAAGATGTTCTTAAGTACGTTAGGAAATGTCTTATATGCCAACAAAATAAAATTGAACATGTTTTTCTTGGAGGGTTATTGCAACCATTACTAAATTTGAACCAAAAATGGGAAATTATATCAATTGATTTTATTTTAGGACTCCCTAAGTCACAAAGTAGAGATTGTATATATATTGTGGTTGATAGACTTATTAAGTATGGTCATTTCTTTGCTATATATCTATGGAGTTTAAGGCGACCCAAGTAGCCAATAGAGATAATTGGTTCTTTAGCTTGTTTTGGCAATAACTCTTTCACTTAATAAGAATTGAATTATCTCTAATACTAGTAGTCTAGTTATCATCCATAGACTAATCAATAGATGGAAATGGTCAACAAATGTATTGAGGGTTATTTGTGAAATTCTATAGCTAGGCATCAAACAACCTAGATAAACAACTTTATTTGGGGGAACACTTTTACAATACTACATATCATATGTCCATTGGGATGACACCTTTCAAGGCCCTATATGGTTATGATGTTTTAGTTTTTTTGTGGATTTGGTCATCTTAGATAATTGAATACCAAGGGAAAAATATCTAGTCAAGAAAGTCAAGAAAATTTGGAATTACTCAAGGAGAATTTATAGAGAGCACAAAATCAGCAAAAGTTACATGTTGATCAACATTGAATTGAAAGAACATTTGAAGTAGGAGATATGGTCGTCTTAAGGCTACAATCTTACAGACAATCCGCTTTGAAAAAACGTGGAGTAGAGAAGTTAAAACCAAGGTTCAATGGCTCTTATAGAATAAGCAAAGAATTGCAGAGGTGACATTAACTAGAATTACTCGTGAAAAGTAAGATTCATAATGTATTTCATGTCTCTTGTGTAAAAAGAGCATTAAGAAGTCAAATTATTCCTTCATCAAAGCTATCCTCATTGGATGATGATGAGAAATTGAGTCTAATTCTTGAAGCTATTATGAATTTCAAAGAAAGAAAGCTAAAGAACAAAACAATGATAAAATATCTGATTTGATGGAAATATCTTCTTAAAGAGGATGCTACATGGGAGGGTGTAGATATTATTCAGCATTCTAAGTTACGATTGCTTGGGGACAATCAATCTTGGGAAGGGTGGACTGTGATGCCCCCACCTAAAATTAAAAACCCAAAAATTAAAATTTGTGCCCATCTATTTCCATGGTTCTTGAGAGATTGATGAGCGCTGATTCACAAATTCAATAATTAATATTTATAATATCAAGAATGCTTGCAAGGTCTTAAAAAGGGATTAAATGATAATAAACCAAAATTAATTTTAAGTTTAGTCTTAGTAAAATTCAAAGGGCATATGAAGGGTTATGACTATTGGAGAAAAAAAGGTATATAAGGAAATCCAAAAAGGAGAAGGAAGGATCATCATTGAGTACATTTTATAACTAATTAGTACTCATTGTGGAGCATGAACCGTGGTTTAGCAATCCGAGGATGAAATCTCTCAAGGTATGAAATTAGAGGACAGAAACACCCTAATTTCCATTGCTGAGTTAGTGGACAAAAACCTCTGGTTTAGGCAGATTTAGAGATATTTCTAGAGCAGTCTGTTGAAGACAAATCATTGCAAGAAAGAGATTGTTTTACCAACTGTTGGTAAGAAACAATTTGGTCATTCTAAAACTATTTTTGGAGTATTAAATCTGATTTGCGTAATTAATTACTAGCAGAAATTTCTTAATCACAAGGATTTTATGTTTATACTAATCGTGCAAATTATTATAATTGTGAGTTAGGGTTTATTATATTAAAGAAAATTAAGGAAAATTTAAAAGGGACATTGCAAGAACTCACAACCTGTTGAAATTGCATACAAACTTATACAACACTTGCAATTATAAAACATAAATTACAATATATAATAGTGAAAGAAAAGTCGGTTAATAAACAAAAAATGTAGACTTGAGATAAAACTTTTTATGCAAGAGGCTAGTTTTGGACATGTATGTACTATGTACCACCATTCATGAGTGATTTTCTTGTACTTGTCTTGAAGAGTGTAAAATCATGATGCTTTGAAGATATGAAGTGGGAAAACTCACCCAAAACACACTTTGTATATCTACATCTAGGAATGTTCTTTTGAATGCGGTCTTGTACCTAATAACAACCTCTTTATCTCTATGTGGTGCCACCCTCCTTGGCAAGGATAGAATCTCTATGTTGGAATATTTTGGGGACAATGCAAATGCTAGGAGATGCAAGGGTGTGGTCATCTTGTTCTAATATTCATGAATGTTTTTTTTACATTCTTTTGAAAATTGTTTCTATGGATGGGGTCATTCTCCCTGGGTTCTATTATGGTTCTTATTTTTCAACTATGGAGTCCATGACATCTTAAATTTCACTTAAACATGGGTGCTTTGTATCAATATATCTAATCATTCTTGTGATGGGCTCAATGAAACTGAAAACATAATCTACAAGAGCCCTTCTCTCCTCATTATGGATCAATGTTTGACCTTTTGCGCTCTCTTTGAATTTTATTGCCTCCATGCACTCAAAATAGTGTTGGTGACTCGACGCTAAATGGCTCGTGCACCTTCACAAGTCATCTCAAGATGATTGTGTGTGATGTGATTGAGTCTTGACAAACCTAACATGGTGTCAAAAAATAAAACAAAATAAAAAAATTAAAAGTTAAGACAAATGTATCAATTTTTTTTTGAAATGTAATAAAAATAAAATTACCTTCAACAACTCCAAGTTGGAGGACTTGAAGATGGCTTGAGATATATGATAATTTGTCACAAATGTTTGGATCTCCTCGACTTCAGTGTATATTTCTTTGACTCACTCTATCTCTATACCAATCTTATGCATTATCAAGTTGAGGGAGTGTGTGGCACATGATGTCCAAAAAGTATTCCAATATGTGTCCATTATTAAACTAGCTGCTGTGCATTTTTTAATGTTGTTTGTTATGACTTGGGTAACATTTTTAGTGTCCACCATCCCAATGGATTCTATGAGTATCTTGGCAATGAAGTTTGCATTGTTCACTTGCCTCTCACAATGAATCGCCTTCTAAAATAATACCGCTTTAGGATACATTATAATGATATTAAATAATGGTGTATTTTTGCAATCCTTCTATCCATTAGAAAGGATGGACATGTCTGTTTTGGGCCATGTATCCTTGATTGCCTTTGATGATGGCTGCACAAAAGCTTTATTCTTGGACAATAAGGTGGTGTGCACCTTTTCATACTCACGACTAGTGTAATTAGTAGGTGGATTGATAATTGCTGTTACATTTCTTATCAATATAGTGATTTGACAAAATTGAAAGGAAGCTCATTGTCATCTACAACCTCCCTTGATTCATTCTTGAAGGCCTTTTCCAATAGGCCTTTTTTAATGGAAAAGAAGAGGGTATCATTTTCTTGAAAAGATGGTGGTAAAATGAAAGGATGTGGGCTAGCTAGTATTGTTAAGCTATGAGGGTTGGATGATTCTTTTTGGATAGAGAATGTGATCTTTCATTTGTTCATTCATGAGCTAGTTGGTATTGTTAAGCTACTAGGAGGGTTGGACGATTCTTTTTGGATAGTGAATGTGATCTTTCATTTGCTCTATTACTTACAATATTGGCACTCTTTTTTTTTGATATATGCCATAATTTGTTTCTTTGCCAACCCTTTTTTATTTGGCACGATTTTTTTTGGATAGAGGATATGATCTTTCTTTTGCTCTATCACTTACAATGTTGACATCCTCTTGTTTGTTGATATACACCATAATTTGTTTCTTTGCCAACCCTGTTTTATTTGGCCTTTGACAAACTCTTATTCCTAAGCCCATCATAGCTCATAGGTGAGCTTTCACTCAACTATACGAGCTTGTATACTCATTCCCACATTGGCTATGATGCCAATGAAAATGCCCACCTCCAAGAAATTTTTCGATCATGCATATATGTTGCCAAAAAGCCGGTGTTTTGCCAATTTTGAATAGTCTCTCTAGTATTGGGCCAGTTGAACTGGAACTATTAACCATTTTGTATGAATAACCAAAAAATTAAAAAATAATAAAAATTACAACAGTGTTGTGTTAATTTAAGGGAAAAAAAAGACAACATAATAATCCCTATGATATGTATAAAAAGTCTTAAAAAACATTCAAAACATTAAAAAGAAACAAAACTTGAATTTTTAAAAAAATTAGAAAAAATTATAAGATAAACTTACCCTTGATTAATAAATCTTGTAGGTGCAGCTCTTTCTCTCTCATAGCACTCAACAAACATTGTAGAATCCTTTTGTCAAGCCTTCACCTTTGAAGAAATATCTAGCAAACTTCAAGAATTAAAAATGGTAGCGTGAAGGCAAAATAGTGTTTTGGTCTTATCTATTTGTGAACTGAGGCTAGAAATGGGTGACTTTAGACAAAAGGAGTGAAAAGGCATGCACTTTTGGGTTTCAGAAAAAAAAAAAAGAAAAGATTTTTGCCGTTTTATTGTTGGCAGATAGTGGGTCTGCCTGGGTCCAGCCCAGGGTACCTTGGTGCTTGCTGGCTGAACCTAGGTGCACCCTAGGCTGTCCCACACTAGAATTGGAAGCTGAACTGATTTTGACTAACAGGGCGGTGACCTGTTCAGCAGAACCCGGTAACATAGCTCTCAATAGATCTTTATTTAAGATAACTGAGCTAGTGATATATCAAAGCAAAAATCAAGTAAATTGAAAAAATGCATGTATTGAAAATCAGGCCCTTGAAATGATAACCGAATAATGATAATCAAATAAACTTGCCTAATACAAACATTAAAATAAACTGTTTGTTGGTATAGTTTATAGGTGAGCACTGTGTATTTAACCTTTGAACGCATTGATTATCATGTAAGTGGTTTTTTGTGTTTTCATAAATAGACAAAATAAAAAAACAGTGAGACTTTGAACTTCAGGGATATAATCTATCTTTTCCATAGTTTTTTAACTCCTCTGCCTGCTGCCGTTCCTTAGGTTTGACTTCATCTATTTTTGCTTGTCTTTTATTTTGCTTATGTTTGGTGTAATTTTTTCTAGAGGTGTGTCCTTAATACCCTTATTTCAGGGCAGTCGGTCATGTTTGCTCATAAAAAGTTAAAGGGTTTTCTTAAGATCTCTCTTTTTTGGAGGAGATTCTGCTGTCATGTTAACTTTAGCTGTAGGGGAAGGGCACGTGTCTAGGGGATGTAGGGCTATGTATGTTCATTATATATTTATAAGGACAAAAAAATTACCTTCTTTCCAAAATACGCCTTATCATCTAGAGGATTTCCTTTTTAAAGCATCAATATTTTCATTTTCATATATGCTGGACAAAAATATACAATCTTTTCAAAACATGCCTTGGCATCTAGAGAATTTCCTATTTAAGGCATCAACATTTTCATTTCCATATATGCTTCTCAAGTGTAAAAAATGTGGCTTATGATTTAGTTGATGAAGATATGCACTGAAATGTATTTAAGAGAACTAATATTCAAGCTATGTTATTCTATTGCTTTCTTTTCATACATAATGCAGCTGAAAAATATTGTTCATGGGTTTTCTTTTCCAGTTGGCTTAAATTGTTGTCTTGGATTTTGATGTAGAAGATGGGTCTTTGGACATTACTTGAAGGATGTTTACTGATAGCAAATGCTCTAGCCATATTGAATGAAGATCGATTTTTGGCTCCTCGTGGGTGGAGCTTTTCCGAATTTTCAGGAAACCAAGGAAGATCTTTAAAAGCACGAGCCATTGGGCTAATTTATGCTACACAATACTTAAGGATGCTTTTGATAGCTTTAAATACCATCACAATAGTGATCATGCTTGTTTCAGGCTAGTTATGTTGTCAATTCTACACCCAAAAGATGATTTGTCTTGTATTTCAGTATAGATAACTTCAATTTGTTTAGTGCAATGTGATCATAGGCAAATCTTGAATAGCCGTTTGGGTATAAGGGCGCCGATTTCTTGATCCATGATGCTTTAATTGGATTTAGATATTTTGTTTTCAAAACATTTTGAGAAATTGCCAGTTGTCTACCTGGTTTTTGGTTGATGGTGTTCAAACTATATGTATATTGTTCAATAATTGTCATTGTTTGCTATGCTATTTTTGGCACTTTAATTAAGGGCAGTCCTGCTAACTTGTGGATGTGATTGCCTTTGATTTCAAGTATTCACGCTTCTTTTTCTCATGTCAAGGTATGTTGGAACACAGAATTCATAAATATGTGAACTACAATTTCAAACAAAAGATGATATCTGAAAAATGTGTTTTTATCTGGTCTTTTTGAACATGTATGTCATTCAACAATATTTAGCAATAACTAATAGAGAGAATTCTAAACAGTGCTCATTTCATGTTTGCATCAAAACAATTTTTTTGATGTTGTGCATTTCAGACAAACCAATATCCTTATCAGTTCCATTTTTGTGCACGGACATTATGCTAAATATTACTTATATTGCATGTGTTTCTACTTCAATAGCATACACTTAAATAATTTAGTGCCCTAAGAGATGAGTACTTTTTCTTTTTCTTTTTCCTATTTGTTAAGTGTGTTTATTAAAATTGTTATGTTTTCATGGTAGGTGATTTTTTAATTTTAAAGTTTATTATTTTTAAAATTATATTAACCATTTTGACTTAGTCAATTGAAAATCATTCGTACTACAATGATTAAAAGTATATAAAAAATTAGATTTAAAATTGTAATTATTATTAAATTTTTCTATAATTAAACAATAATTTAATAGAATGGATTAATATATATATATATATATATATATATATATTAATTAAACCTATGGATAAAGAATATGCAAAATTGAAACATGAGATATACTAATATCTATTCTTAAAAAGTGTAGATAATTTTTTATAAACTAGAACATTTAATATAATTTTTAATAAACAATTGTAAAAAAAAATTAGCAAATATGTATCATGTGAAACTTATTGAGTTAGGAAAATATTATATTAGAAGTTTAATTAAAGAATTGTAACTTCTACAATGTGCCCTTATGCTTCCATCTACTTTGGTGCAAGCGATGGCAGTAACAACCATACTCGTAGGAGTTGGTAGAACATGTATCTAATTGCCAAATTGGATAGCACCAAGGGCATCACCATGATGTTTTATAGTGGAGTAGGGGAATTGACTTACGTCTATTTTGGATCTTAATCTCAGATTGAGCCTTTGTGATTCCATTTCCATGGAGGCTTAATCAATCGATGTCAGTATATTCACAATTGGGTTCTTAGAGATTTGTGTTGTGATAATAATAAACGATATGATTTTGTTATGCATGTGTGTGTGTTTCATGATAACAAGTCATCTATCTGCGACAAGTAATAAGCTTCAAAGTGTAATAAAATTCTTTTGAGTCATTAATAGAAATGAATATTGTGCGTTATACTTCTAAAAATAAAAAATAAAATTTGGTTTACAAAAATATCAATATTCATTTTAAATGGAAAATAAAATTTATTTAATTTAAAAA
Source organism: Sequoiadendron giganteum (assembly GCA_007115665.2). Taxonomy (NCBI): domain Eukaryota; kingdom Viridiplantae; phylum Streptophyta; class Pinopsida; order Cupressales; family Cupressaceae; genus Sequoiadendron; species Sequoiadendron giganteum. The sequence goes on from CM021101.1 coordinate 450,945,408, forward strand.
AGTGATTTAGATAAATGCTATTTAGATTGTAGAATTTATGTATAAAATAACTTAAAAAACTTAATAATCATATTATTGTCATTTATAGTTTAGCATTGAAACAATTTAATATTTACTATTTACTTGGATGAATAGATTTTTTTTCTTTCAATATTTTTTTTCTAATTTTTTATTTTATGATAAAATTCAATGAAGGGATGTATAATAAGAAGCATGGAGAGACTAAAAGAGAAAAAAATGGAAGGCTATTTGATTATATTAATAATTTTTTATTTCAATGCTATTTTGAAGCTTAATGTCAACCATTATTACTTTGAAATGCATTTATAAATTTAGAAGTTTCACCTTTCAAAAATTTCTTACTAATTGACTTCATTTATGTCATTTTGTTTTTAGAGTGCAATTCCATTTAATTGCTAGATAAATGAAAATCATATTATACTATGAAAATTGAAGGAATTTTCTACAATTTGAACACATCTCTAATTTTGATCAATTTTTCTCATTTAGTTTTAGATGGCATATACCACATATTATGTTTTTAACCAATAAGATAGCCAAGTGACTGAACCAAGTCAATACTTGGACCTTCAATTTAGGATGCTTTGGGGACAATTGTTGATCCCTACCTCTACTTTTATAGTGGTAGTGGTCCTTCACACTTCATCACGTATTGATCAAAGTTGTTTCATTGATGTGCTTTCAAATCGATTCTTGTCCATCAAGGTGCATTTCTCCAAGAGTTGATATCACAATGTTTTGAAACCCTTCACTAATACCCAATTAAAATTGTTTCACTACAACAAATCCCTTTGATTAGCTCCCTTTTTGTTTCCACCCATTGTTTCAATTTTTTTTTTTTTCCAATTTTTTGAAAAAGTCAATGCTATTTTTGGCATTTATTGTGCCGACTAGAACAAGCAGGCGTTAAATTCAATGCAAACTAGCGTCGAATTTATGCCATATTTAACGTCGAGTTTGACACCAAGTTCAATGTCAAATTTAGCATCGAGTCTAGCATCGAGTTTTTGCTGAGTTTAGCTTCGAGTGTAGTATCAATAATAACGCCTAATTATGTGCCTACTTTGGAGCGTACTTTAGCACCTAATCTATTGCCCTCGAGTTTAGCGCCGAGTGTAGCGTCAGAATGAGATTCATCCAAGTAAGAAACAAATATCGCCATAACACATCTTATTGTCTCCTCGATAACCCGAGCAAAGCATATCAGAGACACCAAAGTATATCGGGGAAAGATGACATGTTGTCTCACCGATGGACCAATACAATGACATGATTAAGATAGTTATTAATAAAGTACACAGTGGTATCAGTGAGACACAAACCTGTCGAGCTGAAAAAAAGCATGGTTTCCCCGATACAACGATGAACTGACAAAAGAAAAGGGTATCGTGAGGAACGATTGCTATCGGCGGAATATAAACAAAGTTGCCCCGATGAGCCGATAACACAAAGAATGTCATAAGTGATTAATTACATGTCTGAGGTATGATATTAGAGAGAAACTAAGGGGTATCGGGGAGACATCATCTGATATCCCGCTGATGCCCCGAAGGAAAAACAATGACATAGGTTTGCTTCGATGGGAAATATAGATATTGGCCAGAGTAAAATCACGGTTCCACCTATACAATGATAATGATTGCTTTTGAGTGATTTGACAACTCGAGATATTGAGGAGATATTCAAATTAAATGTTCTCCCCGATGACAAGATTGAGAGCAAGTGGGAAATTAATGAACCGGAGCCGAGTAGAATATACCTCAGAGTTTATTAACAAGAGTTGGTGGCATCAGACTGAGGAGGGTGGCATCAGACTGAGAAGGGTGGTGGAAGTATAGTTCTCCAAAAGGAAATTAAATGCCACCTCAAGGGAGCCGTACGAAATTAAGAGGCAAAAATAATTAATGGACTTAGTTGGCTTTTCGATCGCTGCAAAGCCAAGTGACTATATCAAGCGATGAAGCATCAAGAATCGAGAAAATAGCCTCAACAATGGACACTCTGATTAAGTTACACTGCTCAAAAAAGCAATCCCCTTTCTCAGGCTTCATAATGGATCAAAGGCTCAAGAAGATCTGTTTGAACAAAGACATCCTGTGTCTAGAATCCGTGCGAATGGTGATTGGGAAGAAGTTCTACTTCTTCAATAACCAGAGAAGGGAAAATTCAGATATTGCCTCTCATTTTCTAGCATCATTGCTAGATCTAAACCTACTGAAATTGAGGTGCTTAATCCTACTCAGAATGGTCTTCAAGGTAGCAATTCTTCTCGATGATGTGGATGTGGTGGCGGTGGCATAGCTGGGAGTTGGAATTCCATTATCAGACGACATTGACAAAATGTTTCTACAAGGTGTAGAGGTGGAGTGGCATCCCTTCATCATGGATGTGAGAGCTGAAGGTGTGGAGCGCCACAAGAGATGGGCAACAGTTGGCTACAACTTCCTGTGCAGATGGCTAGGATTGAACGAAATGGAAGGCTTGGAATGGTTTCATGCGTTTGCAAACTTGGTGGAATCCACTAGATTCTATGACAAAGAAGAATGAAGGAGGGTATCAGGTGGGGTGGCTGTTGAGTGTTTTGTCTACTGTTTAAATCAGTATAGACTTGTTTGGCTCATTAATTTTGGATTTTTGTATTTTGGTCGTGGGCACTCAGTGCCATTTGAATTTTCCCAAGTTACTAGCTGGGCTAAAAGGATGTAATTTTTTCCAGTACTCAATATAATGCATGCATCTCTACTGCTTATTACGAATAAAAAAAGAGAGTAATACATAACAAATGAGATAACACGATTTGATTAATATTCTTTTTATGATTTTTTTATAAATTTTATTTTAAATTATTTCTTAGATTATTTTTTGGCTGAATTCATGATTGCTTGGTCCTATGAGCATATCTTAGGGATTAGAACATATTAAATAAATAGTTTTGGCAACACTAGAACATATCGACGGAAGGGAACACAACATCCCACCGATTGAGCAATACATTATATAGTAACAAAGTTCAACATGTGGTGAAAGTATATCAAGGGAATAAAAGGCTATTGTGCCAACATAAAGTTCGATTCCCTCAATGCAACGATAAAAGGTTGAAGGCATCAGAGGAAGTGACACCTATCGGTGGAAGGCAAACAAGGGTCTCCCCGGTGACCCGATAAGACCATGAACCATAAAATACATGTTAAGGATATCAGAGTAACTAGGGCACATCAGGGAGACATTATTTGGCATCTCACTGATACCCCAAAAGGAAGGAGTTCATCGATGAAGAAGGTGGTTATCAGTGAAAATGGAATCATGGTCTCTCCAATGCAATGATGATGATTATTTTCGACTGATGTGATGTCTCAAGGATATCGTTGAGATATTCGAAATAAATGCTCTTCCCGATGACAAGATTGATAGCAAGTTGAGCGTTCATGAGCTAGAGATGAGTGACTTATACCTCAATTTGATCACATATTTTCATTAAGACTTGAAAAGGATTTGCTGGACGTGGGAGCAAAAGAAAGGAGGTTGGGAATTCGCCATTGTTGCACAACTTAGAACTAGTGAAAGCGAATCCAAGTAAGTATACAAAAACCAACTAAGAAGTTGCTTCTATAAAGACTTATAAGAAAATTGAACAATGGAAGAAAGCTCAAAAACATAAAAAATTAAGAAACAAAAAATAAAGAAAAGACTTCTAAACTAGGACTTAATTGACCAATGCCCGGGGTTAGGGCCGAGACCTAAAAGGAGTGCACATACAAATCCTTCCATGGATAAGTTATAGGGCAAGCACAAAGGTTTAGGAGACATGTGGAAACCACGGCGGGGATATGACCTATTCATATACCATTATAGGAAATAGTATAGGTTTCAACCAGTCTGCAACCCGTGGAGATTGAACCTAGGAAGATTAGTGGTACCCAATGTGTTTGTTAATACATAGCTGGTTAAAGCTCTAGCCAACATATATGACCCTAAAAGAAGAGCTATCCAATCACACGATGGGTCTGACATTCTCATTGTCTCCAAAGATCTCATATCTAATGTTTTTCAATTGGAATGCTCTCTGAATTTACCATTTACAATCAAAGACCTTCTAATAGAGTACCATCACATGGACATGGGCTATAAAAGAAGGAAGCTACCACTACATAGACCCAAGGATGAAGGTAGCTAGCTCAAAAGGTTTTCTAGTAATGAAAACCCTCCATTTCACGAGGATTTATTTGAAGAATATTTTCAATATACATATTATTCAACTAGACAAGTGTTAGGAGTAGAGGTCCCACCCCTCATGTCGATTTCTCCAATGGTCTTGGCTGCAACCATACAAAGCAAAGATGCCAGAACATTTGAATATGCCGATTATTTAGCCAATGCTCTGAACCAGGGGATGGGAAGGATCAAAAGAGAAGGTGATAGCATTCATGATTTCAAACATTACTCTTTGTTTATGCATTTGATTCTCAATGAAGGACATTACTCTTTGTCCCCTGTATCATGTGTGGTTTGCATCAATAGTTGGCATCATCTAGTGTAGGTAGGTATATATGTGACACTTTTATCAAATTTTTTGGCAGATTTAATGTTTATTTCGCTCGTATGTTGTGTTAAAATGAATTGAATTTGGTTAGGTACCCTATACTTTTTGGTTTGCATTCTTCACAAATCTTACAAACTTGTCCTTTTGCATTTAGCTAGTGTGATTTGTTTTTATCACCTAGATTTTGAATCTTGTGCTCATTGGTTTGCATTCTTGTCAAATTTTAAAAAAATCATGTGTTGGCACCTTTGCCAAATGCCATTTGAAGTGATAAATACTTCCATAGCATTCAAAGCCACAAAATTGTATGATTTTGTTATAGTTTAGGAACGATTGTTGCATTTGTGCCACAAAAATTCTCTAACGATAATTGGAAATCATAAAAAAGTAAGGTTTTCACTAGGGCTAAGGCATACTGAAAATAAAAAAATCTATAATCCTCACCATATACCCTTAAACTAATTTCTTTTTGGGGATTTTTAATGTCAAAAATCATTTGGGGTTTAAAATTTTAAAACTCTTTTAAAAAGGAGAGAAACACCATATGACCTTGAATTTTTTAAGAAAAGTAGAAAAACCACTTATATGTTGACAATAGATGCAAATGCGAAGTTGCTTTAAAACCTTGATTGATTGGACTTGATCCATGTGATGTTGCTTCATTAAAATTTTAATCAACCTCTGTAATGCCATTTTTATGCATAAAAATGCTCCTTGCATTGCAAACATATCTGAATTGTACTTGACAATGATTGATTGTAGCTATGCATAAAAATGCTCCTTGCATTGCAAACCTATCTGAATTGTTTTTCTTAACAGTGTGTACTTTCATACCTGGCAGTGTGTACTTCATTTGCCTCCACAGATTGGACAAGAATAATTTTCCCTAGGTCGCCTCAAAATGTCAAGCAATAGAGGGAAGAGAACAAATGGAGCGGGCTCTGGCCACAATGAGGTAATTCATTGTCAATTTATAGATTTGTAAATGTTTCCATTGTTTCTTTCATTTTTAGTTTTTAATTTTTAATTTTTAAATTTAAAAGAAGAAATTTATTATATATATATAGGGATATAAAACTGACAAAGATAAAGAGGCATTGGCTTCCATATTGGAGGCAGAGGTAGTGAACAAATTGGATGTTGTGGAGTGGACAATGCTTGCTAGATACATAGAAAAATGATCTATTGAAGCCCCTCGAACATTACAACCAAATCAACCGTGTCAAAGGGAATCAATTAATTCCCCAAGCAGTCCTAGATCGAGCAAAAGATCCAAGAGGAAATCAATAACAGTAAACTCTAGGAATGTAGAACAAGGAGCAAAGACTTCCACTGTCCCACCTACTCGTGGGACATAAACTTCTTCCACCATGCCAAGTTTTGCATCTTGCATTGGTAGCTACAATACCAAGATAGAATACGATGTGGTTTCAGGGGAAGTCCAAATGATAGATGCTAGAAAAGACTTTGTGAATAGGTTGAAGGAATCATGCTTTCAACAGTTCAAATACCATCTACATTTTCCATTCTCAAAGATACCCATACACCTACAAAAAGTAGTTATCAATTACATGGAGACTGAATTTGGCATAGGTTGGTCTATGAAGAAGGTAAAGCTATGAATGTCTCAAAATTGCAATAGATTTCGATGCAACTAAACAAAGAAGATAAAAAAAATCCCTCCTGAGCTAAGGAATTAAAAAAGGCCACTTAATGTAAGTGTCAAAGTATGAAAAGAGCTTGTAAAAGAATATGAGAAGTCCAATGCACAGAGGAAGTCTGGTGAGGAGAGTACATAGGTATTTGAATTTTCTCATAAGGTTATATCAAATTTATTAAACGATTTTTAAATTTTATTTGTGCATAGTTAAATTGAATTAGTATATGTTTCGGGACAAGGCCTCCAAGGCTAGGCTTCAAAAACTTCGTGCCACACATCATAGTGGCCATAAAGGTTTACAAGCCTTGATATGTATATTTGTAAGTATATTTAATATGTTAAATGATATTTTTTATTTATTTCCTAGGAAAAAGTAAATGATTGCATATTAATTAGTTTAACTAGTCCATGTTCCATGTTTTGACATGAGGAGAAATATGGCTGACATCCAAAGCAATATGAAAAGGAAATGTTACAAAGCAAAAAGTGGGCCGATTTTTTAATCTGGATGGAGAATGAGGTATCAATAGTTGAATTTAAATAACTTAGTTGGATATTGTTGTGTTAATATGTCAATTGCATTTATTGTGTTGAGTTTCAATAATATTTGAAGAGGTTATAGAGTGATACTTGAGACAGACAGTTATATTTGTACTTTGTTTATTGTGTTTGATTTCTATTGGTCTTCTTGTCTTCTTGTGTAAATCATTGTAGCAATCAAGCTAACAAGAGTGAACTTTATGATATTACATAAAGGGTGAATAAGACCTTGTCTTTACTCTAAGACATAAAGTTAGACAACAATGAACATTAATGAAAAAATCTTTGATATCATTCTCATTAATAATTCGTATAAAATGTATGAATGGAGAGACAATGATCTCATGAGACTTACATATTTAACTCAAACATGTTTAAAAACCATACAATTGAAAAAATTGGCTAGATTAACTCAAAACCTAAGACATCGACTCAAAATGCATTTGCTCTGTGCTTTCTACTTGCATACTTGGCTCCAAAATTCAACAAAAGACCTACACAATTGGCCTTGAATTCCCTTTTATAGAATAAGGGAGAAAAATAAGCCTCAAGCCAAGTTGTACACATGTCACCCTCTCATTGGACCACAATGTATGTGTATTATACTTGACCAAATGTATGTGTACTCTGCCTTTGTGCTCATAAATCAAATTCACCAATAAAAAATATTTTTCCATTGTTCATATTCATCATCAGATGGCCAATTGAAATGAATGATTTCATCCATCTTTGTTCTATATGGAGCATATTTCACCATCATTGAAGTTGACTCTTTATCAAAATCCTCTAAGAAGCTGATAATGAAAGACAATTTCTCTAGAGAATCCTTCAATATAGCAATATCACCATGTTCACAAATCAGAACTGCCTATGAGGCAATAGTGGTATCCATTTAGTCCTTCCACACCTGTAGAGGCTTTACCTCATCATATGTATGTTGGATATTTGGTAGTAATGTCAACTCTGCCTCATCATACTTAGCCTTTAATTCTCTAATCCTCTGATCCAATGGAGTGACATATCCATATAACTTTTGTTCCTTAATTCCATCAACATATTTGTCGATTGGGATCACTCCGGGGTATCTATCTTCCTTCTATTTAGCCCCCACCACCATGCATTTCAAATCACCAACCCTTGGAATCCACTTACCCAAGATTGGGATAGCTATATCCCAATCCCTCCCGGACAACCTTATTGCTTGTAACATTGAAGAGTAATTTGCATGAACAATATTTAATTTGCTTTGAATCCTCTTGTTCATATGTTTCAGTATTGTATGAACAATATGAGCATTATTCTCATACATTGTATTTTGAGTTTTCTCAAGCAATTTATTATGTACCTCAACTTGTTGAAGTTATTTCTCCCTTGTAATCTCATCAATTGCATGTGGCTCCTGGATCAAGTTGTATGGTATTATGGTCATGGGCTATTCTGACAAAGGAGAAGGCTAGGAATGTTCCATTGGAATGGTTGATGCAACTTTGCTTGAGCTAGTTTGTCCTTGAGACTTCAACATATCCACTTGTCCTTTCCAAAGTGCTAGCTTTGTTTCCAGCTCAACAACTCTTTGTTGACTCTTATCATATTCAACCAAAAGATCATTATACTTTCCTCTGAATGAGTCCCTTTCAGTAGTTAAACTTTCTACAGTTGCTTTGGAAAACTTGGCAACATTCACCGTCATGTCTACTACCTCTAGAGGTGGAGTGTCAACAACTCTTCTTATAACCAATTGTCCACTAAAGTCAGCTGGTTTTGCCACAACTGGTTTCCTAGATCTTGTAGACAATGAACAAATGGACAAGGCATCCCATTCATCACTAAATGTTGATCCATTGATTGCCAACCTATCTTCTTCTTCAGTTTGAAATAATAGCCTTTCAACTCTTCTTATGGTGTTCAATACAACAACATTAACAATGTCCCATTTAGGCAATAACAAAACTCCACTTTTTTGCACAAGCGCCCTTCCTTCCTCAACTATAATACTTTGAAATTAATTCTTCATGGATTTCATTATATTTGCTTGGATAAAATTCTCAGGGAGTTTAGGATGTAAACTCCTCTCCTTGGCTACATTCTCAACATAAATTGGAACCTTATCCCTCCAAGAAAAATTTCAGAATGCTCTTGTTTTAATAAAAGAGTCATCCTCCATAAATTCCTTACAAGCTTTATGTATCAAGTCATCCAAGTAGCTTGTCCCACTCAACTCCCCTTTTCCCAATTTGAGGCTGCTTTCTGTAGTATCTGCTACAACTTCCCTTGGAGGAGAAGGCATTCCCTGTTGCATCTCCTTAAGAGTGATTAATATTTCTTCTTCCTCGATGTTTAGGTAGTCAATAATTTTGCTCACCTCAACTTTTTGCTTCTTGGTTGGTGGCTGCTCTGATGGAGAAGGGCCTTTTGGGGGTGAATCAATCTCAATAACAACAGGTAGAGCCTGTCTAGGAGGTGATGAAACTGACCTAGTTGGAGAAGTTGCCCTTGACCCTTTTGAGGTAGTAGGGGTTGGCAATGTCTGTTGTTTCTTAACAATCTCCTTCCTCCTAGAATATATTCTGATATTTTTTGGAGGCTCATAGGAAGGTCTTTCCTCCTCATGTGCAAATGGCCCCTCTTCTACCACCAATGACTTCCCCTTATCCTCAATTGTTCTTTCCCTTCTTAATACACCCACAACACTTTCAAAGTTTGGAAAAACATATTGTACTCTTCTCCATTCTCCCCCGATATTCGAAAAATGGTCATATCTAGGATCAAACTTCATGGAATTCTCAACCATCTTTTTGAAGGCAAGATACATGGCCTTCTAAAAATCTTGCACCTTGAAATCCAAAATATTCCTGATAACATCTTCAGGGTAGTAGAAGTTATGCACAAATACAATGATCCTTATCCTTTCCTTTACTGCAACAATGAAACCCTTAGGGTCATGGTTTCTAGGGCACACTGTCCTCAAGTCATAGGGTTCCAAGATCTTAACAAAAGATTTCCACCCTCCCTTAACCATCACAAACTCTGCAAAGGCTGTCCATTCAAGGAAGAAATACCCCTTCTAATTTTCTGGCAGATGTGCCATTTATGTAGCTCCTAGTTGTCTCATTATTTCAATAAATCCAATCCACAAAGATACATACGTTGGTAGCACATAAGGATTGATAGGTGTCCCATATACCCTGAATATAGTTGTATCTAGATAGGGAATGATATCTCCCCAATTATGAGTTATCTGCAATTCATGCCTCCTTTCCATAGGTCTCAGGAAATAATGAATCTCCTTCGGGATCCTTGATGGATCATAAATCAAGGATCTCCTTAGCTTGGAGGCAAACACATTGTGAAAGACCACATAATCAAACTTTTTATCATGTTTGTCCAAAATCCTGGTCCAACACTGAATTGGAAGCTCAAGACCATCCTCTTTCATCTTCAATAACATATCTCTGCCAAAGTATTTCCTTCCCTTGTATAAAAAAATATGAATTAATAGGGAGTACCACCAAAATTGAACCCAATTCTTTCCTTCCTTAAGAGAAACCAAACCCTTGTGTATATGCTCTACCAAGTAAGTAGCATAATCATAGACCATGTTGAAAGCTCCATGTTGGATATGTCCTGCCATGTACATATATTCTTTTGGCATAGTTTCTAGTGGATCAAAATCAATGATTTGGCATAAGGAATAAAAGGTCTTCTTAAAGTAGTTAGCAAAGTATTTCACAAGGAAAGGTTCCCTCTCATCTTTGCCAATATTTATTTGTCTTATTTTTTCCATATCATGTGGTAGTAGTATGTATTGGAAACATTGTGGTTCTGAACAAGACCTTGGTATTTTCATACTCTTTCTTGAAAAACATCCAGGTCAATAGGGATCATGTCTTCATTCCACTCAAACAAGTCAAAGACTTTAGCAATTTCTTCTCTAGTAATCCTAACCATCTCAACGCCATCAAATTCCCTAATTACCCTAGAAACGAGGTCAGACCTTGCTGCAATGTCTTTCAGCAAGTCCACATCCATATAGACATTTGGGACCACAAGTTTTTCCATGTCTAATCTCTAGGTATTGCAAGTGGAAAATCCAAAATTTCTATTTTTGAACCAATTCTTGAACATGTGCCATCCAGTGAAAGGTGTTTCAACATCCTTGATACAATGTTGATTATCCAACAACCCCTCATAAATATTAGGACCATAAAATATTCCTTTCCCTTGATCTTTCTTGTCAAGGGTTTGGGCTGGTCAACAATATCTTGAGAGAGTAACCTAGTTGGGGTTTTAGAACCAGACCCTTGGGCTTTGGGAGCCATGGACAATCAGGTAGGTTCAAAGCAGGCTAGGGTTTCGATGTAGGATAACTCAATACCTAGTGCTTAATTAACAACTAGCACAAATTGGATATACAAATTTTGAAGCACAACAAAAGACCACACTTATGCACAAATTTAAAGCAAAAAAAATCAATTAAAACATGCAAGCTAATCCAATTTGAAAGAAAAAAGCGAAAACCTACCTTAAATCAACATTGTTTAAAAGATAAAGCTTGTAATTTGACTTATGACTATTTCGTTCATAAGATACCCTAATTTTTTCGAGTTGCAGCTTGAAATACTTCACACGATCTCCTGAAGGCTTTGAATTTACTTGCAATCCTGAATTGTGTGAGGAAAATAAGTTGTTATGTGCTTTAATATCAAAAAAATAGTAGCTGCGGTTGTCCTATCCACCATTATTGCTCGCTCATATGAAGCAAATGATTTAATTAGCCATGCATCCAATTTTCAATAGCAACCGTCGATCTCTTTCCAAGATGGCATAGAGAACGATCGAGATCAAGTCAACATGGTTTGAATTTTATTTGTCTTCGTTCATTACCTCATCAACCAATGAAAACTTGCTGACTGGAGACCATATCATCCTCTCCTGTGGGCTCCACCTCCTTTCCCAAGCAAAAAAAATAGTCCACACGTCCATCATTCATAGACCTCGAAATATTTTGGATAGAAATTGTCTAAGTCATGTGAGGTGTACGATATACGACCAAGATTTACAAATGAGCCCAACTTAGGAAAAATTAAATGGGGCGATATAACATCGAGCGATCGAAAAACCTATGCAAGGGGGCTGGTAAAGATATGTTGCTAATCTCTTAAGTCATGACTTAAGTGACTGGTGACCGAATGAGAAAGTCAATGAGGAATACAAAGCTAACAAGGTTTGATTCATCAGAGTAATAAACAAATATCGCCAAAACACATCTTGTTGTCTCGCTGATAGCCCAAGCAAAGCATATCAGAGACACCAAAGTATATCGGGGAAAGATGACATGTTGTTCACTGATGGAATGATATAATGAAATAAATGAAGACAATTATTAATAAAGTACACAGTGGTATCGGTGAGACACAAACCTATCGGGCTGACAAAAAGCATGGTTTCCCCGATACAGCGATGAACTGATAGAAGAAAAGGGTATCAGGAGGAACAATTGCTATTAGTGGAATATAAACAAATTTTCCCTGATGAGCCGATAACACACATAGTTTCATAAGTGATTAATTACACACCTAAGGTACGATATCAAAGAGACCAAGGGGCATCAGGGAGATATCATCTGATATCCCGTCGATGCCCTGAAGGAAAAACAATGACATACATTCACTTCGATGGGAAATATGGATATTGGCCACAATCATATATTTGACATATTGATATCATGTTTTTGAAAGATGAAGTTTCTCTTGAGTCACCATTGTAGCTCTCTTTGCCTTTTTAGATTCTTTCATTGCTATAGATCGTCTGTGGGATTTAATCATTTGTACCACATGGTTGACGTGCTTTGAATCCTTGGATCTAAAGAAAATTTCCTTAACATAAATACTGCTAGGGAATTTCAATGTTGGCATGTAGTTGGCATTAAAGTTGATACCTGGAAAATTGAAAATTATCCTTATATAATAATTCCCTCCATCTTGTTGTCTTGTAATACTCTTGATGGTGGCTAAATGAAATATGATTATGATTCCTCTTCTACATTATAGGGTTAAGATCCTTGAGTCTTCTAAATTATCAGAATCAGAATCACTAGATTCCATATTCAAAAATTCCCAACCACCATCTTCAATAAATTTATCTGGATCATCAGTAATAGTCTTCAAAATTGGCCACCAGTTCAAGTTCATTCTGCTTTCATAATACTTTATATCCATGGAGTTCAACCATTCCTTGATTCCATCAAGCAAAGATTGAGGAATGGCGTCAATGTAGAGTACATCCCGCTTGAATTCTTTGAAAACAATAGCCATATCAAATGCCTTTTTCCCAAGTCCTACTCTCTCAAGGTTAACAATCTCAATCTCACTAATAGTGATTACTAAGAAAGGTAATCCACCAACTCTTTCTTCATCTTCCATGAAAACCAAGCTCTCTAAATGGTATATCAAACTCTAGTTCAAAATATTTTAGATGAGGCTGCTCCCATAGCTCTCTTACTCGCTTGAAAAATCCTTGAAACTCTGCATTGATTTTATTTTTCTTGTCCCTCTCTTGCTATTCTTCCTCAATTTTATTAAGATCATACATTGACCTTCTTGCCCCTCCTAAAGTTTGGACCACATCCATTACCTCCACATAAAATTGGACATCCTTGGTCTTCTTGGTTCCCACACCATGATATGGTTATGCAAATGAGGCAAAGTAATCATCTTTCTTCCTCTTCCATGAAAACCAAGCTCTCTAAATGGTATATCAAACTCTAGTTTTAAATATTTTAGATGAGGCTACTCCCATAGCTCTCTTACACGCTTGACAAATCCTTGAAACTCTACATTGATTTTATTTTTCTTGTCCCTCTCTTGCTGTTCTTCCTCAATTTCATCAGGATCATACATTGACCTTCTTGCTCCTCCTAAATTTGGACCACATCCATTATCTCCACATAAAACTGGACATCCTTGGTCTTCTTGGTTCCCACACCATGATATGGTTATGCAAATGAAAATGAAGCAAAGTAATCATATTTCTTCCTCTTCCATGAAAACCAAGCTCTCTAAATGGTATATCAAACTCTAGTTTAAAATATTTTAGATGAGGCTTCTCCCATAGCTCTCTTACTCGCTTGAAAAATCCTTGAAACTTTGCATTGATTTTATTTTTCCTGTCCCTCTCTTGTTGTTCTTCCTCAATTTCATCAGGATCATACATTGACCTTCTTGCCCATCCTAAATTTTGGACCACATCCATTACCTCCACATAAAACTGAACATCCTTGGTTTTCTTGGTTCCCACACCATGATATGGTTATGCAAATGAAAATGAAGAAAAGTAATCATCTCCTTCTCCGCTGGTTGGAAGAATGCATGCTTAATGTTTTAATACATGATATCAGCTCTTTGTTCTGCTCTCATGGTTGAATACTAAAATCCATTATGGTGGGCCTCTAGAGTTCTAGTCATCTTTCTTCCTCTTCCACCAAATGCTGGCCTAATCCACAAGTCTACCAGCCTAATTGCCTTTGTTTTTGAAAGCTGAAGTTTCTTCCGAGTCACCAGTGTAGCTATCTCTACCTTTTCAGAGCCTTTCATTGCTACTGATCATCTACGGGATTTAATCATTTGTACCACATGGTTGATGTGCTTTGAATCCTTGGATCTAAAGGATATTTCCTTAACATAAATACTGCTAGGGAATTTCAATGTTGGCATGTAGTTGGCATTAAAGCCGGTACTTGGAACATTGAAAATTATCCTTATATAAGAATTCCCTCCATCTTGTTGGCTTGTAACACTCTTGATGGTGGCTACATGAAATGGAACCATGATGCCATATATGGGTACTAGAACAACACATTTTTCGTATCAACCTGAATCATGAGCTCTCTAGAAATGGGGATATCATCCACATTTTTGTACGAAACCATCTTAGTGGATGGTTTGAAAGAGCCATGTCCATCTCCTATACCAATACCCCCTGCAGCCAATATTCTTGCAGTCTCCTCATTCTTTTGCAGAGGGTTGACACTTAAGGTTATGTAATAGAATTTACACTTGATAGTTAAATTGTATATAACAAATTTTTTTATTATCTTTACTAATGTTTATTAGAATTGTTGCATGTTTTACATCATTGGAATGACATATTAGCTATAACTTTTTTGAAATTTTATTATGGTATGTGCACTTTGATATGATGTAATATGATTATGGTTTCATCTCATATGTTGTAATATTAGATATATAACAAAAAAATAAATTATTGCATAAAATAAATAATTTTTTATTTTAAATGTATCTTTTTTGCAGAACACGGGTCTTCTAGAAGATCAAGATGATCCTCATCATGATATAGATCCATAAAATATTGGTTCTGCCGGTACAGATCACATGGCAGAGGATGATGATGACGCATAAATAAAAGACATTGAGGCCGATGACAATGATGATGATGATGATCATGATGATGATGACCACGATGGTGATGATGATGATAGGGTAGTTGTTGGTAGTACCCAACAACATTCATGATCATATAGGATGCATCATGGATCATTGCTGGTATATCGTTATGATGATGATGATGAGGCAGTTTCCGGTAGTACCCAGGGACATTCATGATCATATAGACTGCATCATGGATCATTACTGATATATTGTTATGATGCCTCTTTTCATAGTTACTATCATATGTATCATTTTCATGGCCTACAATACCATATTATTGAGTTATATCATATTGACATTTATCATTTTCACTTATATCATTTGGACATGTATCATATTGACTTGTATCAATTTGAGTTACATAATTTATCATTTTTACTTATATCATTTGTACATGTATCATTTTGACATGTTATTGATCTACTAGCATATTTGACTTTCACTTGTTTTAGTTATATATGATGATGATCTTACCAGTATTGAATTGTCAATTTATATATATTAAAAGTGGTTGATGATTAATTTTGGATGGATATTTATTAGGTATGATGATTTTAATTTACTGCTCAGGATGGATATTGTCAAATTCAATTAAATTATAGATATTTGAATCACTTGTTTTAAATATAGATGATGAGAATGTTATAATAATTATCTTGTTATTTAATCATACGAGTTAAATAATTAAATTACTTACTCTATAATCATATGAGTTATTTAAGAAGCATGATATATTTGACTAATTAAATTGAAATAAAACATTAAATTAATAAATGGAAGCAAAATATGAAGCATTTTTAGAAGAAAAAAGGAAGCAACAATGGAAGCCAAACTAGTAGCAAACCAGAAGCAACCTTGGAAGCAAAATTGGAAGCAAAACCGGAAGAAAACCTTGAAGAAAAACTAGAAGCAAACCTGAAAGAAAAACTGGAAGCAAAATTGGAAGCAAAATTGGAAGCAAAATTGGAAGTAAAACTGGAAGTAAAATTGGAAGCAAAACTAGAAGCAAAACTAGGAAGCAAAACTGGAAGCAAAACCGAAAGAAAAACTGGAAGCAAACCTGGAAGCAAAACTGGAAGCAAAATTGGAAGCAAAACTGGAAGCAAAACTGAAAGCAAAATTGGAAACAAAATTGGAAGCAAAATTGGAAGCAAAATTGGAAGCAAAACTAGAAGCAAACCTGGAAGCAAACCTGGAAGCAAAAATGGAAGCAAAAATGGAAGCAAAACCAAAAGCAAAATCGAAAGCAAACCTGGAAGCAAAATTGGAAGCAAACTAGAAGCAAAATTGGAAGCAAAATTGGAAGCAAAATCGAAAGAAAAATTGGAAGCGAAATTGGAAGTAAAACTGGAAGCAAAATTGGAAACAAAATTGGACGCAAAACTGGAAGCAAAATTGGAAGCATAACTAGAAGCAAAACTGGAAGCAAAATTGGAAGCAAAATCGGAAGCAAAACTGGAAGTCAAATTGGGCACTAATTTAGGCCTATTTCTGACATTATTTTCCAGCACTATTCTTGACGCTAAAGGAGATGCTATTGCTAGCACAATTTTTCCGACGCCAATTTCGGTGCTAAAGTGGGCACTAAAGTCGGCGACAAATCCGACGTAAAATCCAACATTGGAATAAGCATACCTTTTGGCACCGACTTTTGCGCTGTGAGTCATGTCCAATTGATGGACTCAAATACACTAAAATCCAGTGCTATTTTAGGCACTAATTGCCTGTTGTGTTGTTGTGTTCTTTCCCCACTTCCTAATACAATTATAAAGAGGAAATACCACAATCAAGTGCAACTCCACTCAATCAATATATTGCTTCAAGGTTAAATAAATAAGTGTTTACAATCTTGAAACCATAAATAAATAAGTAAAAATGAATGTGTGTGTATATGCATGTGTGTTGGTTTGTGGATCCTGATCAAACTTAGGAGTTAATATTTTGGTCACTTGTCCAATGCAATTTCCCCCAAATTAATTAACAGGGAGTGCAGGGAGAGCAAAGGAATTACTATTTTGGTCACTTTGTCTGATTGCAATTTCCCCCAAATTAATTAATAAGGGACCTGGACCTTATTAATTTTTGACACGTTAAGGCCCATGTTCCATAAGATAAGACTCATTCAAGGCTATATTAAGTGGGAAAATCTATATTAACATACTACTTAAGAATTGGATTATATAAATTTAAAGACTTACTTATTATTAAATATTATGTAGGAACACCTTACATCCTTATGATAACAATATGTATACACATGTTTATGTGATGAGAAAAGGGTGGGTATATCACCACAAAACTCATGAAGGAAAGAGTTAGGTTTAATTATCATTCCCATAATTAATTCTCAAGTGAACTATTACATCATTTATCTTATAAAGAGATTTTTTAAAGAATGGGGAAATCACTAAAGTAGGATTTTACTACTATTTCACAACTTCTATGTTGAAATATGAGCCATAATATTAATATCATAGAATACACAATCTTCAATACTAAGTTAGATATGGAAAGTATTGTTTAATTCTTAAAATATCATTTTCAATCTATTTAAATTCACAATCTTCAATGAATGGTAAATCAAAATATCAAGAACCCACTAGGTATAGGTAGGAGATCACTATGATCTCACAACTATGACACAAGATCATGATTAGTCTAGATATAAAAATCCAATTGAGTCCATTATAAGGTGACTAATGACCCAAAGGTTCATTATGTATTTTAAGTAAGATTCATTCTAGGATGAGTTATATAATAGTCATCTTCATGTGAACTATCATGGTGGTTACTTGTATGTTTATATAAAATGATCAAAATACACAATGCATGGATTTAACTAGACACTAATTGATTAGTACTATTTTTCATTTTTATGTCTAAATTATCATAGTTACAACTAACCCTTCCAAAATTCCATTGGGAATAATTTCATACTATTTAAGCTCAAGAAACACTATAGTATTCTAAAATGATACAACCATATACCTATTATGATTTAATCAATAAGCTAAAATATAGTGCAGATCAAGAATAGGTGTTAATTTTAAGGCTATGTGCTATTTCAAGAAAAATAAGGGTGATCCCACAATACTAGTTTACAATTTTTGGCCCAACTGGACATTGAATTGATTTTTTAAAACTAAATATTCACTTTCGAGCACCTATAGTGGCTAAACCATGATGAATTTGAATATGATGCAAACTAGTGAGTTGTAAAATTTTGTTTGTAGATTATAAATATATTTCTTTCAATTTTTTTGGAATCAGATTGCACTTCTTTTTCCATCTCCTTCGAAAACTAGTTTTTAATAGTAAAAACCATTTTTAAAGAGTGACATTACTGGCTAACACAATTTTTTTCTATGAAGGATAAAATTCTATTTTTTTTCAAATTTACATTTGTAACTATGATATCTAGTGCATGGAATTGGTTTCATAGCATTTCATTGAATATTTTTTTCTTAATTAAATTTCAAAGTCAAACCAGTTATAATTTAGACATTATTTATTGGTTAAAACATAACTTTTTTTGTATGTATCGAAATTCAATTTTATTTTATTTGTTGGATCAAGGACATCAATATCTAGTGCATAGATATTTTTAAGATTTTTTTTGATAATCTACTATTTTTCACATGTGAAGAATATAGAGCTTGATTTTCAATGAAAAACCTACATTCACAAGAAATAAAAAATAAATATAATAATCAAATTAAATCTATTTAAAATTATATTTTTTGGGAAGCTTATAATAAGGAATACATACTTACAATTTTTTTTTTTTAATGAATTCATTTGATCCCCCAAAAGGTAAATCAAAAGTGGTTTTTAATCAACATTTTGGTAGGTGTAAAGGAGACTCTATTATAGGTATGGTTTACAAATAGCGGGGTTATATCCACGGGGGTTTGATGTAAGATGGTTTGATCAAACCATCTTCAATTGAAATCCTTTAAATACAACTTTTCAAGGATTAAATCTTTATATTTTCTAAAAATATGTGATTTTAGAAAAAACCAGGATCTCCCAGAAAGTGTAAACCACTATTGTGGGATTTAAATACAACTTTTCAAGGATTAAATCTTTATATTTTCTAAAAATATGTGATTTTAGAAAAAACCAGGATCTCCCAGAAAGTGTAAACCACTATTGTGGGATAACCCATAATTCAAAAAGACTTATTCTAATATAATGTGACAACTCATATTTGGTCAATCTAACCCACATATATGGTATACCTATACATAACCATTATCATACCATGAAAGAGAAATCAATATTTTTAAAAATTAGAGGTGATTTTTCCCCTTGTAAATATTTTACATGTCCCCATGTTTGACCCTAAAAGAGTCTATTTGGTTTCATATCCTATAAAGTTATGTTATTCTCACAAACTCGTCCCAACATAGTTTCATGTGTTTTATTGTCCAATTTTTAAATGTGGATCCAAAGACATGTGGGTTATAGACCCCTAATGCAAATTTGGATGTTGGTTTTAAATAAACAAATATAATAAAATAATTCAAAATAAACAAAATAATAATAATAACTAAAAGATTGGAATCTTTATGGAGTGAAATGGCTCTACAATAGGAAAAAAAGGTAGCCTAACAACTATTATGCAGAAAATGACAAGGATCCTTGCCCTCATGGCAAGCCTTTTCAGAGGAATTAGAGCTATCGACCTCGGGGTCCCACAAGTAACCAGAGCAAGCAACATGCAAACAAAACAAATGGAGGAAGACATCACTTTCGGTGACCGAATTGGGTGCCCATGCTAGCCCATAGGGTTTTGAATAGAAATGGTTAGTTGATCGTTGACATCTGTGAAGGTGACACCTTGTTTAACATATATTTTTAGAGTAGATGCTATGAGGATAAATCAACTTTCTTGCAATAGTCATATTAGGATGCAGAGGCCGAGCTAAAGTCTTCCAGAAATAAGGGCTCTAAAGAGATGCACCCTAAAGAAGCAGGGAATCAAGAGCATGTTGGGGGATCGCATGTCAAACAAACTCGAGAACAAGCAAATCACTCTAAATGGCATGTAAACACGCAAGATATAACAAATCCTTTGCTAAAGGACATGGGACCATGAAAATACTTCTATGCATTGAATTGTAATGATCGACAAGGTGCTCCCTTCAATCCAAATACTCAAAAGATACCTCAAATTCAAAAGGGGCATCAACAGGATGCTCTAACATAGATTAATCAAAGGGCTCATAAAGGGAAAAAATCAAAGAGTAGAAAGAAGAAGGGGTCAAAGAAAAAGGGTGCAACAAAATGCGTCTGGAAGCGTAAAGATTCAAAAAAAGAAGACATTGTCCCTTGCAAGGAGATCGTTCATTAGGAGACCAAAACTTCCCCTTCATAAGATCCACATACAATCAAGATCACATTTCCAGAAAGTATGTTGCAAGCTCAAATTCAAGATCTTAGGGACCAACCCCTAATCTGTAATTTCTGAAACCTCAATTTGGGAAGGGGTTCAACAAGTTTTTTATTTGAATCTTGAAAAGCGTATTTTCATTGTCATCTTTAATAGTAAAACCCTTAGATAAGCAATATTCTAAATTAAGTCATGGGTTTTCCAAGGTTCAGGACTATGCATGCAACCCTGGATTCCAAATTTCAAATCATAAGAATTTTCTTTTAGATTTGTTCCTTTTTGGTTCCAAATGTCTTCCTTATCGCTTGAATATAGGGAACTTAATCTGATTGAAACAACAAAAAATCATGTAGGAATTTTCCTCATGCATTACAAGGAATTTTTTAAAAACCCTTTGAAACTCATCAGAACATGTGTCCTCATTGATACGACCAAGGAGTTTCCAGGACAAATTCAACTAACTTCAAAGTTTGGAATTTGGCACCAACAAATTCTCTTTGAATCTCCTAAAACTACTTGTCCTCAATGCCATATCATAGGTCATTCTCCTTTTGAGTGCGTGATAGGATCCCTTGCACTAGAGGTTAGTCACATGGGAAGTTCTAAAGGTGGTGCACAAAAAAGCATTCAGTTCATATCCCCTATCCCAAATCCAGATGCATGTACTCAAAATGAGAAGTTTAATTAGGTTTTACCAATTCAGGCGAATACTAACTTTTATATACCCATACGTAAGCACAAAAGGGGAGAAGTTGCTATAGATTTGGTATTCCACATCACTCCTAGTGCAAATAAACATGTAACTTTAGAGCTTAAAATGTCAGAAATAGGGAGATTAATGCAAAATTTCTTTAATTTATCACTCAATTTATACTCCCATATGGAAAAGTTAAGTTCAGAGCAGCAATTTGCAAAAATAGTGAGAAAATTAATGTTTCAAGGGACTAAGGATCATTTAACTAATTGGACACTCAAGGATTATGAACAGGTGGGTCAAGAGGCCACCCAAGTGCTTCCTAGCATCGAAGAGGGAAATTAGTGGCTTTCCTTAAACACAACAAAAGACGTTAATGATGCCAAACTTGAACTTCTAGCAGAGAAAATGTTTCTTTTAGTTGGTTCATAGCTCTTTTATGAAATGGCAATGGAATAAGAATTCTAGAAAAGAAGCTCTTTGCCAGATTTAAAGGGTTTAGGAAACCTCATAAATCCATTGCATCAAGAAAAGGAAATGAGGAAACACGAGGTTATTATGAAAACTTCAAATGATCAATACTTGTTGGCTATGGAAGGCCAAATAGTTCTCCATGAAGCACAAACAGTTAGCCCAATAAAATTCCATTCGTGTGATAGGCAGACAGAAACAGAGGTATCTGAAGTGACTAATTCTAACAAAATCCTTACTTTGTCACAATCTCCATATCAATCACCGATCAAGAAATCCCCTAGGAAGAGAGGCATGAAATCAAATATTACCAAGATGAAAGAACAAATAGAGGCAGGAGTTCATAAAACTATTCTTGAATCTATGTCAATCAAGAGACTGAGGAGAGCATGCTACTCTCCTTGGGTGCAATGAAGATCTCTTCTTGCAATTTTAGGGGCATTAATGCCCTTGAAAAACGTGCTCACATCAAGCAACTGATAGATTCTTGTGGAGTTGATATATTCCTCCTCCAGGAAACAAAAACCTCAAAAGAAGTATTTGAAGCTTCAATCCAGAAATGGACCAGATGGACCTTAATGCATTCTCCAACTCAAGGGGCATCAGGAGGTCTAGTGATTTTGTGGAATCCAAAGTATGTGACTATCAAACCTCACAAGAATGAGAATTACTGGCAGCTTGTAGAGGTGTCAAAGTTAGAACTGCACTTTTGGCTTATAAATGTATATGGCCCTACTCCTTCTATAGATAAGAAGAATCGTTGTGATGAAATTACAAGGCAAGTTGGATTAATCCATAATGGTAAGATTGTAATAGTTGAGGATTTTAATGCAATAAACTCTTTGCAAGAATAGAGTGGAGGTATAATCCCTCCACCTAGGGTGATGTCAAATTTTAGTTTGTTTATATCATCTAATGCTCTAAGGGATATTGTACCACTTAAGGTAAAATACACTTGGACTAACAAAAGGAAAGGATTTCTCCAAATAGACGGAAGCCTAGACAAGTTCTTGGTGTCTCTGAATTGGCTCATCTCATCACACATTTTAACTTCTGAAATTTTTCCATATCTTGGATTAGATCACTATGGAATTGGTCTAAGCGTTTCAAATATTTCGGTCCCAAAAGAAAAATATTCTTTTAAATTTGAAAGCATGTGGTTCAAAAATCCCCAGTTCATGGAACTTTTGAAGCAGTGGTGGATTAATGCTCCCTTTGAGCAAGGTACCAAGATGTTTCAGTTTAACAGAAAGCTGAATTATGTGAAGCAACAAATAAGAATTTGGAATAAGAAAGTTTTCCAAAATATTTTCCATCAGAAAGACTTAGTGTTCAAAGAAATAACAGTAGTTCATGAATGTATAATTCAAAATGGGTTAGACGCTAGCCTTTATGATAAAAAAAAATCTTCAAGAAGAATGGGAAGAGTTATGTGCACGAGAAGAGGTTTATTGGAGACAAAAGTATCGAGAACTATGGTTCAAAGAGGGAGATCATAATACAATTTTTTTTCATGCTTCTGCATAGATTAAGAAGGCAGAAAAATCAGTTCAGGCAATTCAAAAATTGTCCACAGGTAATTGGATCATGAGAGAAGAAGACATTAATAATGAAGGTGCCAAGTTTTTCTCACAACTCCTATCAGCTCCACAAACAATATATGCCGCTAGAAATAATGATGAAATTGAATTGTTGGATACAATTCCCCATCTTATCAGTAATGAAGACAATTCTTTGCTTATGAGACCTTTAACTATGGAAGAGCTACAACATGTAGTATTCTCACTTCCCCTAGATAAGGTCCTTGGCCCAAATGAATTCACTGCCATCTTTTTTCAAAAATGTTGGGATTTCTTGTGTTTTGAACTTCTCTAGGCACTTGAAGAATCCAAAAGAATCGGGACTATATTTAGGCAATTTAATGTAACTAATATTTCCATTCTACCAAAGAATAAAGAGCCTAAAACATTTGATGAGTATAGGCCTATTTCATTATGTAACACAATCTATAAAATATTCACTAAAGCAATCTATTTGAGACTACAACCGCTCATACCGAGGATCATTTCTCAGGAACAAGGAAGTTTTTTCCTAGGTAGGGAGACATATGAAGGAGCAATAGTTACACATGAAGTGCTTCACACAATATCAACTTCCAAACTACCTTCTTTTATTGTGAAACTATATATGATGAAAACTTATGATAAGGTGGATTGGAAGTTTCTCAATAAGGTTCTGGCAAAGTTTGGATTTTGTCCTAAATGGAAAAGGTGGATAATGTCTTGTTTATTCGGAGAAAAGTTTTCAGTAATTATAAATGGGAGTCCAACAAGTTTTTTTAATGCCACACAAGGTGTTAGGCAAGGTGATCCACTTTCACCATTTCTTTTTACCATTATGGCAAAAGCTTTAAGTAGATTCATTCATCCAAAGCATAGTCAAGGTCTATGGCATGGTGTGAAGATATCAAATTCAAGTCTCTCAATCACACACTCTCTTTTTGCTGATGATACTCTTCTTTTCAACAAGTCATCATTAAAGGAATCCACCCAAGTTAAAGAAGTTTTGGACAAATATTCGTCAACTTCGGGTCAAAAAATAAATTCAGCAAAATCCAAGATTTATATCTTAAATACACCTGATGAAGTAAAGAAGAAAATAGTGAAGATTCTGGGTGTCTAGGAAGTGGAATTTCCTTGTACCTATTTAGGGATCCCCTTTTTTAAAGGATCAAACAAAGCTCATTATTGGGACAAGGTAATTGATAGGCTCAAGTCAAGAATCCTTCTATGGAAAGCTAGGTGGTTATCATTGTCTAGAAGAATTCTTTTAATCAAATCAATCCTATCATCGATTTCAAACTATTTTATGGTTGTCCTCAAAGCTCCATCATCTGTAATTTTTGAAATTGAAAAGATAATAAGATCTTTCCTCTGGAAAGAAAATATCAATGAGTAGAAAAAGGTGCCTCTAATTTCTTTAGAAGGCTTGGAAAAAGGAAAAAGCAAGGGGGGGGGGGCAAGAATTCAAAACATTTTGTGGAGAAATAAATCATTTGGAGCTAAATAAGCATGGAAAATGTACTAAAATCTAGATTCTAAATGGTCTAAAATATTGCAATCCAAGTACCTAGATAATGAAAATCCAACAAGAATCCTCACAATGGCTGATCCACCAAAGGGATTTTCTGTTTGGAATCTCATTCTTAGTAGCAGGGATCTCATTACTAAATTCTCATCATGGGAGGTAAATAATGGTCAAAGTGTAAAATTTTGGTCAAACTCATGGAATTCAAAACCTCCATTGTTAGAAAGTTCGAATCTTCATGAAGTAAGAACAATTCTCTCTAAAGCTTGGGGTGAAAAATTGGTAGACTATGTGCAGTCCTCAAATTATTTAACTGGGAAAGTTGTGTGGAGAAAACCTTCAGATACTCCTCTCAATCCCCAACAAACTAATTGCTTTTGTAATATGTTGAAAGAAAGAACAATTTACCTATCAGCAAAACCAGATAAAATAATTTGGGCAGCCTCAAAGGTAGGGTCATATTTAGTAAAGGAAGGCTATGCAAATTTAAGCCAATCTAAATCTAACACACCACCTCAAGGAGCTTTTTCGTTCTGCTGGAATAATAATTTTTTACCAAAGGCCGACAATTTTGCTTGGCTTTCCATTCAAAAAAGAATTCTCACAAGTGACCGCCTAGTGAAATTACAGATTGCATATCCATTTAAATGTCCACTTTATGAAGATGAACTAGAAACAACAAATCATTTACTCTTATAGTGTAATTTTGTCTATCAATGTTGGAATTTCATAAAAATAAGTTAGATCTATTTCATCCCCTTCCAAATACACTCTCGGATCTTTTTAAAAGATGGCCATTATTATACCAATCCTCATTTTTCACATGTATTTGGCACATAATTCCAGTGATTATTATACGGAACATTTGGTTGGAGCAGAACTTGAGAATCTTCAGGAAAATTAAATCTCCAGTTGAGTTGACAATAATGAAAATTGAAAAGGCAATTTCAGAAGGGGGTTAATTCATGTGTTCAGAAAGAGAGAATGACCAACTCTTTGTTTAAAAATTGGGACAATTTGATTTTGAAGAATTGGAAGGGTATCAAGCCACCTTTTTATGATAGTCTAATCCAAAACAGTCATAGATCATCAGTTAAATAGTCTCCACTCGTAGAGGATTTTGTAAAATTGAATTTCGATGGTGCATCTAAAGGCAACTCAGGTGTTTCAGGAGCAAGAATTTGTACCAGAAATTCATGAGGAAAAGTATTGGCAAACTCTTCAATGCATATAGAACAAGCCACAAATAACAGTGCAAAAGCACAAACATTATTATTGGGTTTGGAATTAGTAGTCCAATTGGGGTACTCAAATCTCCAAATAGAAGGGGACTCAACGATAATTATTAATGCATGTAGAGAAAGAAAAAATCATAATTGGAAGTTAAGTTATATATTACATAAAGCATGGACACTGATAGATAAGTTCAAGGCTTCCATTATTTCTCATACCTATAGAGAAGGCAATAAGGTAGCATATTTTCTTGCAGGCTTGGGTAGTGATGCTACAGAGTTTAGGGTTATACATGACATGTAAGTAAGTTAATTGACTTCCCCCAATTAGTTGATCTCATAAATCAAGATGCTAAGGGTGTATAATACTATATTTAAAATTCTCGCAAATTTTCTTGGCCAAAGCCACAATTAAAAAAGAGGAAATCTGCCAAGAAATACTAAGGGTGTATAATCAAATATTCAATCCTTGCTAATTGATTGGCCAAAAATACATTTAAAAAGGAGTATAGTTAGCCATAGTACACACACAAACTCCAAATGTTTAATAAGGATCATCATCCAATGGACATGTGAATTCAAAAACCTTAGGAAATTCAGTAAATGCTTTTGTCACATGTTATTTTAGCAAGCCTTCAAACAAGTTTTAAAGCTAGATCATTATGAATTCATACAAAAAAGTTTACGACACACTTAAACTGTCATCATTACTTGATAAGGCCCAACGTATTGGCATGCATGAAAATACGGAATAGGGTATCCAACTCGCCATCATCTATTATACTCTAGCACCATTTTCTGTGTTTGCAGGGTTTAGTACTTAAGCATGCCTCAATCCTTACATTGGTATGTGATTAAGGTGAGGTGGCGCTATTTGATGAAAACCAAATAGAACTCATTAAATCAATTTGACAATTAAATATTTTCTGAAATCAAATTGCAAGTTTTAAAGCATGCCATATCTCACCGATATCATTTGCATTGAAGGCTTCGATTTTGCATCATGCCTTTAAATATGGATTCTAAGCTAATTTTACCTAACTTTCTTGTGATGAGTTTGGAGCTAAATTTATTCTATTTGCATTGTTCATGGTGCTTTGGCTCTTTATGGGTTCATCTGTCTTCCAGGAGTGTAGCTCACACGGTTGAATCTCAACGTACAAGATGGGACAAATTGGATGTCGTGCGAAGTCTGTCAATAGCTCAGAGTTTCACCCAAGGAATTATAGAATGGTGGTACCTGTTCATCCATGAGAGCTCCCAATTTCAGACTGTATAGAGAACGATCATTTGTATCAGGTATTTAAGGAAAAGTGCTCAACAGTCCTGAATTGCATCAAAATGTTGATTGGTGAAGAGGTATTGCTCACTGTTTCACAACGTATAATCTTCCCAACCAATATTCTTTCCATTTTTCTATTTAATACAATGGAATTGTTTCAAAATTTTAAATCCCTTCAAGCAATTGCTAACAAGTTTGTGAAGACAAAATAATTGCAAGAAAATGCCCTGTTGTAGAGTGTTCAAGGTTACGACTTAACACATGGTGAAGGCTTCATAGGCGGGATCTTTTCTAGACACTATTTATATTACAAGCACTATTACCTTGACATCTACGAGGCCTTCAAGCTCTCATTACTCAGGGGTTCATCTACATACCTATACCGAGCTTTGGGCAGTATCATTTTGATTTGGATAAAGAGGAAATTACCAATTTCAAGAGAAAATATCACGCTCTCTCTTTTCTATTGTCACATGAATGTTTTCAAGAGCGGTAGAAAAATGTTGAATTGCCAAACCACCAAACAAAAAGGGTCAATGTACTCATACCAAATATAAAAAAAATAGTGCATTCACAAGCACACGCAACCAGTCAAATTCAAATACTTCTAGTTGAAGGCCAAGGAGAAAACTCAGTTAATATGGGTGGTAGGGGAATTTAAATAGTTATTTTTATTTTTGTTTGGTGTATTTGGCAGTCTATTCAAAATATGTAGTTGGGGAAATAAGATTAGTTTGAAATGATCTGAACAAATCAATTTTATTTAGGATAATCTCAGGTGGTCGGTTGGTTGTAATTTTGATCGGTTCTTGTTTTAAAGTCAGTATCAAGCTATGATATGGGTTGCACAAAAATGAGATGATTTTTTAAGAATGTACTGTTTTAATCGAGCTACAACTGGAGGTTTTCTTCCTGATTCTTTCCTGCCGGTATGCTCATTTGAACCAGGTTTTGTAATATTTCATTTATATATATATTAAATTATAGTAGCTTGCCACTTTTGCCTAAAAAAAATAATAATTAAAAAAAATATGAATATATAACTTTTACCCTATACTAAGTCTTATTTCAAAGACAATTTGTAAGAGGGTACTGCCCAAAGAGAAATATGAGTTGATTAAAACTAAAATGATAACCTCATACTGTTTAAGTTCAAAAAACAATATGATATTCTAGAATGAATTTATGCAGGTTTTTAAAGCTTTTGTTATTGGTTGAAAAATAATTGTTAGAAATTTGAGTTTTGGATTTGAGATGAAAGGAAACAATCCTTTTAAGAACTTTCTTAGATCCTTGTAGGCTCTATTGTTGTAATGTTTGGGGCAGAAGCATATCTCAACTTACTTGAAACGAAATTTAGTATTTTGAAAACAACTAAATTGAGTATTAATAATTTAAAACTTAAAAATAATACTTTTCCATATTAGTCGACAAGGTAACTCTAGTCTTTACCTTGCACTATGAATTCAAATTCATGAGCCACTTGACTCTTTCCAATGATAATTTTTATGAAGATAATTTAACTCTACAATCTGCATACATATCTACTAGGGCAGTTGCAACTATTGTTGGTGTTGTTTGCTATATGCAATACCCCCATGATACCCACATATGCTTGGCATATATATATTGATGGATTTCCTTTACAATATATGCTCAGATAGTCACAGAGAAGTTCCATACACAGTCATGTAGGTTATATAGTGGATTATAGATATAATTAGGACCTGTAGAAATAGATATCGGGCTCACCCAAGTGTATACGATGAAATGAGGGCAGGGAAGTAAAAGGCTATCTTATTTGTTACCACAGACGTGGATCAATGATGCAATTCATAGATAGCCTTTACATGCATATCGTTGATGCCAAAATTTGACAAGGTAACAACCTCTTGTGGGAAACTCAGTTTTAGGGGGGACCTATTGCGCCAAACTGAGTGACCTCTGGATTTTAAAGAAGCCGAATTCTTCTATAATTGGGGTTTTGAATGGGAAAAAAGAAGCAAATATAAAATAAAATGATCTAACTAGGGTGATGTGCCAAGGTTTAGATATTAGGCACGGTAAATCTATCTTGAGGATAAAACCTAAGGGCTCGTTGGTGGTCTGCTGTGTTCTAGAAAGGAAAAACAAAGATAGAATCCTGAACGATTCACTTTATATGAAATAAAATAAACTTTATACATATTTTCTAGATAAAAGAGTTCAAGACATGATCTAGACCAGCAATTTGTATTGAGAAGTTTGAGAATGATACATCCAGTACAACAATGGCATGGTAAAACTTATCAAATATCAAAGAAAATAGAAAAACCGAACAATGGCACAGTCTGTGAGTTCTTTTACAATAATCTAATAAAGAAAATAAGGGCCTAGTTCTTCTATTAATTCTCTCACCGAAAAAAAAAGTTGGAACTCTTGGAACTTTTGGAACCCCCTTTTGCTTCAAATTAAGAAGCAGTATTTATAATGGAAAACTAGCTTGACAAGCAAGCAATAGGAAATATTATCTGATCATGAGCAATGATTTTTCCCTGGTCATTACAACAGAAAAATTTAGACCATGAACGAGGACGTCCAAAGGCCAGATGCATCCCATACAAATGATGGTAGTGGTCCCAACAGACCAACGCTTGGACATGTGCAATTCACTTCATAATGGTAGGGCAGCTGGTGATAGTTGTCGCCTGCTTGGTTTATCTTCGCAATGGAGCCTTCAGAAGATCACATGGAAAACTGTTGGGACCCGACACTAATCATTTCCCTTGAGCGATGAAAAAATTTCATTGTGAAGACATGTGGAGGTCTTTTTCATACTGCGCCGAATGGTGGGGTCCACCAAGAAATGTGCGCGAACTGATGCTATGTGGCAGAAGGTCGGGACCTGAAAGGGAAGTGACGCGAAGAGACTTGAAAGTTTGTGAACGATTGACACGTGGAAACCCGTCACAATTTTTCAAAAAGTAGCAAGAGAAAAATCTTGTGAATAGCTCTCGACTGAAAAGTGGCAGTATCGGCACGAGTTTGTGCGAAAGAGAGCTCGACGCTACCCTTTTCTCAAAAGAGGGCGTGACCAATACTTAGGCAAAATAAACTTACTTGAAGGGAGTTTGGGAATTTCTATGTTCACAGCTTCTGGCGACTCATTAGGGGTGTTTCGCCTGCGGAACGAGGAACCCAATTTTTTTGGGTTTGCAGACCAGATCCCTATCCATTGGGCGGTGTGCTTAGAGCTTTGAGAGGGCGGTTTGCAGTGACAACCATTCATCTTTAGATGGGGGTAACAAGTTATGTAGATTCTCCTGTGCTCCCTACAGCTCGATTACTTCCTTGTAAGGCAGCGCCGATGACATATCGACCCATGACTCAAATTGAAAAAGGAGACGAGTAATCGACTAAGTGATGTTCTTAAAATATTCCGTGGCAAGGGGTTGGCTGAAATTCTGTGAGGCAGGCACATCCCGTTGCCTTTCCTCGACCTTTGCTCCAATATGCTCCATTGTGGCCACTGACCCATTCTCAAGGAAAAGAGAAGGTAAACCCATCTGAGTTAGGTGGGAGAACTTGGCCCTTATGTTGTTCATGGCTTGATCCAGCCTGGTAGTGCATCCGTTGGCATGAAGGACATTTGCGTGGTAGTGGATTACCCTGTTAGCTATTTTAGTAGTGGCCCCTTGGTCTTCAATCCCCACATCTACCAAGATCTCATCTGAGACCTGATATAATATGTTTAATAATCCCTCAACCTTAGGAACTCTCTCTATGATGGGCTAAGGAATTTTCTCGATTGCTTCATGAACCCCTCTGCTAAGATTTGTTGTCTTTACTACAAAGCGGAGTGTTGGCTGTAGAGTTAGACGGAATGCCTTCACTCTCTCCCAATATGAAATGTGTAATTGTTGGGCTATTTGTAGGAGGTCTATCTAATCAGCCTAGTGTAAGGCCGAGTCCTTTAATAGGGTGATCTCCTGATCCCTTCGCTCTATATCATGTGTGAGATTGACAAAATTTTTGTTTGCCATGGTGAGTTGCCCCTGCAACTTTCGTGACTCTGTGAGCCAACTAGTCTCAGATCACTCTTTGTTTGTCGCTTGTTGCTCTAGTGAAAACTTGAGCTTTGTGATTTCATTCTCCAATTGAGCTTGGTGGTGTTGGAAATCTGTATCTTTCTATTACATTTACTGCTCCACTCTTTGCAACTGGTTCCGATATTCATGATTCTTTTGTTGCAGCTCAATGACCAGATTAGGATCAACTGATTGAAGTCCTTTCAAATATTCTCAGAGCTTTTCTTCCTCTGCCTCCCTCTGCTGTGATAGGTGCTTAAAGTAAGCCTCCATATCCTTTTCCTTGGAGACCAAGACGTCGACTCTATCCTTTAGGTTTTTTTATCTCCTCTTCCTTTTTCCTAAGTTGGCGACCGGACTTAAGAAAGTCAGTGGTCACTACCCGTTGCGTTTCCTCCATGAGTTCCACATTATCCTGTAGCTGGGCCATTCTGAAGTCAAGCCCTACAACATACATGTTGTAGTCATCCGACTGCATCTCCCCCTGTAGTTTGCTAATGGTTGGTAGCATTGTCACGAAATGTAGCGACTGCTGAGCCTCATGAAAAATAGTGTGTAATTTTGGCTCTGCTGGCTTCTTGGAATCTTTTGCTCTTCTTTTCTAGGTTCTGATTGCTCGTGCATGCTTGGTTTTTTTTCCTTCCGATAAGAATTCAATGGGTGATCTAATGAGTTTTCCTGCAAAAGGTGCACCGGGAGGAAGAGAGAAAGGAAATGAGAGGAAATTAGTCCCGGGTGACTTCTTCTTTGGAATCTTGAAAGTTTGAGGTGAGAAAGGGGGAACACTCCAATAATCAAACTATGGACTAAGAGGGCCCAAGGAGAGTGGAGTCATGATGGTCTCCATTTTTTGGGAAGATTGGATCGACTCAGATAATGTAGTAGTAGGAGATGTATTAATGAAGGTAGCAGGGGAAGAGTACATGAAGCTTTGGGATGTGGAGTGGGTCAAGGAAAATGGAGTGAGATTCCATGGAGGAGTTAAGGCGAATGGGGCCGTATGAGAGAATTATGCAAAACCTCCTACGATTGTTGAAGTGGAGGCTGAAATGTATTGGTCGGTACATACAACAAGAGGTGTCACAGATACAACAGGGGTGACCAAGATTTGCAAAACTAGAGAAGAGGGATTGAAAGATACCTACGGTGCGGATGACTGTGGTTCTTGATTTGTTGCGAGCTCTTCTTTCACATATGGTTCCTTTGAACATTCTCTCATAAGTGCCTCGATTCATTGCCATTTTTTTGGTGGTGAGCTTTCAACTGCTACGGTTTCAACTTGTTTTGGTGAGGTTGCCAGGTTTCTCCTTGTTGTCTAGGTGTGAGTCAGTGGAGACTTTGACTCGATATATTAACCTGTACATTAGAGGAAACCTTAGAAGGTTGTTTAAATGCTTTTCCCCCTATTGTGCAGAGGTGTCTCGTATTTCTGCTTCTGGTTGAGCTTGTTTATTTGACTGCGACTCGACTGCCTCAGAATTGGAATTCTTTTCACCACTCTCATCGGGATCTGGATGCTCGTTGTTCCACAATTTGTCAAACTTTTCATCCATCTCTAGGTTGTTATAGGGAGCCTCTGTCTACTTGATTTATTGGCGATATATCCAGAAGTTATTGATCTTCTCCTCCTTCTAGTCGTAGTTGTTCATCAGATCATTGTGCAAGGTTGCTCCCATCCTTTTGGTTTTGTCAAACTGCTCAGTTTGGTAGTAGAACCTCAGCTAGGGTGGCTAGCCATCTTCAGTGGGGATGTAGGCCAAGTTGATGATAAATTCATCTGCATCTGAAACTAGATTCCGATGCTCTTCCCAATAAGGTTGGGGATAGTGCGTTACCTTGACATACTTGTTTGGTAGGTCATTATCAGTTGTACACAGATCCATACCAACCCAAGATGAGCCAACTTCGCCTCAAATGCATCATGAGAATTTCTCTTAGCCATGACCACAGTCTTGAAGCTTATCAGAGGATAGAAAAATGCTTTCTTACGTGCTTTCTCACTGGAAAATGTGTCATCAATTATTGAAACCTAGCAGAAAACCTCAAGTGCCAATACCCGGTCAGTAAGGCATGATGGAAGCCAAAAGGGCTCTCCAGTGAAACCACATAGCTGGACGAACATGAAGTCCCTGCCCAAAAACTAGTTGCACCTTAGAACAAAGTTCTGCATGAAATTAGTTTGGTTTGAGCTCAACCGTAAGATAGTGCTATCCCTTCTCAAATCTTGCAAAATCGGATATGAGAAATAATCCAAAAAATCATAGTAGTCAAATGTCACTGAGAGGAGTGGAGTCCATGTGGAAACCAACTTCCTATTATAATTTTCATCAAAGATAGAGAGCTCAAAACGCCTCTGAAAGAAGTTGGGATTTTGGTGTAAGAACGTATGTGCGAGGAAAGATGGGAACCCAAACCTCCATTGAATATTTTATTCAACTATCTGGTTGAGCATCTCCTACTTGAGAAATTCGGCGAAATCATACCAGAAGAGAGAATGTTGTCTTCGCAATTGAAAGCCCAAACCTAGCTGAAACTCCTGGACCTCCTTATTGGAGTCCAGTCCACAAATGAACACCATCATTGAGAATGCATCCCCTATATCATCATTGAAGCTCTTGTGCATGGCTGAGATCTTCATTGTCTTATTCTGAGTCTCTTTGCTGTAGAAATTCATTGTGAGGTCTCTACTTCTCCAATAGGACTCTCCCTTTTTTGGAGTGAATTGTTCCATTTTTTGCACTTTGAAGCTTTTCTCCGGGATACAGAGCATATTCTAGATAGCTAGTTTACATATGTTCACAGTTACCTCTCGGCCTTCAATGGTGTTGGTCTTCTGGTTGAAGTGTTTGACGGCTTCATCGACCAATTCAGGGCAGTGGTGCACTAGAGGGAGCATATATTGAGGCATCCCACTGTTCCAACATTTTTGTGCCAATGAATCTTGGTCGCTCTTCCTTTTCATCCTTCCGCATTCCGCTTCCCTTAGTGACTTGGGATTCCTTGCAAGAATGGGGTCATGAATGTTCTCCCACTCTTCTTTAATTCATTACTTTTCCTTGTGAAGGCTCTTCTTTTCTACAACTCGAGTGTTCAACTAGGTTGGCTTCTTTGGTAGTCTAGGCGTGGCATAAGAGACATCATCGAAGACGTAGGTGCTTGGTGCTACACACATGATGTTAGAAAATATTTGTGCCCCTCCTTCTTCCAATCCCGTTTGTGAATCTTGAACGGTATCCATCCTTTTGTAAATTCTTTACCCAGGAAGCACGCTGAAGCGGTATGAATAAAACGTAAGACACAACACAAGGCTCTAGATTTCAACACCAGTCAGCCTTTCGTTTTAGTTTTAATTCACACTAGGATAGTAAATTCCCTGCAATCTCCTATGCTTAACTCCTTCCACTGCAAAATGCACGATACTTGGTTCCTTTAATAGCTTCGTTCCTCTTTAATTTCCTTTTGCATGCTGGAGAAGTTTTTTTTATTTTTTCTTGATTTTTGCATGCAACATTTGGAATTTCTTTGATTTCTTGCATTCAAATAGGTAGGTAACAGATGCCTTTTGCATTTAATTCAGCATGTACTTCTAGCTCCCTTGCTCATACAAGATCAACTACTTTCCCCTTTTGAAAAGACAAGGATTCATAATTGTATTGGTAATAGCATCCTTTCGGTGCAATTTTCATTGGAAATTGAGATGCCGATGTGATGCCCGTCATCTCCTCGTGTGCTTTAGCAATTAATATCTCTTAAGGCGTGATCAAGCTGAAATCACAATGAGTACTTGGAAAAGATTCGAGTTCACCCTTGGGGCTCGAAACGGCCTGCGCCGTGCCACCTAACCTTTGTCCGTATGAGCCGTCACCTAGGATTGCCACCATTTTGCGTTAATTGATTGCCACTTCCTAAGCTTGCATGCAACAATTCATTCTTGCGGACGCAACAGGGCTGGAATATCAAGTTGGCCTTTTTGTGGGATTTTGGAGTAAGCACTCAATTACCCTCATGCTTTGTATGTTGGCTACCTCAGATATTTCTATAAAAGAGCCCTCATTCAACAACGAGAACATACTTAGTGGAATAGCCCTAGGTGATTGGACATGTTTGAAAGTAAACAATGCGTCTGATAGATATCAATCAGACAGATCTCAAATATGTGAGCAAAATAGTCAATTAAGATATAAATCCATTATGGTCATTATGCTGATATCATTCGTTAAAAAAAAAACCTGAAATCAGGCCAATTAGTGGTGATAAATTATCAAATATTGTTCATTCATCCACCACTTATCATGGGTGTTGATGCTACTTCTGCCATAGGTCTCGCCACTACCGGTAATCCTATAGTTACTCTTGACAATGTTACAGTTGATGAAGACAATACCCGTAATGCAAAGATATGAATTTTGATATGATTTTTTCTTTTGTATATATACGCTTGAAATAAGGCTCACATATATGTATGTAATAAAACCATGTATATGGTTATACTTTTGAATATTTGGTCGCAAGGCCATTTTGACAATGTTTTATAACAACATATATATATTAGATATATTTACTTGTGTTTAAACCTCTTTGTCTTCTTTCTTTTGTTTTCACAACATGGGTTGAGTCTTTCACATTTGAATTTTAATTCTGCAACCTGAGTGACATGATTTTTCTTTGTTCTTGTAATAATGGGCCTCATGAAATTTTCCATGCTCATCATGTAACTGTGAAAAATGTGATAAAAGAACCGATCGACAAAACATGAAAAGGAAAACTAATTACATTTTTTAAAATTTACACTTGCATAAAATATTTGTAGCATAATTGAACAATTTTAAGTGAATTCTGTTGACCGGAATCCCAAGTGTCTCTTGTTCCATATTT
The DNA here is from genome assembly GCA_007115665.2 of Sequoiadendron giganteum. NCBI lineage: Eukaryota > Viridiplantae > Streptophyta > Pinopsida > Cupressales > Cupressaceae > Sequoiadendron > Sequoiadendron giganteum. The sequence continues at coordinate 450,981,719 of CM021101.1, forward strand.
TCTAATTCAAATGCATTGTTCTATTTGCACTGAATTATTTTAAAAGTGCTTTCCCATATCTTGTCAAATTTTCCATGTTTTCCAGGTTTTGTGGCTCTTTCATTTTACTTAAGTACTGCATCTTTGCATTTTAGACCTTGGTTCAAAGCCTTTTTTTCAAACCATTTCTTAACCACCTACCAGCATTTAGTCGTGGCTATTAGGGATTTCTCCCTTTTTTCTTGCACCTCCAGTAATTCAGCTAACAAAACCTCCATTGCTCCATTCTCTTCAATCTCTAAAGATTTGAGTAATTACAATGCAAGTATCTCTATAGAGATAGGCAGCAATGCTTCTTTTCTGTACAATAGCTCATATGGCGAATTCTTTAGGGCTTGCTTAGGAGTTATGCAATCTACCCATAATGCTATTCAAAGATGCTTATGCCATTCCTTCTCATGATTGGACCCGATCCTTTTGATGAGTCAGACTCAATTATTATTAGTTGACTCGGCCAGGCCATTCCATTGTGGGTAATAGTTTGATGAGGTTTTTAGGAATATGCCATGCTTAAGTGCAAACTGACAAACCTTAGAGCCTAGGAATGCTTTGGCGTTGTTTGAGATGATGGTCTTTGGTGGGTCACACCTTGTTACCAGTCCTTCAAGAAAATCCACAATTTCTTCTTCGGTTGCATTCTTTAGGGGTACGACTTCGGTCCATCTTGTAAAATAATCCGTGGCTGTGAGAATCCACTTATGGCCGACGCTGGAAGCCAGGTTGATCATTCCTATGAAGTCTAGTCCCCATTGCACGAATGGTTCATCCAATACTATCGAATTAAGAGGAATAGCAAAAAATTTTCCTCCTTCTTGCGTAGAATTGGCATTCCTTAAGGTCTTTATCATTTTGTAGGAATTATTGAACAACGTGGGCCAGAAGTACCTAGCGCACAAGATTTTGATGGTGGTAGCTTTTGCAAAGAATTATCCCACTTTGGGCTGTTGTGGAATGTGTCAAGAATTTTCCTCGCTTTCTCTATAGTGACACATCGTAGCAGGATGCCATTGAAATTTCTCTTGAAGAGAACCCCTTCAATGAGTGCATACCCACTGTTATGTAATCGGTAGAACCTTCTTTTCTGCAAAGGGAGGCCTAATGGATATTTGCCAATGTGCATAAATCTTGCCCTGTCCATTAGCCAACATCCCTCGGGTTCTGACTCATTCATCAGGATTTGTTTCACTTGCTCTGTTTCTGTTTTTGCTTCTTCACTGTGTGCCAAATATTCACACAACCCTCTTCCTTTGATAGTCTTTGTGGGTTTCACTTCAATGCCATATTCTAGGATCTTAGTTATCCAGTTACCTCTCTTTTTGGTGATTTCTCCTTCCATAATATATTCACGTACACTGGAGTGTGCGACATAGATGATCACTTTGTTGCAACATACTAGATGTCAAAACTTTTTGAGTCCCTTTACTATTGCGAACACTTGTCTTTCGACGAAGTTGTAGTTTTCCTCATATTCCTTCAAGGTCCGGGAGTGAAATGCTATTGGGTGTTCTCCCTTTCCTTCGCTGTCCTTCTGGGTCAGCATAGTGATGCTTGTCTCGCTACTGAAAACATACATCATGAAGTCTTTGGAAAAATACGGATTTACCAACATAGGGGCTGATGAAATAGCATCTTTTACCTTCTCGAAGGCTTCTTTTGCTTCCTTTGTCCACTTGAATAATTGGTCCTTCTTTAGCATCAAAGTGATTGGCCAAATTATTCTTGCAAAATCAGAGATGAATTTACTTACAAAATTTACTTTTCCCAGGAAGGACTAAACTCCCTTTTTGTTAACTGGAAGGGGAAGTTCTCTGATTGCTTTTACCTTTTCAAGATCAATAGCAATCCCATCTCTTGATACCATGTGCCCTAGTAGCTTGCCTTTTGGTACGCCGAAAACACATTTTATGGGGTTCAAGGATACCCCAAACTCTTGGCACCTTTTGAAAACCATTTCCAAATGATCAAAATGGTCATCTTTTGACTAGGAAAACACAATTAGGTCATCTAAATAGATGAGGATGATCTTATTGATTAGTTCATTGAAGGTGATGTCCATTGCCCGCTGAAAGGTAGCTCCTGCATTTGATAGGCTGAAGGGAATTTTGGCATATGCGAATGTTCCCCATTTGGTGGTGAACCCAGTTTTATATTGATCTTCTTCTTTGACTCAGACTTGATTATAGCCCCAAAAGCCATCTAGTAGAGAAAAAATTTCTGAACCTGCCACGATCTACATAATGGATTCCATGGAATGCAATGCACAATGATCTTTTAGTGATGCTCTTTGAGGTCACGGAAGTCAACACATAGATGAATGTCTATGTTCTTTTTTTAGACTAGCACAAGGTTAGACACCCAAGTGCTATGTTTGATTGGAAATATGATCCTTGACTGGATCAACTTTCCTAGCTCTTGTGCCAACAAGGCTTCAATCTTTGGATTGACAGGCCTTTGTTTTTTTCAGATAAGTTTAACACCCTCTGTGAGTTCAATGGTATGTTGGATAATACTAGGATC